>OW240924.1:64339372-64394562 GCA_933207985.1 Pelobates cultripes
GTGCTTTTATAAAGATCATTTATAAACATCTTAATTAGAAGGGGTCCCAAAACAGAACCCTGAGGGATGCCACTTGCCACCTCTGTCCAGCTTGAAAATGTACCATTAATGACAACTCTCTGTACTCTATTTTTAAGCCAATGTTCCACCCAAGAATTTTCATCTAGATCGATTTCTTTGAGTTTGAACACTAATCTAATGTGTGGAACTGTATCAAACGCCTTTGCAAAATCCAAATAAATCCCATCCACTGCAACAACCTGATCTATACTTCAACTTACTTCTTTGTAGAATGCAATCAAGTTAGTTTGACATGACATGCTTTATAAAACCATGCAGATTTTTGCTGATAACTATGTTCTTCTCAAGGAATTCTTAAATGTTATCCCTTTCAAATACTTTCCCAGTCAGACGTTAAGCTCACAGGTCTATCATTTCCAGGCAAGCATTTAAAACCCTTTTTGACTATAGGAACCACATCCGTTTTCCTCCAATCCTCCGGAACACTTCCTGAAAGAAAAGAATCTTGAAAGATTAAAAACAGAGGTTCACTTATTTCCACACTGAGTTCCTTAAATACTCATGGAGGTTTGTTTATATTAACTTTCTTTAGTTGCTGCAGCACCTTTTTTTGCACGTTTTTGCAGCATTTATTTGCATATCTATTGCCATAGGTCCTCCCTAATACATATGGTGGAGAAATAGTTACTTAATTTCTGCCAGTGACAAAACTATATACATTATTCCGCAAGTTACTTTCCCTGCGCTTGGTAAATAAATCTACTGAACACCTACCACCCATTGGTTCATTAAGTTCACAGAATTAAGTGCTCTCCTTGTGTGGCTGTCGTTCGTATAACTGAACAACACGTGATGGAGAAACGGCAGCCATCTTGTCAGATGAAAGCATGCAGCGGGACTTGGTCGTCGAGTGTCTGGAACTCTAAGACGGACACTCGACCACGTGAACAACGGTCAAACTTCAAGAATGCCTGCTTCGTACCACGACAAGCCAGGACCGCTACCACTGAAACTCTGGAACTGATTTGGGCAGACGCCTCATAAACAGTCGGTCAAAACTTTACCCCAGTGGTGATTCGGCTGTATTCGTGGGATCTAAGAGCTATGTGGACAACTTGGGTGCTCAGATCCAAGCTATCCAAGGATATAATATTTGAGTTTTTATGTATTTTTTATATTTTATGTTTTTATGCACAGTCCTCCTGACTAAGAAATTCATGGGCATGTTGTGGGAGTGTTTTGGGCGTATTTGACTGTGTCCTTGATGTGTATAAAAGCAGGCCATCTTGCCAGAATAAAATATTCCTGTTGTACCCTTCATCAAGTCTCGACTGATGTTTGGGTATGTGACTGATGAATTGCTCGATTTACCCTTATGCAACTTGGATTTTGGGAATGGACAAATTAGTGCTCCAGGCGAACGTGCTATATTCACTAAGTCCCTAGCCTTTCAGTTTACGAAATACCAAGCGTTGGTTACACTGCCTTTTCCCGGTCTTCATTAACTAACACCCCCATCCCAGTTTTTAGTGTACGTACACTTACAATTTTTGTTTTTTTAGAATATATCTACTGCTTTGGGATTGGTTTTGCTCTCTTTGGCTATCATTTTTTTCATTTTCAAGTTTAGCGAATCTAATCGCCTCTTTGCACACATTATTGACTTCCTTATTTCTTTTATAGGATGCTTCTGATTTGTCAGATTAAAGGCTTTGAATGCCCTTTTCTTATTTTTAATTTCTTGATTCACTTTCCCACTAAGCCACATTGGATTCAATTTGTTTCTTTTCTATTTATTACCCAATGATACATACTGAGAAATGTACCTTTCTAATATTTGTTGGAAGAAATTCCATTTATCCTCCGTGCTCTTTTTGCTAAAGCGTTTATGCCAATCAATATGTTGTAAAGCTCCCCTTAACTTACTGAAATTGGCCTTTTTAAAATTATATCATATCATTTACTATAATTTTTTTTTTTATAAAATATGATGAATTTTTTAAAAAAACACACTTTTTCTAACTTTGACCAAAAGAAACTGTTCATCCCTAGGGATGTAGGTTCATTGCCCAGCAGGTCATCCCTTTGAGGTAGTTTAACCCCTTAATGACCAGACCACTTTTCAATTTTCTTACCGTTTACACTTCTGCTGTATTTGTGTTTAACTGTCATTTTCCTCTTACTCGTTTACTGTGCCCACACATTATATACAGTTTTTCTCGCCATTAAATAATCTTTCTAATGATGCCATTATTTTCCTCATATCATATAATTTACTATAAAAACTTTTTACAAAATATGATGAAAAAATGTAAAACAAACACACTTTTTCAAACTTTGACCCCCAAAATCTGTTAGGCATCTACAACCGCGAAAAAACACCTGTGCTAAATAGTTTAAAAATTTTGTCCTGAGTTTAGAAATGCCCAATGTTAACATGTTCTTAGCTTTTTTTTTTTTTTTGCAAGTTGTAGGGCAATAAATAAAAGTAGCACTTTGCTATTTCCAAACCATTTTTTTTCCCATAATTAACGAAAGTTACATTGTAACACTATCTGTCAGGAATCCCTGAAAACCCCTTCACATGTATATATTTTTTTAAAAGACAACTTAAGTTATTAAACATGGGGTATTTTGACTCTCTTCATGCAACCATTTTACCACCAATCTATGCCAAATGGAAAAAAAAAAGATTGATTTTTTTCACACACATAGCAATTTAAGAATACATGTACTGAGAACTTTAAGGGTTATAATTTATTTATTTTTTTAATTTGGTTTACATTGGTGGTAAATGGTTGCATGAAAAGAGTCAAAATACCCCAAGTTTCATACCTTAGGTTGTCTTCTTTTAAAAAAAAATCTATGCATGTGAAGGGTTATTCAAGAATTCCTGACAGATATCAGTGTTACAATGTAACTTGCGTAAATTTTGGAAAAAAAATGGTTTGGAAATAGCAAAGTGCTACTTTTACTTGTAGCCCTATAACTTTCCAAAAAAAAGCTAAGAACATGTTAACATTGGGCATTTCTAAAATCATGACAAAATTTAGAAACTATTTAGCACAGGTGTTTTTTTCTCGGTTGTAGCTGCGTAACAGATTTTGGGGTCAAAGTTCGAAAAAGTGTGTTTGTTTTTTACATTTTTTCATCATATTTAAAAAAAGTTTTTATAGTAAATTATATATGATGAAAATGGTATCTTTAGAAAGACCATTTAATGGCGAGAAAAACTGTTTATAATATGTGTGGGTACAGTAAATGAGTAAGAGGAAAATTACAGCTAAAAATAAACATTGCAGAAATGTAAACAGTAAGAAAACTGAAAAGTGGTCTGGTTACTAAGAGGTTAAACTACCTCAAAAGGATGACCTGCTGGGAATTGAACCTACAACTCCCTAGCATCCCTGATTCCCTTTTATTCCAACAGTTTCCTCTGATCATGCATTAGCCCACTGAGTTATTTTACCAGGCTTGGGGGAATCCAGCAGCTATCTAAAAGACATAACAGAGGCCTAGGAATTAGTGAATCCAGTGGCTATATTAACCCCTTAAGGACCAAACTTATGGAATAAAAGGGAATCATGACATGACACACATGTCATGTGTCCTTAAGGGGTTAAAAGCCATGTAGGCCTAGGAATGAGAAAATCCAATGGCTATATTAAAAGGCCCAACCGAGGCCTAGGAATGATTGAACCCCGTGGCTATATTAAAAGACACAGAGGCATAGGAATAAGTGAATCCAGCGGCTATATTAAAAGGCATAACAGAGGCCTAGCAATAATATGATTGAAATTAAAATTAGCAGGAATTTCTTACCGTTTAGATGAAATTGATGAAGGTTAGAAGGGGTTATCCATATAAAACCTCTGAATGTACATACACAGCCAATTACCCCTTGGTCACTGAAGGAAATAGGGTCATGGCAAATCTTGCTACCCCTAGGGTCACTGCAAGTAAATCCATGGAAAAGTACAAGATAGCAGAGCTGTAAGTTAACCTTTTCAGTGATGGAATGCTAGTCCGTCTCACATTAATCCTTTCAGCGATGGAATGTTAGTCAAAGTCATATTAATCCTTGTAATCCATATGCTCTGCATGTGCATGTCAAGCCTGTTTACCCTTGGGTCACTGCAGGAAATAGGGTGATGGCATAAACTTGCTACCCCTCGGGTCACAACAAGTAAATCCATTTGCTTTGTATGTGCATGTCCAGCCTGCTACCCCTTAGGTCACTGCAGGAATTATCATGATGGCATGCTCTTTCTACCCCATCAGGTCACAGCAAGTTAGAACCCCCGGTCACTAAAGGGGTTTCTCCAGGGGGTCCCGTTTGCACAGGACTGTGTACTGGAGACTTCTCAAGGGAGAGAAGCTGAACAACCAAGGGACCAGAGGAAAAGATTCTCCTCAGGTAAGCCATAAAATAAATGTTTTTAGTCATAAAATGACCAAGTTTGTCCTATAGGGATAGGACGGGAACAAAAAAACTGAGGGTGGGATGGGTAGGAGGGGTTACTGATATCTTTTGTTTTAATTAGGTTCCTGTCTAATTAGGGATAGGGTGGAGCAATTGTTGTGCTGTCATGGATATGGCCAAGAAATAAATATGTGTGTGTGTGTGTGTGTGTATATATATATATATATATATATATATATATATATATATATATATATAAAACAATCTCAGAAATGACGAGAGCACTCATTGGGTTTTATGAAAAAATAAAGTAAGTGTATTAAAATTTGCATAAATAAATCAACTATTTGACCACAACATGGTCTTTATCCACATGCTGAAATGAACTAAGTGCACTGTATTTATAAACAATAATGTAAATGAGCTTACCAACTACCGGTGGTCCAAACAGATCCCCAGTCTCTCATGGCGACTGGCCGTGCACGGTGATGTGTGTACGTGATGTCAAGCGTAAGGACATAGCCCACTGGATGGCGTCCCGTTGCCATGGTGACAATAGACATTGAAATAGTGATCGTGAAAATTAAAACCATGCGTGGAGGATATAATAAAGAACAAGTTCTGATCATAATGCTCGTAACCAGAGCATGGATATACTAAACCGTTAATGTAGTGTGCATGCCACAAGGTGTGCATAGAAGTATGAATGTGATAGTGTATGGAAAGGAGGGGAGAACAGAGAAACGAGCAGAGGGAAAGTGTGTGTGCAGTGAAGTGTGTATATATATATATGTGTAAGAGAGAAAATGAAAGAAAGGATAGCTAAGAAATAATAGCTAAGAAATAAATAGGACAAGGTGGATGGGGCCTGACAGTGAGGATGGCCAGACGTGTTCCAACTCAGCTTCTGCAACACACAGCTGAATATAGGCATTTATTGCACCATACTGCTCACGAACCAGCTTGGACCGAGCAGCATCTTACCACTAAGCAGAGCAAGGGCACAAATATGCGGGTAGCATACCGTTCCAGCACGGATCCCAACCGTCTGGCCGTAAGGCCTAGCAAGACTGATGGTCTGAAGGCTGGGGAGGTGGCTGATCTCTCGACCCGCGATGCTCACTGATCAGCGACAATCCTGATGCCCCGTCGCCCTCCCCTCTGGACCGGTGGGGGATATCCCGGTCTCCACTAGAGAAAATCACCCCCCCTGCAACTACAGTATCCCCCATACCTGGGGACAGCATGACAAGCATAAGATGGCCGCCAAGTCACAGCCTCCACGTGCCAAGGAGGGAGTGGACATTCAGACCTGGTGGGAAGACTTTGAAGCCGGTTCAATCAACTTTGCCAGGCGTTCTGGCATTACATAAACAGCCGTAACCCACATGGGTCGCTGACACATCGAGAGGGTACACCGGACCACGGTTCTTGCACTGGGCTAGGGGCCCACCCGGAGGCACAACCACCCAGACACCCGGAGGGTTCCCCCGACGCTCGGAACGCGCACTGGCCTGTGACCCTGCCAAAAGGAAACGGAGGGTCCCTAGACATGCAGCATGGGCTCCCCTTAAGTACTGGGCTCAAGAAGGTGGAAAGTCCCAGCGTATCACACCTATTGCGGTTCGCAAACAAGGAGCCTGGCCCTGTACACAGCCCCTCCTGAAGGAGAACAACTCTAGCCTGCCGGACAGGAATCCTGCCGGTCTCCAATGGCCTATCTGCGGCATCGGATGACTGGTTATCCTGTAATGTATGTCTGCTCTAATGCAGGGACCTTTGCTTTTCTATATCAGCTTTCACGTTGCACTCAGTAGCCAGTGGCTACAAAGTGGACTTACCATTAATTTTTGTTTTCCTGGTTATACTATTTTATTTCCTCGCCTTAGCTTGTCTGAACTAACATAGGTTCAACCTTAACTACAGTAACAGATTGGCAGGCTTAGCATGCTGCTTGCAATTATTTTATTCTAGTCGTACAATATGCTTGATAGTTGATATCCTGCTCTCTTACCCTGTACTAAGCTGCCTCTCATAGGATATGCTACAATTGCAACACTCCACTATCTAGACAGTAAGAACTAGGTTAACATACGTTTGATCATATCATTTTACCTACTCCTACTGTCAGTTTGTATGGCCTGTTCATTTCCATGCTTAATACTGTAACCACAGCTGGTTACCCTATTTACCACTTGTGACGGACCCGCTGGCACTCCGACCAAGTACCTCCGCCAATCGATGCTCCTAGTGCTTGCCGAGGACTCCAAGCACTCCAACTGACACCATCAGCACTGCGGACTTATCCCATCCCCCAAGCATGAGCCAAGGCTTCAAGAAAGGGTCAAGCAGGTCTGTTTAATGAGCACACAAAAGCAACAGCACTCATGCAGAAAAACAACTCCTCCTCAGAGGAAAACAAAATGACAGTTAAGGTCAGACAGAGTTTGAATATATGACCGTTATAAGGTCAGACAGAGTTTGAATATATGACAGTTATTGGAAGTTGCAGAACTGTGCCAGTACCATTTAAAGGACCAGAACAGTCTTTTAAAACACCAATAAGTCCAAATGGTGTTTCTAACTGGCAAAATCTCCCACTGACCATAGTCATACAGCAAGAGGCTGGTAGTTAGTCCTCTCCGGGCACAAGTGGCGAAGGGCACTTTGTCACACCACTATAACGTCTTAAAGCATAGAACTTAGCAGGGCTAACCATACAGATATCTTAGCCAAAATTTCATATAGTCAATAAGAAATGCTCTATTTAAAATATCTAAATAATTGAGTATACAATATAAAATAATGATTGTTTTAGAAGCAATAAAGTTTTGTCTTTTTAGATATTTATTATATAAAAATATAAATATAAACATAAAAAATCCATTACAATAATTGATAGCAGAGTTTATAAGATTAAACTATATGCTTGCAATATCATTAAAATAGAATAACATACCCTCTTGAACATGTCAACATCTCTCAGTCATTATAATATGGAGCAACAGTGTCTTGGTCTCCAAATCTCTCCACTGTTACTTTACATTTAAAAGGTACACATATTTATATCTTAGATGTTCATTTTAGGACCCCCCTTAACTTGTCAAAGATACAAGGCCATAAATAAAACGTAAGTGCACACGTCATGGGAAATTCCCTGACTTGGAACAAGATGGCTTCCTGAAGTCTGACGTAGCATAGCCTTGAATTTGTTTATTACATTACTTGTTTTGTATTAAGCTAAGACAAATTGGCGTAAACATATTATGCACTGAGAGTAGGTTAGAGGTTATTGCTTTAAGAAACATGTATGAAAAACAATATGTTCCATTTTTGACACCTTGTCAGTTTGCAATATCTCTTATATACAAAGTACACAGTTTAAGAAATACAATATTTCATTTTAAAACTTGTAATGTTTGCATTTGCCCATAACAATACTGTTGATCCACTGACGTATATATTTACGCATGTTTATATTACAAAATTGTGCATGTTTTCTCAAGTACACCAATTGTAATGCGTGAAAATATGCCTGAGAATTGCTGTTGGGGCACCTCAAGCTTGTCTGTATTATTCTTAAAGGACTACTATAAGCACCCAGACCACTTCAGCTTAATTAAGTGGTCTTTGTGCCAAAAAACAATAATAATAATATATGTGTGTGTGTGTGTGTGTATATATATATAAAATATCTATATAATCCAATATGCTTGCACTCCTGGTGAAAACTGCTGCTATTGCCCGTAGCTGATCCAGCAAAATTTCTAGAAATCCAAATAAACGGAGAGCACTCCGGGGTCTTTATAATGTAGTTAAACTATAACTTTTAATTCATCAAAAAATGATAAAGTAACATCAATGTTTCGGCTCACATCTGGAGCCTTCTTCAGGATGACAAATATGACATATACAGACATAACAGTGCATAATATATACAAAATGGTTAAGGGCGCACCATCATCATATGAGTCAGGAGCAGTACCCGCCAAAATCAATGGGAAGAAAGCCGATAGCCCGATCTGCCGAAGAATTTGTCCGGTTACCATGCTGTTAGAATTCCACGGGTGCTAGGCAACGGCTGGTACGCAGAGCATATTGCTGATCGGCTGCTCGTAAAAAAGGATTGCCGGAGCAATCATCCTCAGCCAGCAAAGTATGCTGCTGCTGGGAAAGGCTCACTGCCACCAATGTTTCATATGTGAATACAGTGAAAGATAAAATAGATCGGAGCAGGTCTCCAGAGTGTTAAAGTACAAAGCACACCAGTTAAAAAGGCTCAGTGGAAGATACATGCGAGCGGCAGTATAAATAGACTTGCATAGAATGACTGTACATTGTTGAGTAATCCGTATCAAAACTTGTAACGAACATTGTAGTCATCAGATCTATGACAAGCTAACAATATATACCTCTTGGATATTAGAAACAGTGTATATTATTCTTTAACATTAATAAATGAACAGAACATGCAGGTATAGTTTTTAGATACAGTTGCTGCTGTAGATAAATGGAGAAGCCCGTACCCTACAAGAATAGGAGGGGGGAGAGAAAAAGAGAAGTTATAGGTAGAGCATGTAAAAGGAAAGTGGGAGACAACTTCGCATTATGTGCATTAGAGAAAATTACTGAAGAGTTACAGCTTCTGGCTTGAATACAGTAAGATTGTTACTATATTTATAGAGGCATGAGGGGGGCTAGGTGGTGTTAACACTATAGGGTCAGGAATACATGTAGTTGCACTGGTAACTATAGTGTCCCTTTAAAGGTAGGAAGACAATGTAACAGAGCAGGAGGAAATGCTAACAGAATGCTTGGTTGTTTAGGGAGAGGTATTAGAAGTAGAAAGAGAGACATGTTCATGCCATTGTACAGAACACTGGTGAGATCTCACTTGGAGTATTGTATGCAGTATTAGAGACCTTATCTCCAGAAGGATATTGATACTTTGGAGAGAGGTCAGAGAAAGGCTACTAAACATACGCAGCCATTACCTTGTTAACGTTACTCCTAATCTTAGCCACCGCAGAAGGATTCTGCTCGTGGCGCCAGTGACGAGGAACCATTTCAGACAAAATGACCACAACCCTGGGCACTTACTCTCTCAATCTGTCCACGTCCCTCTTCATACCTAGAATCAAATCCCTCTGGGGCACCAGCCCCACATCATTGCCCCCTGTGTGAAGCACTACCATATCTGGCACCTGCCCCAAACTAATCTTATCAAAAATTTCCAAATTGCACTCTAACCCCAACCCCGATAACCAAGCCACCAGAGTCGAACCAGGGAGCGAGGAAAGCCCAGCTGTAAACCGTGATGGCGAACTACAGCTCTCCGATGATTCCAGTAAATGTAGGAATGTCCGACCAACCAGGCAGTCCAACCTAGAAAAGATAGAGACAGAGAAAAACCCCATAGCAACAGGCAGCACCACAACCACCACCCCAACCCAATCTAAACCAATTTATCGGGCCTTACATAGGATTCCCACTTACCAATTCTCTTAACCAGTTTATCTCCAAGACCCAATGGAGTAGCCTCTGTCGCAGCGCCAATCCTAAAGGAATGAGTCCCAAATTGAACTGGAACCTAAGGGACCTAATGAGAGTATTTAGAAAATTGTTTAGACTAGATGGGCCGAATGGTTCTTATCTGTCGTCACATTCTATGTTTCTATATCATGTTGGTAATTATCATTTGAAAATTAGTATTTCTTCTGAATCTTTTGCTTTTACACTGTTACACTGCGTTTCCCTGCAAAATTCACCAACTGTGCACTTGCTAACATACTCCCTTATATTTGGGAATTTTCTTAACTAAAAATGTATTTAGAAGACTGTAATGAACGCTGGTATTTCATATACCCATTTGTTCGCTTCCGTCTGAACTGCTAAGTACTTTGTGATTATAGCTCGCAGTTCGGGTGCCGATTCGTACATTCTCCAGTGTGAAATACAGCATACATATAAATCCAATGGGTATTCAGATGCATATCCAAACATCAGCCTAGACTAGATGAAGGGTACAACAGAATGTTTTTATTCAGGCCAAGTGGCTGGCTTTTATGCAAGTCAATGGAACATTATGCACTCCCACAGAAACTGCCATAATACGTCCCTTAAATTACTGAGTCACAATGACTCGATATAAAATACAAAATATAAAAGTAAAAAATAATTCACATAAATATTATAGGGACCCCCATCAATGTCATAACCCCAGATAGCCTGGATCCAAGTGCCCAAGTTGTCCAAATAGTGCTCAGATACCACAATTAGAACCAAATCACCACTGGGGTAAAATTTTGACCGACCGCTCACGAGACACTTGCCCAAAATAGATCCATAGTTTCAAGGGTAGCGGTCCCAAACTGAACAAATCCACAAACGGCTCACCTGGCTCAGCGGTAGCGTTTGTTCACTGGGTTCGTGCGAACAAACCTACCACACAGCGCTCTCCTGGCTTGCCTGTGAAAAGAAGCAGGCGTTCGCGGAGTTGATCAGTGTTCACGTAGTCGAGTGTCCAATTTGGAGTTCCAGACACTCGACAACCAGGTTCTGCTGCCTTCTTTGTGCGACAAGATGGCCGCTGTTTTTCTTTCCAGCATGTGTTGTTCACAGGGAGAGCGCTAATTCTTGCAGTTTTCTTGAACTTAATGAGCAAGGGGGTGGTCAGTGTTAGGTAGATTTATCTACCGAACCAAAAAAAAAATAACGAATGGGAACAAAAGTATGTATTTCTTCACAAAGACAAAACAAGAAAATATACTACTTCCAGCTTCATGGCTGCGCTGATGACACAAAAAAATTGTGTCTTCATCTCATTAAACTTATTTCCCATAATAAAACACATGACTGTCAGGGGGCTGTGGCCCAACACGCAGAATCAGGTCAACTAGAAAAACCTATTACCGGGCCTTAGAATGGTCGGATTTTACGTAGAAAGAATAGTCAGAAACATGCCGAAGTCAGGGACACAAACAGGAGCATAAACAAGAAGACAAAGCCAAAGGGTCAGGGATTCCAGAGATACGGATAGTCAAAATAAGCCAAGATCAAAAATCAGGAATAATAATACCAAACACACTCTCGGATAGCCAAAGAAGTGGAAACCACGACAGGGCAAAGAAGAAATATTGGTGGACTGGGATCACCTGACTCCAGAACGTGCGTGTGCGCTCTTTGTGTGGCCCAGCTGGAGATAGGACTATATCTTATGCTGCTTTTACCTTGACTAATTCTAAGTTGCCATAAATCTTAGCTTAAAAATTCTTAATTACTTGTCACCAAGTAAATTAAATTAAAATTATCTGGCACAAACTTTTTTTTATATCTTTTTCTCCCGATCACTGTGTATGCTCTGTATGAGTCAAACATACGCTGGTGAAGAAATGAACTGAGCTGGCTATTTGTAGGATTGAACCAATATCACCATGGAGAGATATTTAGCTCATTTAATAGTTTTTTTGTGAAAGAACATTTGCAATGGCAAAACCCATGCATGCCATTCTGCATGCACCAATTCACTAACTTTTTCGCAAAGTTTTGCATGCTTCTTAAAAACGGTCACAGCTGCAGAGCTATCGGGAAGCCGTCCTACACATGTTAACTTCGCGCATTAATCTGTTGTGCCACAAGAATTGTATCAGTGTTTTGGACATAATAGAGACAGAAGATACAAATTATATTTATTTTGTTGGGTTGTTGAGTTGGGGTGCGTTGACAACAAGGTTTAGACTCAAAATAGTGATGTGATAACACAAGTGTGTACAGTGATTCCTTCCTTTTGTAAACATTTTTTAACAAGTTGTGAACTATGTACATATTTGGGTTGTGGGTGGTGGAGAAAGAGAGGTCAGTCTGTGGACACACAAATGCGTTATCAGTTTAACAACACTAGTTGCTTATGTTTTGGTAAGTAACACAAACCAATATCACCCTTTCTTGGGATATTAAAAGCCACACCACACTTTCCTCACTGCCTTTTCATGTTCTCAGGGACCCAAGGGTGGGTTTTTCATTGTGTTGTTTGTTGTTTTTTTGATCTTGACAACTTTGACTTCTAGACAATGTCTGCAATTCTAGACCTTGGTTTGTTTATTCGCTTTTCTTTATTGCTGAATCCACTGACCCTTGCCTATCACTATAATTTGCTTGCAGAATATGGCCTGTACTTTCATACGTTAAGTCTTGTTACTCTAAGGACTGGTAATACATTTATTTTCTTTAGTATTTGATACTCTTTGCCCTTGGTTTCTGTTTTGGGGTATACTTAGCTTGACAAAAACTTAAAACCAATTTAGGAAAGTAAAATAAGAGTTTTAATATCATCCAACTTGTGACATACAGTGCCTTGCAAAAGTATTCACCCCCCTTGGTATTTTTCGTGTTTTGTTGCCTCACAACCTGGAATTAACATGTATTGTTTGAGGATTTACATCATTTAATTTACAGAACATGCCGACAACTTTGAAGATTTTTTTTTGTGTGTGATGCAAACAACAGATAGGACAAAATAAGAGAAAAAGTCAATGTGCATAACTATTCACCCCCCTAAAGTCAATACTTTGTAGAGCCACCTTTTGAGGCAATCACAGCTCCAAGTCGCTTTGGATAAGTCTCTATGAGCTTGCCACATCTTACCACTGGGATTTTTGCCCATTCCTCCTTGCAAAACTGCTACAGCTCCTACAAGTTGGATAGTTTGCGCTTGTGAACAGCAATCTTTAAGTCCGACCACAGATTTTCTATTGGATTGAGGTCTGGGCTTTGACTAAGCCATTCCAACACATTTACATGTTTCCCTTTAAACCACTTAAGTGTTGCTTTAGCAGTGTGTTTGGGGTCATTGTCCTGCTGGAAGGTGAACCTCCATCCTAGCCTCAAATCATGCACAGAGTAGTACAGGTTTTGCTCAAGAATATCCCTGTATTTAGCACCATCCATCTTTCCCTCAACTCTGACCAGTTTCCCAGCTGCTGAAAAAATCCCCACAGCATGATGCTGCCACCACCATGTTTCACTGGGGATGGTGTTCTTTGGGTGATGTGATGTATTGGGTTTGCGCCAGACATAGTGTTTTCTTTGATGGCCGAAAAGTAAAATTTTAGTCTCATCAGATCAGAGCACCTTACTCCATACATTTTGGGAGTCTCCCATATGCCTTTTTGCAAACTCAAAACGTGCTATTTTGTTTTTTGCTGAAAGTAATGGCTTGCTTTTGGCCACTCTGCCAGAAAGCCCAACTCTATGGAGCGTACGGCTTATTGTTGTCCTATGTACAGATACTCCAGTCTCTGCTGTGGAACTCTGCAGCTCCTCCAGGGTTACCTTAGGTCTGTGTGCTGCATCTCTGATTAATGCCCTCCTTGCCCGGTCTGTGAGGTTTGGTGGGCGGCTGTCTCTTGGCAGGTTTGCTGTTGTGCCATGTTCTTTCCATTTGGTTATGATAGATTTGATCGTGCTCCTGGGGATCATCAAAGATTTGGGATTTTTTTTTAAGAACCTAACCCTGACTTGTACTTCTCAACAACATTGTCCCTTACTTGTTTGGAGAGTTCCTTGGTCTTCATGGCAGTGTTTGGTTAGTGTTGCCTCTTGCTTAGGTGTTGCAGCCTCTGGGGCCTTTAAAAAAAGGCAGATGTAATGACAGATCATGTGACACGTAGATTGCACACAGGTGGACATAATTTCACTAATTATGTGACTTCTGAAGGTAATTGGTTGCACCAGAGGTTTTAAGGGGTTCATAACAAAGGGGGTGAATACATACGCGCATGCCAATTTTCTGTTTTCTATTTCTAAAAATTAGTTTTATGTATATATTTTCCTCATTTCACTTCACCAACTTAGACTATTGTGTTCTGATCCATCACATAAAATTCAGATTAATAAACCATAAAACACTAAACTTAAGGCTGTAATGTAACAAAATAGGTAAAAAGTCAAGGGGGGGAAGAGGGGGAGAATACTCTTGCAAGGCACTCTAACCAACACATTTGCATGTATATCCAATTATATTTATTTCCATACCAAAACTTGAATCAACTCTAAATTGCTGAAAACCGTAAACTAAAAATTATACAAAGCAATTGACACTTTTTTATTGTTTATCAAAAGTTATTTATTAGTACGCAAAACATTTCTGACTAAGTCCTCAATTTAGTATTGTTGGATTAGATTTCCAAATGATTTAATATTTTTAGATAAACTTAAAAAAATTTTTTTCAACATATTAAAATTATCACAACAAATACCATATACAAAAAATATCAATGTATGCAATAAATCAAAATATTAAAAAAAGCCTAATATTCTATAATTTTAAAAGTTTATCTGAAAATACTAAATAATTTGGGAAACTTTTCCCACAATATTAAATCAAGACCTAAACGTTATAATTTAAGTTTTTTTTTTTGTTTTTTTTTATTATTATTTTTTTAACTAGTTTATCTTCTCATCACTGTTTGGCTGTGAATATGCTCCGTAGGCTCAGTCAAATATGTTGAACTGAGCTGGGTATTTATAAGATTAGGTTTATGACATCATAAACAGAGTTGAAGGTGGGTTTGCAAGCTATAAACAAATAATGTAATCCAGACTCAGCCAGCTTAAAATACGAGATGCTAAAAAGATGACCTCTTTGCAATATGTTGACGCTTGAAAGAGAATAACGTTTCTCTTTTAGTATCTGCTAACATTACACAAGGATGCAAAAAATAAAATAAATGTGCAGAGATATCATACTGAAAAGAAGAATCTTTGTTGAGGCATATCTTTGTTTCCATGAAAACTGATATTATATGCTTTTATTTTGTCTAATTTCTTTCCACTATCCTCTGTTAATCCCCCACCCCCTTCCTGTAAAATCCACTAACTCTTCAAGCACTAGCCCACCATTTTTAATTTCTTCTTAAAATGTAAAAAACATTTTAGGAAAATTGAATCTGAATATAATATAGGAACTCTACTTTCACAACTTTTTTCTCCTTTTTCCAACATGGCTGAGTTGATAACATAGTGTGATAAGGTGAATGGGGTGGTCTGTGAGGGAGTCTATATCTCGACAGAATTGTTCAGAGAGGCATATGATTTTTAACCCCAGGGGGAGTGTATGTTTCTGTGTATGTAACCAGAATGAATATTTAGTTATGGGCCCCTGGGGTGGAGCATTTGGAGAGCAGGGTGGGCCAGTGCTCCACTCCGCAGTTTAGCGGTTTTCTTGGAAGACATAGATCCAGCCCAGGGTTTTGGACTGTCTCCAACCTACTGCTCAGCTGCAGGTAATCGGCTGCAGCAGTGGGAATAAATCCCTCCCTGCTAGGCAGGTAAGGAGAGAATGTTTTGTTTCTCTCTGAAAGGCTGGCTTGGAGCACTGGGAATGCAGAAAGGAAAGCAGTCAAGGCAAGGCTGGCTTGGAGCACTGGGAGTGGAGAAAGGAAAGCAACAGGCTAGCTAGCAGAGTGTTGCTATCTAGTAAGGTTGGTGCCATATGTTTTTGTTAGTTTAACCCTGATAGAGAGGGATATACAGAGTGAGTTAGTGCTCAGACGAGCTAGGTTTTTTGTTTATAGGGTTTTCTGTTACAGTTATGTTTTTCATTTACTGCTGTATCCTGTGTGGATTTTCAAATAAAGTGCATGGAGTATATGCAATTACAAGGACTGTGCATGTTTTTGCCCTAGAGGACCGTGCTACCTGGTGACAAGGATCACAATATGGTGGAGAATGCAGGCAAAGTAGCACAGTGAGGGTCTGTGGGTGTGCCAGTCATTCGGTAGTCTGCTTGAGGACTTTTATTTTTGCAGACCTGTTAAGCAAACAAGTAGCACTGTACCTTTAAGACAGTTACCTGCTTGGTGCTATAATGGAGGAGCTGGTGAAAGCTCTGGTACAGGCAACCGCTGTACAACAGGAAACAAATCGTCTACTGGTTACCCAGGTTGAGAACCTGAAGGAAGCCCAGCAGATGGATAGAGCTGCCCTTACTGAGGTGTTGCAGAGAGTGATATTGCCATCTGCAGGGAGCCCCCCTGGTGAAAGGGGATCCCGTATCCGTGCCACAGACTTCCTGCATAAGATGACAGAGACAGATGATGTGGAGGCTTATCTCACCACTTTCGAGAGGGTTGCTGCCCGGGAAAGATGGCCACTGGGCCAGTGGGCGGGGCTTCTAGCTCCATGCCTGAGTGGGGAGTGCCAAAAAGCCTATGAAGACCTACCTTCTGACCAGGCCCAGGATTACAAGCAACTTAAAGCTGAAATTCTAAAGCGCATTGGCGTAACACCAGCCATTCGAGCCCAAAGGTTTCATAATTGGGCATACGATGTGAGTAAACCTACCAGAGCCCAGATGTATGGATTGCTCAGGCTCGCCCAGAAGTGGCTGGAGCCAGAGCGCAACCCTGCTACCAAGATAGTGGAAATGGTTGTGATGGACCGTTTTCTCAGACACCTGCCAACAGGACTGCGACAATGGGTCTGCCAAGGGGACCCTCAGGATCCAGAAGCAATGATGTGCCTGATTGAGAGGTATTTGGTTGCCAAGGAGCCATACAGTATTGATCCTCATCAGAAGTCCCGACCGGCTAACAACCGGATAAGCGGGAAAGTGGGAAACAAAAGACAAAACTTTGTACCGAACCTTGAACCATATGACCGGGGTGGCAGAAGGTCCCCACCAGCTCCATTACGGCTACAAGACCAAGCTGAGGGACAACTCCGGTGCTTTAAGTGCCATGAGCCTGGACATTTTGCACGCAACTGTCCAGAGAATGAAGAGCCCATGCAGTGTGATGTAGGGACAAGGGCTCTGCATAGGACTGTATTGACTTGCTCAAAGATGTGTGTGGTGACTACTGCTATTAATGCAATGCATTTAATAATGGTGAGGTTGGAAGGAAAGAATGTACAAGCTCTAATTGATTCAGGGAGTGAGGTTACCTTGATAAAAAGTTTTCTGCTCCAGCCAGGGAAATTAGACACCAAACAAGTGATTGATATTGTGTGTATACATGGTGACACCCACACATACCCCACGGCAGAGGTTGAGTTTGGCACCAAGGTAGGGGAGGTTAAATGCTCTGTAGGGGTAGTGCCCCTATTACCGTATGATGTGGTATTAGGGAGGGACTTTCCCCATTTCTGCCGCCTATGGGAAAAGTGCTCTGCTCATCCAAAAATGCGCTCTGAGGAGCTACCCGGGGTAGAGTGTATGGATAATATTTTTCCTTTCTCCGATTTAGAATGTGACGAGCAAGAGACACCCTTGGTGTGCCTGGGTAATGAGGTAGAACCTCCCCATACTGAAGACCCTATAGAAGAAGTGGAGTTTCAGGATCTCAGAGTCCCCCCTGGTAACTTCCGAGCAGCCCAATGGGAAGATATGTCCTTGACAGCTGCAAGAGAGAATGTGCAAATAGTGGAGGGTACAAGGGCGGACCCTGACAAGCCCTTAAGCTTTCCTTATTTCATGGTGAAAAATAATCTGCTGTATCGAGTAAAGAAAAAGGGGGAAGAGGAGGCAGAACAGTTGTTAGTTCCCCAATCTCACCGAAACACTGTTTTAAAACTAGCCCATAGCCATGTGTTAGGTGGGCACCTTGGTTTTGAAAAAACGAGGGAACGAATTCTGACCCGATTCTATTGGCCAGGGGTATTTTCGGCAATAGAGAGGTTTTGTAAATCCTGCCCAGAATGCCAACTGAAAGCTCCGCATAAGGGCTTCCGTAGTCCATTGGTACCCCTTCCCATCATAGAGGTTCCATTCGAAAGAATAGCAATGGACCTGATAGGGCCGTTGCCTAGGTCCGCAAGAGGACATCAGTACATTTTAGTTGTTGTGGATTATGCAACACGGTATCCAGAGGCAGTACCTCTACGGAATGCCACCTCTAAAAATGTTGCAAGGGAATTACTGATGATGTTTAGCAGGATGGGTATACCTAAGGAAATTCTCACAGATCAGGGAACCCCTTTTATGTCAAAAATCATGCGTGATTTGTGCAAATTGCTCAGAATCAAGCAGCTGAAAACCTCGGTATACCATCCGCAAACTGATGGATTAGTGGAGAGGTTTAATAAAACTCTAAAGGCTATGCTGCGGAAGGTGATAGACAAGGATGGAAAAAACTGGGATTATCTCATACCCTACCTGATGTTTTCTATTAGAGAAGTCCCGCAAGCTTCCACAGGGTTTTCACCTTTCGAGTTAATGTATGGTAGGCATCCAAGAGGCATACTGGATGTTGCCAAGGAAACATGGGAACAAGAGCATACCCCCCATCACAGTCTTATAGAGCATGTAGCGCAAATGCAAGAGCGGATCGAAGCGGTAATTCCCATAGTTAGGGAAAACATGGAAAAGGCCCAGAGAGCCCAACAAGCAAGCTATAACCGGAACGCAAGGCTACGGGTATTCAAACCAGGTGATAGGGTTCTAGTTCTCGTTCCCACGGTAGAAAGCAAATTCTTAGCCAGCTGGCAAGGGCCATATGAAATCGCTGAGCGGATCAGTGACGTGAACTATAAAGTAAGACAGCCAGGCAGACGGAAGCCAGAACAGACATATCATATAAATTTATTGAAGCCATGGGTAGAACAAGAGGTTCTCATCGTGACCAGAGATAAACCTACTCAAGCCAATCGTGAGCAGGGTCCGGAGGTGCATGTCGCTGATACTCTTGCCCCCCATCAGAAACAGGAAGTCAGGGAGTTTGTGTCTAAGAATAGGGATGTGTTTTCCCCAATACCAGGAAAAACACATATAATCAAGCATGATATCCTAACTGACTCTGGGAAGAAGATCAATCTGAAGCCCTACAGGATACCTGAGGCTAGACGTGAAGCGGTTAGTGCAGAGGTTAAAAAGATGCTTGAGTTGGGGGTGATTGAAGTATCACAAAGTGAGTGGAACAACCCAATTGTGTTAGTGCCCAAACCAAATGGGGAAATCCGTTTCTGTAATGATTTCCGTAAGCTAAATGATATCTCTAAGTTTGATGCCTACCCGATGCCTCGTGTGGATGAGCTAATAGAGCGATTAGGTAAGGCCAGATATCTGAGCACCTTGGACTTCACCAAGGGATACTGGCAGGTACCCCTGACAGAGAAAGCAAAGGAGAAAACCGCGTTTTCTACCCCTGATGGGTTGTTCCAATATAAAGTGCTGCCATTTGGGTAGCATGGTGCCCCAGCAACGTTTCAGCGTATGATGGATAGGATACTTCACCCCCACAGACAGTATGCAGCCGCCTACCTGGATGATGTGGTGATTCACAGTGCGGACTGGGAAACCCACTTGATGAAGCTTCAGGCAGTTGTGGATAGTATAAGGGCTGCCGGTTTGACAGCTAACCCTGCTAAGTGTTCTTTAGGGCTAGAAGAAGCAAAATATCTGGGGTACACTATCGGGCGGGGGCTCCTTAAACCACAAGAGAACAAAGTAGCAGCCATCACCAGTTGGCCACGTCCTGTAACTAAAAAGCAAGTCAGGGCTTTTTTAGGCTTAACCGGCTACTATCGTAGGTTCATCCCTGGGTATGCTACCATTGCCAACCCATTGACTGAACTTACTAAGGCAAAAGGCCCGATTATGGTTAAGTGGACCCCGGAAGCGGAGCATGCCTTTCAAGTCTTGAAGGGAGCCTTGTGTGCTGACCCTGTTTTGGTGGCTCCGGATTTCACTAAACCATTTGTGGTACAGACCGATGCGTCTGATGTGGGCCTTGGCGCGGTTCTGTCCCAGGTACATGGAGGAGAGGAACATCCTGTCATGTATCTGAGCCGGAAAATGAATCCCCATGAACAGAGGTACTCCGTAGTGGAAAAGGAATGCCTGGCGATAAAATGGGCTTTGGAATCCCTGAGATATTGCCTACTGGGGAGATGTTTTACACTGATCACGGACCATGCTCCTTTAACATGGATGAGGCATAACAAAGAAAAGAATGCCAGGGTGACTAGATGGTTCCTAAGTCTTCAGCCTTACCAGTTTACTATTACTCACAGGGCCGGAACTGCCCAAGGTAATGCAGATGGCCTCTCCCGAGTTCACTGTTTATGGTCCCAGGCCGCTCGCCCCGATGGGTCTGAGCTGGGGAGGGGGATATGTGATAAGGTGAATGGGGTGGTCTGTGAGGGAGTCTATATCTCGACAGAATTGTTCAGAGAGGCATATGATTTTTAACCCCAGGGGGAGTGTATGTTTCTGTGTATGTAACCAGAATGAATATTTAGTTATGGGCCCCTGGGGTGGAGCATTTGGAGAGCAGGGTGGGCCAGTGCTCCACTCCGCAGTTTAGCGGTTTTCTTGGAAGACATAGATCCAGCCCAGGGTTTTGGACTGTCTCCAACCTACTGCTCAGCTGCAGGTAATCGGCTGCAGCAGTGGGAATAAATCCCTCCCTGCTAGGCAGGTAAGGAGAGAATGTTTTGTTTCTCTCTGAAAGGCTGGCTTGGAGCACTGGGAATGCAGAAAGGAAAGCAGTCAAGGCAAGGCTGGCTTGGAGCACTGGGAGTGGAGAAAGGAAAGCAACAGGCTAGCTAGCAGAGTGTTGCTATCTAGTAAGGTTGGTGCCATATGTTTTTGTTAGTTTAACCCTGATAGAGAGGGATATACAGAGTGAGTTAGTGCTCAGACGAGCTAGGTTTTTTGTTTATAGGGTTTTCTGTTACAGTTATGTTTTTCATTTACTGCTGTATCCTGTGTGGATTTTCAAATAAAGTGCATGGAGTATATGCAATTACAAGGACTGTGCATGTTTTTGCCCTAGAGGACCGTGCTACCTGGTGACAAGGATCACAATATGGTGGAGAATGCAGGCAAAGTAGCACAGTGAGGGTCTGTGGGTGTGCCAGTCATTCGGTAGTCTGCTTGAGGACTTTTATTTTTGCAGACCTGTTAAGCAAACAAGTAGCACTGTACCTTTAAGACAGTTACCTGCTTGGTGCTATAATGGAGGAGCTGGTGAAAGCTCTGGTACAGGCAACCGCTGTACAACAGGAAACAAATCGTCTACTGGTTACCCAGGTTGAGAACCTGAAGGAAGCCCAGCAGATGGATAGAGCTGCCCTTACTGAGGTGTTGCAGAGAGTGATATTGCCATCTGCAGGGAGCCCCCCTGGTGAAAGGGGATCCCGTATCCGTGCCACAGACTTCCTGCATAAGATGACAGAGACAGATGATGTGGAGGCTTATCTCACCACTTTCGAGAGGGTTGCTGCCCGGGAAAGATGGCCACTGGGCCAGTGGGCGGGGCTTCTAGCTCCATGCCTGAGTGGGGAGTGCCAAAAAGCCTATGAAGACCTACCTTCTGACCAGGCCCAGGATTACAAGCAACTTAAAGCTGAAATTCTAAAGCGCATTGGCGTAACACCAGCCATTCGAGCCCAAAGGTTTCATAATTGGGCATACGATGTGAGTAAACCTACCAGAGCCCAGATGTATGGATTGCTCAGGCTCGCTCAGAAGTGGCTGGAGCCAGAGCGCAACCCTGCTACCAAGATAGTGGAAATGGTTGTGATGGACCGTTTTCTCAGACACCTGCCAACAGGACTGCGACAATGGGTCTGCCAAGGGGACCCTCAGGATCCAGAAGCAATGATGTGCCTGATTGAGAGGTATTTGGTTGCCAAGGAGCCATACAGTATTGACCCTCATCAGAAGTCCCGACCGGCTAACAACCGGATAAGCGGGAAAGTGGGAAACAAAAGACAAAACTTTGTACCGAACCTTGAACCATATGACCGGGGTGGCAGAAGGTTAGTGCTCAGACGAGCTAGGTTTTTTGTTTATAGGGTTTTCTGTTACAGTTATGTTTTTCATTTACTGCTGTATCCTGTGTGGATTTTCAAATAAAGTGCATGGAGTATATGCAATTACAAGGACTGTGCATGTTTTTGCCCTAGAGGACCGTGCTACCTGGTGACAAGGATCACCATAGTCATATAGTAACCTATTCAGTTTAAACATGACTTGTCTGGTGAGGACATATTTATCGTTCTTCAGACTGGACATGATCTACTTTATGTTAATTGGTTTGTGACGGCTGTAATGCTGAAAACTGCCCGCGATTCACCAGTGATGATTAACCAAGTTTGATATTTGGCATTTCACCCCTGCCATCTGTATTTAGTGGACAGAGCCTTTGCAAGTGCGTATTTGATGATGAGCAATTTAAGGGCATTTGTATCCCACGGATCAGTCTGAAGCAAGTGAGATAGAGAGCTCACAGACCATCTTGTTTCCACTGACAGGAGGTTCGAAATGGTTAATGCAGGCACTATTATAATATAACAGCCTCCAGCAAACTAGCAAACTTGTGTGTGAAGCTTGTTCTGGTGGTAAAGTCTTAAAGTTAAAAAATGTGCAGATTTTCTGCTTTTCCAGATAAAACTTGCTGGGAGGGGTAGTGGGGTCAAATCGTATGACCCCTATATTTCACTGGCTAAACTAAATTGACTAAGGCCTGTAACCAGCTTGCTGTGTGCGAAACGATGTATAGTAATATCCAAATATGTGTAGAAGCTGAAAAAAAACTTACAGGCTACTAAAAGAATGGGAATGTACTGAATGGCCACTGCTACATGACATATGCATAGTCGCCTTTTTCGGCATATGCGTTGTTAACCCGCCAAAATCCCCAAGCATACTCAGACACCTACTTTTGGGAAAATTATCACAGCTTTATTAATAAATAAACAAATAAATTATTTACCGACGAACCATGCGGATGCGATAAATGGTGTATAAGCCGGTACTTACCAGGTCCCTGCTTGGGCACCACCCCCAACGGTGATACCCGAAGATTGCGCAATGTGGGTTCCTGAAATGGCCCAGCCATCCTCTCAAGCTGTACGTGTGATACGCTTCCCAAATACCATCCAGATAACAAAACAACTGCGAGCAACGGTCAGGGGCTTTTTCCCCATGACACTCGCCAAGGTGCAAAAAGCCCACAACCAATTCCCAAATGTTTTGGGAATATTGTGGTAGCGGCGTCCTTTCTCCTCCTCCTCTTTCTTAGCATCCTTTTTATTCTCCTTCTTCATGTCCAGATAGTCTTCAAGGGGGACAAGAGAAAAGATTTCGAGGAATTCCCCTTTCCAAATCTGCTCCTTCACCTTGGGCTTGAGGTGACAACCCAACGGCCCCGCAAAGGAGACGTGGACATATTGAGGTACCGTGTCTGGAATCCCCCCAACCAGGTCAGCCCTCTTACTCCCTAACTAGGATAACGCCTCCGCCGAATAACCGAATCCCCAGTGCCCTGCTTACCACCCACTGTGACCGCCTCTGCACACACACTCTCCTGCCCTGGGGCCCACACCTGACCAAAGCTAGCACTCCTGCCCGAACCCCCACTCCAAAACTCCAGCAAAGATTTGAGACCCTCGAAAAGATCCTCAGACTGTTTAATGGAAGACAACTCACCATCCGAACCTCTGGCCATTGAAGGCTGCAAGGCTGGATCCCAGTGTCTGACGTCCAAGCCCAGGTGCGACGGCGCCTCCAGCCGTAGGTCCACTTCTTGAGGTCTTAACCAGACCGAGGGCGACCCTCTTGGTGACCTGGAACAAGAAAGCACAGTGGGTAGGCCGTGTGACCAATTTCTGACCTGCCTGCTCTCACGCCTTGCCCTGCTCGACCCATCCCCGCTTTGGCCATCGTCCTGACCCCTAGGGCCGTGACTGCCCCTCCCCACTCGCTCCCCATAGCCTCCAGGTGAACTCCCGCCAGATGAACCCGACTTGCTCCACCTGCCTCGTCCTAACAGGAGAACCCTGGCGACATCCCCGACTAGGGTCCCTGGGTGATCCCCTGCCGTGGCTGTGCCCCTGGTCACTACGACTGCTCAGAGACCTGTCCTGCCCCCCCATGAGCCCAATGTGACTGTCCTGAGTGCGGCCTTTATAGCCCACCCGTGCTGGTGATCTGCTAGACCGCCAGTCCTTTGTCGTATGAGGCATAGACGCCCATCTACCCATGTCCTGGCTCAGGTCCCCTGCCCTCCTATCCCATTGCGGGCTACCCCGGCTCTCACCTGGTGACTGTGACCGTGAACCGGGAGGCAACCCTGGGGACATGCTCCGCTCCCATGACCTGCCAGGTGGAAGGGAGACCCGTCTACTAGCAACAGGGCACCCTGCTGTCACCTGTGCGCCCAACGCTGAAGCGTGGGCTCCCCACCCGCTGCTCCATGACTGGTGATGCCTCAGTATGGGGGGAGACTCACAGGGGAATATGCCAGCCAGTTTCATAGCTCCCCCATGACCAACAACACTCCCAGTGCCTCTTCGCCTGCTGCAGAGCCCGCCATACCAGTGCTTCTCCTGTCCACCTTATAAGTCCTGCATACACGGCCCACATGGATAGCTGCATGTGGCAACCTTGATTTGCGAGCTGAACCAGCACCCGCATCCGTACGCTGCTGCTCTCGGCAAGAACAGTCCTCCAGTTCGCGGCCCGAACAATCGGCAGATTCCCTGTGTCCCTGTTAGCCACGATCCCGTTTGCCAGAACCTGCATTTGCCCCACTGCGCCCCGAACATTCGACACCTTCCACATTTGCCTGTTCGCGGCCCGCCCTTTGCCAATTCCAGCCTTCACCTGTTTGCGGCCCAAATGTTCGCCACCTTCCGAACATGCCTGTTCACGCCCCGAAAATTCGCCAACCGTTTACCACTTCCCGCCGATGCCGGTTCGCGGCCGAAACATGCCCCTTTAGCCTCGTTCCCAGGCGTCCACACTGTGCAAGCAGCCACATGGCAACACCAGCTGCGGCCTCCCGAACTCATGGGATTCCCACTGGCCTCCACAGACTCTGGCCTGGCCACCAGTGATGGGCTCACCCTCCTCCGCACCGAGGGTCCATCTCCAGGGCTCAAACATTGCAGCGGTCGGGTCCTCCAAAGAGGTCGTCCAGGCCTCTCCCCGGCTGTTGCGGTGGATCCTGCAGCAGTAGGCCTGGATGGGACCAGGGCCTCTCCTAACTGCTCCTGGAGCCAGGCAACACCTCTCCTCTGGACTGCAGCACGAACACCAGCTAGCCATTCATCAAGATAGCAACACAAGAACCAGACACCAAACCCCCTGCACAAACCAGGTAAGTGAGGATTAAAAAGATGGCCCCTTAATCTAAAATGGCCACTATATATACTCCCATAGCCCAAAAACCCATACCCACTTTCTACAACAAACCCCCACACTAACCCCTCCTCTGCCTGTCTCCTAGCCATGTCAAGGCCCATTCCATTTAGCTGCACTGCTCCTTGGCCTACAATCTATTGCAAAACTGTAGAATGTTACGGCAAAGGAAGGGAGGTAAAGGTACAGAGATGTAAACCATTGTCTGTATAGGATGCTCTCTAGAAGATGAAAAAACTAACAGTACAAGAACACAAGTGGTACTGTATAATGAAACTGTATTAGATTTTGCATTGCAACACAGTTAATAAATTCATGGTTTAAGAGCTGGTGTATAATGTCTTTCTCACTTCTTTTTGTTTGGCAAGCAACCCATGTATGTCTTTGGTTCAGACAATATCTTAAGAGAGAGGGCGATCTTTATATTTTGTTTATTTCCATGAATTGTGTTGGTGATCGGATGTGGAATAATCTCTGATAGAGATTGCAATCTTTACACTCAAAGAATGTGATAAATGATATGCTCCCTTGTAATGTGTAACTCTGGGAGAGTATACAACTGTTGAGTAGACACTGAAAATAATTGAGCCCTTTATCCCCTAGTTCAGTGATGGCGAACCTATGTCACTATGTCACTTGATGGTGAACCTTTCTGTGAGCACACGGCCATAGGTTCACCATCAATGCAGAGTAGGTACCTGCCCAAAACGGCAGGCGCCTACTCTGCTTCTGTGTCGGGAGGCAGGGGGAGGGATCTCTGAAGCAGCTCCCCTGTCCTCCCGCGAGCAAGCTGTGTGGAGCGTTGCCACGCGTTACCATGGCAACGCTCCACACAGCATCGCGCGGGAGGACAGGGGAGCTGCTTCACAGATCCCTCCCCCTGCCTCCCGACACGGAAGCAGTGCTTGCCACCACTGGACCACCAGGGATGGCTGTGTCCCCCACCTCCCTCATACACACAACAGCCCTCATACACACACACACACACAGCACCCCTCATACACACACACAGCACCCCTCATACACACACACACACAGCACCCCTCACACACAGCACACACACAGCACCCCACAAACACATACACTACACCCCTCAATTCAGTATATGTGTGTATTCAGCAGTCTGTGTGTGTGCATGTATTCAGCAGTCTGTGTGTGTGCGTGTATTCTACAGTCTGTGTGTGTGTGTACTCAGCAGTGTATGTATTCAGCGGACTGTGTGTGTATGTATTCGGCGGATTGTGTGTGTATGTATTCAGCGGACTGTGTATGTATTCAGCAGTCTTTGTGTTTGTACTCAGCAGTCTGTATGTGCGTAGTCAGCAGTCTGTATGTGTATTCAGCAGTCTTGTGTGTGTGTATTCAGCAGTCTGTGTGTGTGTATGTATTGCATTTGTTGGAGATTCTAATAAATATAAGCTTAATTTTATCTATTTATATCATTATTTAAAATTTGTATAATTGGACACTCTGTTGTTGTGTTCTTTTAAAACAAATGATGTTAATTAGTTCGGAGAACAGTACGAGTTGTTTTTTCTAAACTTAAACCTCAGTATTGAGGTTTAATTGCTGAGTTGGCACTTTAAGGAAAAAAAAAGTTGGCATGTATTGCGGTTTGGGCACTCGGGCTCAAAAAGGTTCACCATCACTGCCCTAGTTGAACAAGTTATTAATACTTTTCATCAGTTCATATGTCCAAATCGGGACTGTTTTCTATATCAGATTGTGTGGCAGGAGGTGTTAATTTACAACATGTGGGTAACAATTTCCATAACTGAACATGTAATTTAGAAAAAAAGAACAAAGTATCTTATATACACAGACAGGTTTCTAAACACATTTGTTGTAGATTAAAAACGATTACTGTGAGCTTTATTGCTATGGAGCTCTCTCTCGTAAATACATAAACACCAGCAATTTGTAGCTTGTAGAAAAGAACATTAGGAGAGCAAAAGGGGTTTGAACCCAAAACCGGGACACTTGGGTTGTATGGCTACAGTTTCCAGGGATCTCCTTGCCTTAAAGTCAATATTTACTTCATAAGTGTTAATCTAAATTTGTTTGCCAGAGAAATGCAATTAAATGCCAATGCTGCAATGAGAAGACAAATGGAAAAAAAAAAAAAAAGCTTCAACTGCAAAATGTTGTTTTTTTTAATTTTTTTTATTAATTCTGACCTCATGAAAATCAGGATCATGCTGCTGGCAGGCAATGAGAGCTAATCTCTTACTAAATGACTAATTAAACTTGAGTCTTTATATATTTTCGTAACAATCTGAAAGCGTATACCAGCTTTCTATTGTACATCCAACATGTTTCTGGTGTTTAATTCTAAATGACAAGTTTATAAGAAACCTAATGATGGAATCCTGGAGCCAGATGTTCGAGAGAACAGGTTGGGTCGAAATCAAGGAAAACTGAGTACTGCAATGATTTAAAAAAAAAAAAAACCTCTAAAAGATGTATACATTTTTATAACAAAACAAGGAAACGAGGGATTTTAAAATCCCGTCTTCATTTTTGTTTTTGGGTGAAATAAAGAAGTTGAACGACTGCTATCAGTTACTACGACGCATCATTGCATGATTGGAAAAAGTTAATTTAAAAAAACAATATTACTCGGGTTTTTATTTACTTAACAATGAGTTCTGGTAAGTTAACAACCAGATGCAAAATTATTAATGCATCTCCATTTGTTGATTGCTGTATACATTTTATTTGTATGTGAGAGAGATGCACACATAGGGTTAATGACTAAACTAGGAGGTAATCAGTAAATTTTAAATTGTACTCAAAACAATAAATAAACTCCTAAATATTATGCACAGATTTATTTATGGGGCCTGTGACAACTGACGTAATTTGCCTCCTGATCCCTCCTTCCCCACTCCTTCTCCTCCTTTTGCCGACTAAGAACATACGCATGTGTTCTGACCATACTAAATGGTCTAATCATGAAAAGCTTCCCTATGAGAATCCTTTGATTGGATTTTGTGACGGTTGGGGTGAGGTCCGGAGGGGGCTGGAGAGCAGCGCTGGTAGCATTGGTGCATAAAAATAAATTTTATTGCTTTTTATTAATACATAGTTACATAGCATATGGTTAGGTATATAAAAAATAATGACCAATAGGACATTATATATATATATATTTTTTTTTTAAGGAGAAAAAAAAACCTGTTAAAATTGCCTTTATTAAGGAGGTAGACTCACTCTAAGGTAAACCTACCAATATATACATACACAAACTCCACAATGTGGTGGCAAAGAGGTGGTGGTGGGGCATATAATCCATTGATTGGATTATGTCAAGGCAACTTCGAAATAGGGGGTGTGTCATAGTGTCCTCATGGCAATCCGCATACTGGAACATGTCATGTTAGTGGCCAATGAATCCCCCTAAAAGTGGTTTAAAAGGGTCCACAAACTGGAAAAAAATAGAAAAATCGAAGCAGAGGCAACACCAACAAATTTAATTAGCTAACTTTAATATGTAGTTTGTTCAGATAGAGAAATATTTGCATATTTAATTATTTCTTCTTGATTTCACTGACATTGAAGGACAAAGATAATGGGGTTTAATTTTTTTTTGATTCAAATACATTTTTATAAACTCTGCAAATGCAAGGCATACAGCCTGAGAGCCAACATAACACAGCTATGCTGTATTAAACCCTTAAGGACTGGACTGTTTTTGCGATGTTGTACATTTGCGACCAGGCATATTTTTACACTTTTGTGGAGTTTGGCTGGAATTTTCCGCTCTCTCATTTACTGTTCCCATACAAATTATATATTGTTTTTTTCAGGACAAAAGGGGCTTTCTTTACATACCATTATTTATATAATCTCATGTATTTTAATTTAAAAAAAATAAAAAAATATGATGAAAAATTGAAAAAAATACATGTTTTTTGACTTTTACTTGAAAAATCTTTTACTCATCTACAAAAGCGAATTAAAAAAACTGCTAAATAGATTCAAAATTTTGTCCTGAGTTTAAAAATACCCCGTGTTTACATGCTTTTTTGCTTTTTTGCATGTTATAGGGCTATAGGTACAAGTAGAATATTGCGGTTTCAAAACATAAATTTTTTAAATTTATCAATAGTGACATTGTAACACTATTATCTGTCATAAATCTCTGAATAACACCCACATGTACATATTTTTTTTAAAGTAGACAACCCAGGGTATTCAATATGGGGTATGTCCAGTCTTTTTTAGTAGCCACTTAGTCGAAAACACTGGCCAAAGTAAGCATTCATATTTGTTTGTGTGTGAAAAAAGTAAAAAAACTAAATTGAACGCTAATTTTGGCCAGTGTTTGTGACCAAGTGGTTACTAAAAAAGACTGGACATACCCCATTTGCAATACCTTGGGTTGTCTTCTTTTGCAAATGGTATGCCATCATGGGGGTAATTCTCATTCCTGGGCTACCATACGCTCTCAAAGGCAACGTAACCAACCTGGCCATTTTCAATGTAAAATATTTGACCCATATATTTGACCTTGTAACTTTCAAAAATACTATAAAACCTGTACATGGGGGGTACTGTTTTACTCAGGAGACTTTGCTGAACACAAATATTAGTGTTTAAAAACTGGAAAACGTATCACAACAATTATATCATCAGTAAAAGTGCTGTTTGTGTGTGAAAAATGCAAAAAAAGTCACTTTCACTGACAATATCATCGCTGTGATATGTTTTACTGTTTTGAATCACTAATATTTGTGTTCAGCGAAGTCTCCCGAGTAAAACAGTACCCCCCATGTACAGGTTTTAGGGTGTCGTAGAACGTTACAGGGTAAAATACAGTGCTAGCAAATTCAATTCTCTGGAATTTCGGCCTGGGTTGGCAGGCAGGTCCCTTAAATTGCAATCAATAAAATTACTGAATTATGTAAAACTATTACATAAATACGCACGTAGAATTTAAATATATATGCATATTTATATATCTGAAGTCTACGTGTATATTTATATAATTATTTATGTAATTTTGTATAGGGACATATGTATATTTCTTATTATTTTTATTTATTTTTATATACATAGATATATATACAAATTCATTCTAAGTGTATTTTGATATAAATATATATATATATTAATTTTAAAATACAGTTAGAATAAAATTTCATATAGCTATATAATTTTTTTAAATTTTTTTATTATTATTTAAAAAAAATTTATTTAATTTAAATTACTTATTATTTATATTTTATAATAATATATATATACAATATATATAGTTATTATATATATTATATATATACGTGTGTAATTTAATTATAAGTGTATTTTTATATTAATATAAGTACATATTAATATAAAAATACACTTAGTATGGCATTATATATATGATATATAGACATATATTATATAGATATAATATATGTCTATATATCATATATACACATATATAATTATTATTATTTTTTTAATTAACATTAACTTTATTTTATTTTCTGATTTTACACTAGCAGGGAGACTGCCTGTCAGCACAGACAGTCCCCCTGCAGGCAGACACTAGGACACCTATTGTGACCATGTGATCGCTGTGTTAAGCGATCACATGGCCACAGGGGGTCCTAAATCAGTGTGGGGAGACTGTCTGGGCTGCAGGCAGTCTCCCCACAACCGGAGCCATGCTGATCGCCGCCGGGGGAACGACGGCGATCAGGTAAGTAACGGAGACCGTTAGGACGGTTCAGGACCGTCATCGGTCCTCAAGGCAAAAATGCCGATGACGGTCCTGAACCGTCCTGGGTCGCTAAAGGGTTAAAGGCCTCAATAAAGCTGCCCTATAACTTCTATGTTTTCATAACAATAGAACCTTAAATACAAAATGTATATATGGTAATGTAACTCGGCAACATTCCAACTTGGAATTTCACCTCACTGGTCTCCTGCAGCAGCTGATATGAAACGCGCTTTGTCATCAAGTGGGCAATATTTTTTATTTTTCACATGCACTTTTATTGTAACTTTATGTGAGGTCTGAGTAGAAGGTGATGGTGCCTTTTCCTTTTCTCCAAGACCCCACCATGCAGCAGACATGATGCCTTGTCTCATCAAAAATTGCATAAACTGCACAAATGAAAGTGCTGTTTTAGGGTCCTCTAAATCTCCAATCCAGGGATATGCAAATGTCACACTCCCTTTGCCGGCCACTTGCAACATTTGAATATTCCAGCTCTAATCGGTTTCCTGATTTAGCAAACTTAAGAAAGTTAATGTGACTGCTTATTTTTCTAAACCTCCATGATGGTATGCTCACTTGTACAGCAGTGGTGGGAAGGATACGTTACAAGGAGGTACACCTATTTGAAGCTCTATCTTATCAGTGCCATCCTACCATCTTCCGCCTGAGGTCCATCTTTAGCTTTTGGGACTTCATTAGCCAGCTGTCCATCTCATTGTATAAAACAGCTCTATGGGTCATCACGTGAGACGGCAGGATAGTCCATAGACCTCCTCATGTACTGCGCAAGTCACAATGTTTACAGGGAAGTTACTTTGAAGCCCCCCCTGAACTTTCTTATAGTATCTCTTGATTGATTTGTAGTTACAACAAAATTCCAGCAAGATTGACACCAGTGTTTCATAAAGATAATTTCATAAAGAGATACTGGAAAGTGATAGAGTACTTAGAGCAAGGAAGACAGATTTGTTAACAAAATAGTAAATACCGTAAAACTGAAAATAAATTTCAAAAAGTCGGCCAATATAGCCAAGGTAAACAAATTTTCCAAAGCTGCTATTTTTCTGTCTAAGCCTAAATTTTGTTTTTCATTTAAGAGTATACTGACATACATATTTTTCAATAGTTATATAGAACAGAGATTTTCTATATTTAGATTTGAAATACTAATGGAGATATTAAATCTTAATGCTTGATGTATTTTAGTAAACAGAATAATGCAATGTTGATATTGAAAAATTGCATTGTAACAAATCTGTATCTTCCTGATCTTTCATTTTTAATTTTTTTTAATTTCTGGTTTGATGGAAGGAGGATGTAATTTTATAACAAGACACGGAGGCTCATATTGCATATCCCTTTCTTTACTGTCCACCAAGAGCAGCAAAGAATACAAACAGAATGAAAAAATAATGAACATACAGTAACATAGGCCCCTCCCCGCTCTGGTCCCAGTATAATAGGCAGCACTTCCCTTCCATTTCCCTCTTTCTTTGCTGCTCCGACACAAAGATAAGTATATGTCACATTTTGTCCTGTTTTTCCTATTGATATTATCTAATACTATTGTTTTCTTATTGATTGTATTATTATTGATATTTTATTGTAACTGGTATTATACTGTAAAGCTTTATTTTTTTGGTAACTGGTATTATTCTAGTATAACTTTATCTATTATTGATGCTATGTTGTTTAGAGTTTTGCTTAATTATCCTCTCTATTTGCTTTATGCTTCTGAGTGTTTTCTCATGTGCCCAGAGTCCAGACCTCCCCTGTCATGCTATTCTGTCTATCCCCCCTTTTTACCCTGAATCCTTCTTCTCCTTCGTCCTCTCTGTCCCTCAGCGCCATTTTGCGCACGTTTTTCCCATATATTCGGCTATGTGCGTGCGCGATTTAAGCCCATTCGGCTGATTCGTTGCGCATACATACCGCTCACCATTCGGCAGATAGCGCCATTCGCCTGTTTGCTGCTTTCGACTACTTTACGCGAACGGCTCGTTCGCCTGTTTTACGTTCTTCCTTAATACTGTCTATCTATTTCCATGAATTTGCTCCTTTTATCTGCCGAACGTTAAGTTGTTTCTTACATTAAAGAACTTTGCATTTTTTGCCGCGAATCTCGCGAGATTACCAGCGGCCATTTTCTGACTTCCTGTGTTCTTCCCTACCCTGTGTCTGAGTGTGCCACTGGTCTGGGCCCTGGTTTTTCCTGTTGCTTCTGTTTGGGTGTCTAACCCATACTATTTCTATTAGCTTACTAGGGATTTATTCCTGCTATCCTTTATCATGCCTAAACCCAGACTAACTTCTGTTTCCCCACCCTCTGGGGAGTCTGATACCCCACTGAGTATGGGTGAGGCCCCTGTCACCTCGGGCAATTCACCCACTCTGACAGATAGAACCACCCACCCTGATGGGGCTCAGTTCTTAGCGCTACAGCGCTCGGTGACAGACGCCATTATGGCGGCCATGGGGTCCATGTCATCTACCCTCTCCAATACTATTTCACAGGCCCTCTTGCCACGTCCTTCAGACGAGCACTACTTGGGCTCCACGACGCCTCTATCACGTCCTGCTGTGGACCCACAGGGAGATACACCAAAAAAGGCTACCCATAAGACAAAACATCCCTCTGCCTCCAGAAACACTATGACTGGCGTACCCTACGTGGGACAGAAAGCGTGTCCCACCCACGCAAAAGAGCCTTTATGCGCCAGGCAGAATGGGCGCAGCTATGTAAATGTGCCCGAGCACAGTTAGAGGGCAACTCCGACTCAGAAATCGGGTCAAGTGAGGAGGATAAGATTGAGTTGGACAGTGACTCTGATGTGGTTGCCGCTGATACAGGCTTTGACCTCCTTTCCTCCGCTCAGGCAGAGACGTCCGGAGGTGATACAGGGACTAGGCACTCCGCGACTGCGGGGTCCACTCTCGTGGATCTGTCGGGTATCCCATTCTTTGACCCAGATGACCTACACCATCCAAGATTGGCAGAGTGGCTCCCGGCCGACCATGTTGCCACGTATCTAGAGAATTGGGTACGACGCCCTCTTAACAAAGCGGCCCGCAACAAATTGAGGGCGGAGTGTCTTTATTGGTCTGTGATGCCCAATAAAGTTTGTGACACTCGTGAGGTAGACCCCAAGATGACACAGCTCCTCACTAAATTGGGCTGGAACCCCTGTAAGGGGCTTGAATCTGCCTTAAAATCCTGCCAGGATAAACACCTGGATATATTCGGCCCTCTGGCCAAATTATTTGACTTGGCGGAAGACGCCAGAGCGGAGAACCGCATGGTTGACCCTGAAGACCTACGTGGTTGGGTCCAGAGAGCAATCTGTATTGCCGGGGGCGTTAATACCGCCCTCTCGATTGAATGGCATAAAGCCATCTTATTTAAGATCGAACCAAAACTGGCCAATCTCGCCCTCACAGAAGCTGGTAAGGACGCCCAAGGCTTACTCTTTGGCAATTCCTTTATTAAAGATTTAGGGCGTTTTGTTGGGGCATTTACAGCCCTTGATAAGGCCCAAGCCTCCATGAGATGAGTCTTCCAGGGGCCAGTCTCCACCAGGGCCGGCAGATTCAGGAGCCATCTGTCCGGCCGTAACTACTCCCAATCCCGTGGCACGGGACGAGGCTCCTTCCAACAACGGACGCACTACAAGGAGACTAATTCCGTTCCTACCTTCTTCCCGTCACGCGGACGCCCGTGGCGATCCAGAGGTTTCCCAGGGCCACTCCAGTTCCAGATGACCCTACGGTGAGTTCCCTCATACCTCGTACTTCTTCTCTTGTTTGTGTAGGGGGCAGACTCCGACATTTTTTCCCAGCTTGGTCACTAATTACACTATTCGGGGTTTCCAAATAGAACTAGTGGAACATCTTATACACATTCCCCCTCCTCGACCGATCTTGTTTTCACTCCGGAGTCGCAGATTGATCGACGAAGAACTCTTCACCCTCCTTGTCAAAGGGGCTATAGAACGGGCACCTCTCAACCCCGCAGGTGTCATAAGCAATATTTTCCTGGTGGAAATGAAGGGCGGTCAACTGAGACCCGTCATAAATCTGCGCCCACTCAATGCCATGGTTCGGTACCGCCGTTTCAAGATGGAGGGTATCCACCTGCTACGAGATCTTCTCCTACATGGAGACTGGTTAGCGAAGCTAGATCTCAAAGACGCATACCTGACGGTACCGACTGCGGTGACATCCCGAGACCTCCTACGCTTTCACTGGCGGCACGAGATTTGGCGGTTTACCTGCCTACCCTTTGGCCTCTCCTCAGCACCATGGTGCTTCACGAAACTACTACGACCTGTGATGGCCTGGTTGCGCAGTCGGGGAGTTCGTCTGATCGTATACCTAGACGACATTCTCCTCATGGCTCAGGAGCGCTCCACTCTCCTTACTCACCTACGGTTGGCCATAAATCTCCTTTCCCGCTTGGGATTCATTATCAACTGGGAAAAGTCGTGCCTGACCCCCGCCACTCGCATGGAGCTCCTAGGATTCCTCGTGGACCCGGGGGTGGTGATACTGAGCTTACCGATGTCCAAGATTTGTTCCATCCGCAAAGAGCTGCGCAGGGCCCTCAACCGGCCCCAGCTCACCTTGCGGCAGCTTGCACGGCTCATTGGCCTACTGGCCTCATCTATACAGGCAGTGTTCCTGGGCCCGCTCCACTACCGAGCGCTACAACGCCTGAAAATCGCACATCTGAGAGCCGGTAAATCCTATGCAGACCTGGTGTCGCTGGACAGCGAAACGAAGGATGAATTGCGATGGTGGATCCTCAACCTGTCTGTGTGGAACGGCAAAGCGATCTTCGGCTTGCTGCCGGAGTTCACGATCAACTCCGATGCCAGCCTCCACAGATGGGGGGCCCATTGCGAGGGAGTTTCCACAGGAGGCCGTTGGTCGGAATCCAAATCCCGGCTGCACATCAACGTGCTGGAGCTCCTGGCAGGCTCTTTCGCCATATGCAGCTTCGCGAGGGACCGGGCCCTGACATGCATCCGACTCCTCATTGACAACGTCTCAGCAGTGAGATATGTCAACCACCTGGGTGGTACGCAGTCGGCGGTGTTGGCCAGATTGGCGAAAAACTTTTGGGATTTCTGCCTAGAACAGAATCTGATGGTCTACGCGGAATACTTACCTTGTCTGCACAACGTTCAAGCGGACTGGGGGCCACAATATCTCTCAGACACCAGCGACTGGAGATTTGACACGGAGGTGTTCTCCAGTATATCATCTCTCTGGGGTCTCTTTACCATCGACCTCTTCGCCTCCCGGCTCAACACCCAACTGCCTTGTTTCTTCAGCTGGCGGCCAGACCCAACGGCAGAGGCAGTAGACGCCTTCCTGTAATATTGGAGCAGAGGCCCCCTATATGCTTTTCCCCCTTTCTCCATGATCCCACGCTCACTCCTGCAGATTCGCAGACACCGGGCCGAGTTGGTCATGGTGACCCCCTTCTGGAAGAAGCAGTCGTGGTTCCCTCAAATGCTCGAGATAACAATGGACTATCCCCGACTACTGCAGTCGTCCCACGAATTGCTGCTGGACCCGATGGGACGTTGTCACCCCCTCCTATTGGAAGGCTCCCTTCCGCTCCTGACATGGTGGATCTCCGGGGACCCTGGGAAATCCAGGGAGTTTCGGACACGACTAGACGGCTGTTGGCGGAGGCGTGGGCTCCCGGCACTAGACGGCATATGGGTCAACTTGGCGAGCTTGGGCTGGCTGGTGCCTGGCTAGGAACGCGGATCCCGTTTCGGCTCCTCTAACCATTGTCCTGCAATTTCTGACTTCCCTCTTTGAGGCGGGGAAGGCTTACAGGACCATCAACGTTTACCGGTCTGCCATCTCTTCGACACATCAAGGATTTGACACCCCTAAGTGTGCCGACTCCACAATTTGGGATGTCTCCATTGTGTTATCCTTCATCTCATCCTGGCCTGCTAACTCAGCACTCTCCTTAAAGCTACTATCAGCCAAGTTGGTTTGCCTACTCTGCCTTGTCTCATGCAAGAGGGTCTCGGACGTCAGAGCTCTGGATTTTTTTTTTTTTAATTCTTTATTTTGGTTGTGCACATATAACAATCAGTCTTACCCTGCCACGACAGTAGGAGCAAAAGTATAATCGTATACAGTATGACAGTGGCAGTTGATATATCTGCACATTTTACATACATATAGATATATGCCCAGCACTCAGTGCATACAGAAGCGTGTGGTGCAGTATGCTGCCTTACTAAAGTTGTACAGTGCTTTGATCGTGTCTTTGCTTTTTATGTCTATTGGTAGAGCCTGGTTGTGGCAGTGTGGTTTGCTAGCAGAAAGATGCATTTTAGTGAGGTGTAGGTAACTGGTTGTGCCCCAGCCGGCGTGGTGTCCGTGTAGGGAGACAGACGTGGAGTGGAGCGTGTGTGGGGAGAGGATCCTTGCCCCCGTTCCTGCTCCACGGGGCCTACCTCGGGTGTGGTGGTGTAGCGTGAGAGGAGCCCCCTTGATCTGCTGATAACAATGTCGGTGGGGTGTCACTGGGGCAGCATCCCCATCAGCAGGGCCTCTCTTTGCTGTTTGAGCCTGCTTCTGGGGTCGCGCCCTCCGTCAAAAGAGCTCTGGATTTTGACACCAGGTCATACACCCCGGACGGGGTGACGTTCAACATCAGTCGGCGGACGAAGACCTCTTTCAAATCAGTATCCTACCCGAGCTTTCCTACCTCTCCGGCATTGTGTCCAGTGGCTTGCCTACGCGAATAAGAAACTCGCACCAAACTTCACCGTACCGCTGTCTCTCCACAGCGGTATTTATCATTTCGTCCTCCTTTCCGCCCGGTCTCCAGCACCACATTGTCACGCTGGATGAAGTGGTTGTTGACCCAGGCGGGCATTGATACCGCGGTCTTTGGCGCCCATTCGGTCCAGGGGGCCTTGGCCTCTTCGATGATGATTGCAGGTGCGTGTCTGGAGGACCTTATGAGGACGGCCGATTGGTCAAGGGAGTCTACTTTCCGTGAGTTTTACTTTCGACCGGCCCCGCATACATTCGCTGCAGTAGTGGACCAGCTTTAAACTTGCAATATGAGCCTCCGTGTCTTGTTATAAAATTGCATGATTTTGCTATTACATGACGAAAAGTCATGATTTTATTAAAGACACGGAGGCGAGTATTGTCCCACCCATGTTATACTCTCTAATGTTATATAGTCTTTTCCCATCCGATATGTTGAAGGTTGCAACGAGTCATCGAATGTTTTGGTACGGTAAGTGGGGCCGTGTAGTGATGGTGGTGTTTATGTACATTGATTTGTTAATGACTCTGAATTGTGGAACTGTATATATGTGGGATTCTTCCTCAGTTTGGCCTTGAAATTGGTTGCAAGTATAGACTTTAACCTGTGGGCTCCTGTTCCTTTATGTTTTCACAGCCTGACCCGACAAGATGGCATGCCATACTTCACCTTCTGAGGATTCCCCCGCTGATAGCCTTTGGTCCTATGATTCATCCGGTCGTGCTTCCCTATCGTTGAAGTGTTATCCTCTTCAGTTCTAAAGTTCTCTATTTTTGAACATTATCACTGTTCTTGGTTTGGATGTTATTCTCTACGGTCGCATCTTCCGAAAAAAGGGAAGTGCTGCCTATTATACTGGGACCAGAGCGGAGAGGGGCCTATGTTACTGTACGTTCATTATTTTTTCATTCTGTTTGTATTCTTTGCTGCTATTGGTGGACAGTAAAGAAAGGGATATACAATACTCGCCTCTGTCTTTAATAAAATCATGACTTTTCGTCATGTAATAGCAAAATCATGCAATTGGCTCTGAAAGTCTTTATACAAACAAAGGTTAAAAGCTGTGCTCAGCTGCAACCTTTTAGAGAGAAAAAAAATATTCAAGAAATATCACAAAGATGTTAATCATTATATAACTATGCATATCCATAGCAGGGATATTAATATTAAGAAATATTCCAACTACACTGGAACCATTAAAAGTAATGATGGTTCAGGGATTTAAATATTTGCACATTTCCATCCTCTTAAACAAGCAAAAGGTTTCACAAGCAGGAAGGTAAAGTTGTAAAACGTGTCAATATTTGTTTTTGTATCACCTTTCTATAGCAGTGGGCCAAGGTCCTGTAGTTTATTGCATAAAACATTTGGACCTAGAAAGTTTGGTTCCAAATTCTCTGCATATGTTCCATGGACATTTCTTTCAATGTTTGCATGTTAATAATTACAAAGAGAACTTGCCCATATACGAACATTAAAGGGACACTCCAGGCACCCAGACCACTTCTGCCCATTGGATTGGTCTGGCTGCCAACTCCCACTACCCTTAACCCTGCAATGTACCTTGCAGGGTTAACTCCTCCTCTAGTGGCTGTCTACTAAACAGCCACTAGAGGGCATTTCCTGCTTCATAGCACAGGTTTTCTGTGCTAGAGCGTCGCTGGACGTCCTCACACTGTGTGAGGACCTCCAGCGTTGCTCAATTCACCATAGGAAAGCATTGAACAGCATTTTAAATACTTTCCTATGGAGAGCTCTAATGCGCATGCGCGGCATTGCCGCACATTAGGTCTCCTCAGCCTGCAGGCGGGAACAGTCTCCCCTGCTGGCTGACGTAATGAAGAGGAGGAGTGGCGGCAACCCGAAACCACCGCCGAGGGACATCTCGGGTGTCTCAGGTAAGTCACTGAAGGGGTTTTCACCCCTTCAGCAACCAGGGATGGGTGGTGGGAGGGAGAGGGAACCTGCAGTGCCAGGAAAACGGATTGGTTTCCTGGCACTGGAGAGTCCCTTTAATAATATAATAGTAAAACTTAGCAGCTTTAGGTAAAATGATGAGTCTAGAAGTGCAAATGCACAATGTGGCAGCATGTTACTTGGCAGAACTAGCTACAATGTAAATGAGGTGAAATTAATGATTCACAAAACAACAACCAGAACATCTGCCAGGATCTCTTCTGGAGAGTGTTAGGAACCTGTCCTCAGTTACCTCTCCATGATCACATTTTATAGATACTCGTGGCTAGTTAATTACATACTGTCCGAGCAGAATATTAATGTTGTTAGAATTACATCACATATACATTTTTCTGTTGGATGTAATAACTTTTATTGTATGTTTATAAATTTGTGATTTGCAGTGTTTTTTTTATTTTTTTTATTTAGATCATTGCTTATATATCTAACAATCATAACTATATGTGATATTATTTTAATTTGTTGCCATAGCTCATGGTGATACCATGCATCTGCATGTCCTACAATTTCTTGGTGACTTGCACTTTCACTGTCATAACTTTCTATGAGAGAGAGCTTGTAAAGTTAGTGTACTCAATTTCAGTAGAAGCCACCTGTGGTTTTATTTAGTTAGTTCTTTTCACAAGTAGCAGACCAGGATTTCCCATATTTTGCTAGAGTTTATAGCATAAACATATAGCTCCCCATTAACAGAATGTGATTATTGGAGGAGAAAACTCCTTCAATTAATTGTGTCTACGGACCCAGGAGTTTTACAGCAAGCAATGAGCATTCTAAGAATTATGTTGTTTTTTTTCACATCTGATTGTGGTCATGGTCCATTAGAACCAATCCTAGAAAACTTTAAAGACATTCTCTCCTGGCTAATTGATGGACTAAAATCTTGTAGTTCCTGTTTCTATCGTATAATCTTGATGCATTTTTGCGTATTCACAGTCTGATTCTTGTTGCTATGTTGGCCTTTCATCAGCACTATGTCGTCAAAGACTGTGAGTGACTGTGTTAATGGGACACTCCACTGTCACATATCTCTATATAGTGGATATACCCCAATTGACAACATGCATGCATTTTATTATGTATTTTTTCAACTGGGCACAGAATCACAAAGACTTGTACAATGCCCCAACAGCGAGTACAAATATATCAAAATACAGGATTCAACAATCTAAGACAATTGTGTGTTTTGCACATTTTTTTAATAAAATGTCATTAAATTTGCTTGGGTTGTGCAGAACAGATGCCAGGCGTTTTTCACATACGAGAGCTTGTTACAGTTGCCTCCAGGCTAGCTGGAAGTTGGACCGCTTAGATGTCCTGGTTCCTGATCTCTGAGAGTGTGAGCATCGCTCTGGTCAGCATACCATAGTAATCCTGGAAATGTAGATATTCCCCAATAGCTATGAGCAAAGCTAGTATACACCTTTCCCTACAACACGAGTCGAGGCTGCGAGTTGAGGGTAAAACAAACTGGTTTAATGGGTACCCATGCACAGCAGTTTATACAAGTTTTCAGGCCAGAGGACAACCCCGTCTGTACCTGATGGTACACAGGACAATGCAATGTCACAACCAATAGGAGCAAAGTGCATTTTATGAAACACTCCCCCCTACCCTGGAGATAATTGGTCTCAGTGGTTACAATAACTCCATTATCTCCAGGTACATGAAAATACCCACGTTTTATTCAACACACGAAATCTGCATAAAAATGTATAACTTTCACATTCTGTTACTAAAATATTCCATCCGATCCATCTCCAGACAGTTTGGATCTGAGCGCACAAAATATACGAATTGTGCTCAGATCTCACGAATGATATATGAAAGTCCCGTGAATAAAGTCTGTCTGTATGGCTTTCGTCTCTTTTTATCCGAACGTATGGGACAACCGAGACCTCAGCGGGATTCGTACAAAATAGTATCTGATAATCGTTCCAGGTATTTGACGACCAAGTCCCACAGCGCGTTCAACGACAAAAGATGGCCGCTGCCTCGTGTTTGGCATACGAACGGCGACCATCCTGGTGATAAGTCATTATGTTGTGGTTAACCTCAGAAACCACAGCTTCAGGGTGGTTAATTGGGGACACACGTCAGGGTCCAGGTGGTTGTCGTTCGGTAGTTCTTTCGGTTATTTGTTCCGTGCCACGTTCGACTTGTATACGAACAGTGACCACCCTGAGGCCAGTCAATTAGGCTGCAGTTAACCACAAACCGCAGCTCCTGGAAGGCTGATTGTCGGTACACTCCTCATGTAGGGTGGTCGGCCATTCGTCAGTTCCTTTGGTGTTTTAGAGGTCAATAGGGTTAATTAGCGGCACACCAAGGGCCGGGTGCATATGAATGGACGACAAGGTTTGTTCGTATAAAGAGGATCCATGTAGAAACAAAAGTAACTGTATTGTAGGAGACAGAGGGGATCTCTGTAACAGAGCTCTTTAGCAGGACTCTATGCATGGGCTGAGATGGAAGAGCATTGAACATCCTCAATTTGAGGGGAGCATGCTTGTCATTGGGGATGACAAAACACGCTCTTTCTGACCCCACCCCTTTCTCATAGGGCTGCTATGATTTAAAAAATGCCCAGGTCGAGTTTTTTCCTAGCTCCACTGAGCTATTCAAATCAGGAAGTAGCAGGGCCAGCTGTCTGACAAACTAAAATATTTTAGGTATTTGGAGTGTCCCTTTAAAATACCTTGATACCTTGAAGCTGCTTCTAGGTAACCTTATATATGCCCCTGTCACACTATTCGTGTTTGCTTTTTGGGGTTATTGTGTGCATGGTGTTTTGGCTAAGATGCCTGTTATTTGTCAATCTGCTCCTGTTCGCATTTCTCCTGCCCCAGGGAGGATTTCCAGATAGAGGCCATCTTTGCCCATTTGGCAACTTTAGGAATACAGCATAAGCAACAAAGTCCTGCTCTGATCCCAAAAAGCTCTTCGTTAGTCTCTAATTATGAATGCCCTATTTGTGTGATCTTAGAACTCCATAGTAGTTCTCTTTCTGAGGAGACCTTATAAGAGGATTCTGATGGGCATTTCAAGGTCTCTCAAAAGTGTGGCAGAGCTCCTGTACTCTGACTGAGTACCTCCCCCTAGTCAGCTTCCCAGCCACTTTCAGGGACCATGGGACACTTCAGCCCCAGTCGCCAAAGCTTTACTGGGGTTTCTCAGGAACTCTTCCACCTAACCAAGCTGCAGCAGTCTTCTTCCAGGCAGGTATCGCCCTCTCTGACTTTGTCTCTTCAGTTTCTTTCTCAAGAAGGTATCCACACCTCTGCTTGTAATGTGACCAGCTGCTGCCATTACAAAGGCACATGTGGCTCTTAGGCCTAGCTCTCTTTTATGTGTCCCAGGCTACAGGGACCAAGCAGCCAGCTAACAAATACAACAACTCTGTTACTGGGATCCCTGAACAAATCCGCACAAGACATGTAGTTCCAAAAGCACACTGTTTTATTTTAACTCAGGACTAGCCCATATGTGCATAACATTATTCTTGATGTGACAACTCAGTATAACACAAATAATCAAATCATATCAGAAAATATACAGGAACTTATAACAACAAATTTATGAAGGGGTGGGGAGACAATAACTAAGATGAAATATCTCCCCTACCTACAAAACTCATAATATTCAAATCTGCCTGAATATTTAAAATAACAAGCCTTGCTATTCATTCAGTGCATATAGTGATTTCAAAACCCTTACAACCAACAGATGGCGCTGCACAGGTGCCACAGCCAAACGCACCTACTGGTAGTTGGTTGAGAGTAGCAACAGGACAGAAGAGCACACATAGTTACATAGCTGAAAAGAGACTTGCGTTCATCAAGTTCAGCCTACCTCACATTTGTTTCTTACTGTTGATCCAAAAGAAGGCAAAAAAACCCAGTTTGAAGCACAATTTTGCAACAAGCTAGGAAAAAAATTCCTTCTTGACCCCAGAATGGCAGTCAGATTTATCCTTGGATCAAGCAGTTATTACCCTACATTGAAAGATTATATCCTTGAATATTCTGTTCTTGCAAGTATGCATCTAGTAGCCGTTTGAACATCTGTATGTATCTCTGATAAAACCACTTCTTCAGGCAGAGAATTCCACATCCTGATTGTTCTTACAGTAAAAAAAGCTTTCCTTTGCCTTAGACGAAATCTTCTTTCTTCCAGTCTAAACGCATGGCCTCGTGTCCTATGTAAAGTCCGGTTTGTGAATAGATTTCCACACAATGGTTTGTATTGGCCCCGAATATATTTGTATAATGTTATCATATCCCCTCTCAGGCGACGTTTTACTAAACTAAATAGGTTTAAATTTGTTAACCTTTCTTCATAGCCGATATGTTCCATTCCTTTTATTAATTTTGTAGCTTGCCTCTGCACTTTTTCTAGTGCCATAATATCCTTCTTTAGAACAGGTGCCCAAAATTGCACAGCATATTCAATATGTGGTCTTACCAGTGATTTATAAAGAGGCAAAATGATATTCTCGTCCCGAGAATGAATGCCCTTTTTCATGCATGACAATACCTTACTGGCCTTGGCCACTGCTGATTGACATTGCACATTGTTGCATAGTTTGTTGTCTATAACAATTCCCAAGTCCTTTTCGTGTGTTGTTATCCCTAATTCGCTTCCATTAAGGGTATACGTTGCTTGTGTATTCTTTACGCCGAAGTGCATAACTTTGCATTTTTCAACATTAAATTTCATCTGCCATTTGAGTGCCCAGTCCCCAGTCTATCTAAATCCCTCTGCAGCAAAGTAATATCTTGCTCACATTGTATTATTTTACAAAGTTTTGTGTCATCTGCAAACACTGAAACATGACTTTCAATGCTGTCTTCAAGATCATTTATAAACATGTTAAATAGAAGGGGTCCCAGAACAGACCCCTGAGGGACACCACTTGCCACCTCTGTCCAGCTTGAAAATTTACCATTAATGACAACTCTTTGTACTCTGTTTTTAAGCCAATGTTCTACCAAAGAACAAGCATTTTCATCTAGACCGATTTCCTTGAGTTTGAACACTAATCTATTGTGTGGAACTGTATCAAATGCCTTGGCAAAATCCAAATAGAACACATCCACGGCAACACCCTGATCTATACACACAAAACATTTAACCCTAAACAACCATATTATACACACCCTGCATCCACAATGGGCACAGGGTGACCTAAACATAGGAGTGGGGGCCTAGTTGAATTGTCCATATAACTATACAAAAGATTCAAATTTAAAAAAATTGCAAATTTAAAAAACAAAAAAAACAAATAAAAAAAAAACAGCACAGTTGTATAGAATGTCATTAATGCACGACAACATTTTAAATTGTTTATTTTTCCCACGATTCTTCTTGCTCTTTAAAATCCTGTTGACTTATTGACACGAGTTAATGTTTATGGTGAATGTTTATTTTAAGAGGTAAGAGAGAAGTATTAGATTTTCTGTTTTGTTGATTTGCATTAAAATTTCTGTCTGTGTCTTTTCAAGACGCAGTTTTGATGTCAGAATAAATATTAATCTAAAACAAAAATAAAAGCATTGAGTTGCAATAAGATATAACTACTTTTGCTGTTTCCTGTTGATCTTTAATAACATAATGTCCTGTTGTGAATATCCAGCAAGCTTACATTTGGAACTTATATTGTTTTGGGCAACTAACTATGAAAGTTTTATGGGGAAGCATATGGAAAATGTATAGGTAGGGGGCAGATATAAAGTCTGTGCGGCTGTGCAATATGCATTTTCTACAAACTGTCAAACTAGAATGTGATGTAGCATTACCCTAGACATGCTGCAATATGTGTATATTACAATGTGATTGTAATGCAATGTATGTACAGTGAGGGTGCACTTAATATAAACCAGGTCGGGTACATTATGTCCCAGGTGTTCCTTCATATGTATACAATTGCTTTGTTATTTCTAAGAGCGGCGAAATAAGATTCTGTTTGCAATGTGTTTAATGGAAACCTCCTGCAACATTAGGGCGGTATTAGAACCACCTGCTTCCTATTAACATGAGAACAGCTGAGCAACAAAATTTTATGAAGCACAGCAGAGACTACTGAACAGTGTTACCCAGAGTAGTATTTCCCCAAAGAGGTGGTTTGTGGAGTCTACAGGAGTGGAAGTGGCCTGGTTTCATAGCATTAGGCTTCAAGGTGCTGTTAGTATTTATATTAGTTGGTATAATATCGCAGGAGGTACATTTTTATGTATTTTTTTCAAATTTTTACCATTTGGGAGATTACAAAAGGGGCCTGAAATCTTTTCATATGAAGTGGGTTTTGCAAATGCGCATCCCTCGGGTGCAAAATGTCAGCTCGGCACAGTGCGATACCATAACATGCACGCAATTACATGGACCATAACACTTAATACAAGCCAGGTTCCTATAATTCTACTGAAACCTATTACATCACTTTTACATCATGAACCCCTGGGCTTTTCTGCTTCTTGTCCTGTCTTTCCAGACTCTATTTAATTTCTCCCAAATTGCTAATATTCTTTGATCCTGGCCCCCCTTTAAAAAAATCCATCGGGTTCTTTATGGCGTCTTATATTTTCTTATGACATCTCCCAAGTCTATAATATTATTTGGCCCGCATGATTTTTCCCAGATCCTTAATATATTTTGATCATGTTCCATTGTGTCAGGTTCTAGAACCCTAATCATGTCTCCTAGATCCAAAGTATTGTTTTGTCCTAATCCCTTCTCACAGATCCCTAATTTTCTTTAGCCTGATCTTCTCCACAAGGATTGTTTCACTGCTAGTTTAACCTGGTTTCACTGATTCCTAAGCCTACCTGATTATTATCTCTAAGATTCCTTATATTCCTGCACTTTATCCTTATTCCCATGATCAACTCTCCCACAATCAGTACATTTCTTTTATCCTGATCTCTACTTCTGAACCCTGCTTTTGTATTATTTTATTACATTCATCCTAAACAGTGACATTCATTGTCCTTGGCAATCATCTATCTTCCTCATTTTATCTGCTATTGATACACTGTGAACATGTAGAGAGAAAAACATGGATTATTGACAGAGAGGTTTGTGTAGGTGGTTGAACTGCCTCAGATTACAAAGGTACAAGGATGTTCTTTGGAACAAAGGTACAGTGTTGCAGTGATGAATAGACATGACTTAAAGGGACACTCGGGACCCCTAAAGAACTTAAGTTTTCTCAAATGCTTTATGTGCGTAGATTGTGCACTCTTTTACTCAATTTACAAAAAGTGCAGATTTTGCACCCCCTGGTCTTCAAGTAGACAACATATTCTGTTACTTCCTGGTTTGTTTAGTTCAGTGGACCTAAACTCAAGTGGTCGCTAATAGCCAAGATCACCTGCTTTGCAAAGACTTCTCAATGAATTGCATTGGGAAGTCTGTGATTGGACAGCCACAAAAAGTCTGGGTGGAGTTAGAAGGGGAGGGTTTACAAAGGCTGTAGACAAAATATCTGCATCTTTTGCAAGCTGTTTTGATTATACACCCCCAATGAAAAAAATAATGCATTTGTGTTTTCATTTTGGGATACATTTACTAAACAGTGATGTTTATTTTAACTTTTTGTATTTTTGCAGTGGAGTGTCCCTTTACCTTTACTAGTGCACTGAAAAGTTAGCCCGAGTGTTAGTACTGGCCTATATTACATGCAAGACTGGCAGCTTAGTACAATGATGACTAACCATGGCATTGCAGAAATTTATGAACTACATTACCCACGGTGCTTAGCCAGTTTGAAGTCATTGTCCTTGGTAAATATTAATAAGCAGATAAAGCTGGAATTCCTTTGGTAGTAAAGAGGTTTCCATACATAATCTTAGACATTGGAGGACAGCACAATTTTAGTCAACAAACAGGATATCACATATTAGACTCCAAAATCCCCCCGCCCCCCAAAACTGTTATGAATTCAAATCAACGAGTGGCTTCCCAAGACAATGTGCACCGTTAGAAAAGCTGTGATATATAATGTCTGCAAAAACAGCAGTTCAGGCTCTCCAAAGTCTGGCTTTTTGAGATGGTATTTCCTTAATGTTTTATTTCACACCTTGTGTGTCACCACAACAAACATGGCACACACTCCTTCTGCTGTCTGGATATTTTATTGTTAATTAAATAAAAATAATAGTAACTGCAACTTAAATTTCTCATATGTTTAAAGGTGTCTTCTGAAATATAAAAATATATAAATAAATGTAAATTTTCTTGATCTAAGGAAAGAGGAGGAATTGAACCCCCAAAAATTATATTGATGGTTATTTCTATAAATTAGAAAAAATAGCAATAAAGGAAACAACAAATTGGTGGGAAATCTCATTCTTGGAAGCATATATATTAAAGGGACACCGTAGGCACTGTATCTGCTTCATCTCATTAAACTGGTTATAGTGTATGGAGTCCCCTGGTGCCATCATTTCTTTCAGCATTAAACAGTTTTTATGTTGTAATGTTTTAATGCTAAACAAGAGACCACGGCAGTCCATCCCATCTATGCTGCTTTGGCTAATAAGGAAGTATTACCCTGAGCAGCAATGGGCAGCTTTGATTGGCTGAGAGTGTCAGCTGACTGTCAGAGTTCCAACTGATGGTATGAATGGGTATGACAACAAGTAAGTGTGTAATTTCTGCTTTAGCTACACATACAGAAGGGGCCGGACTGTGGGTGGCCGGGGACTCTTATTTTGTGGCATACTGCACAAACATGGTGCAACACTGAATGGAGGGACTGTGCCAGGGCACTCCAGGCACTATAACCAATTCAAAGAGACAAAGTGGTTATAGTTACTACAGTGTCCCTTTAAAGAAAGTTTGATTCCAAAAGGCTTACGCTTGAAAAAATTACCAGCTAATGGTTTAGACCAGGGGTAGGCAACCTTTTAGCAGCACTGTGCCAATATAGGAATGTGATGTCCCGTAGCGTGCTGGTCCTATTTTTTTAAATTGAGGTGTGTATTCTGCTTGTGTTATTTTTACTGTGATCGCTTTGTATTGTTGTATTTGTGCGTATAGGAGCTACTATATTGTATATGTTCATTAGTAGTTTATGGTATTGAGTATGATACGTATGAATGTGGGCTGTGTATGAGGGCTGCTTGTGGAATTGTGTGTGGATGGATATGTCACAGTGTGTGTTTGGTAGTGTGTGGGGGCTGTTTGGTGTATTGCATGTGAGAGGCTGCATGTGGGGTTGTGTGCATGTATGTGGATTGTTAGCGGGCTACGTTTGTGCGGATTGTGTGTATGTTTGTGTGTTGGCTGTTTGTATTATTTGTATGAGGGGAGGGTTATTCTGCATTTCTGTTTATATCTAGCAGTGTGGGTGACTTTCCTGGGTTCCAGTGGGGACCAGGCTGGCCTGGTACAGGTCAAGGACAGGAGCTGCAACAGCAGCTGCAGGCTGCTCTACTACAGATCAAGATCACTTCCTCTACGTGCTGCAATGCATAAATTGAGGATTGTCCTTCACCACCTCTTCGTATTAGCAGATATCTGAAGTTTTACTGGGACTCCTGATAGGCTAGAGCCTGTTTGGCTCTAGCAGCCTTGAGTGCCGTGCAAAGACACCTTGAGTGCCGTGCATGGCACTAGTGCCGTAAGTTGCCTACCCCTGGTTTAGACCATTCAAAACCCGCTAAAAATGGGATTTAGCATTGGAAAAATGGTCCACAGTACTCATGGAAATTATAATTGACTTTGAGAAAGATAACCTTAAAGAACTTACTAAAGAAATGGAGGTACTAGAAAATAGTATCCCCTTAGATAAAGACAGCACAGATTATAAAAATAAACAAAACGTTCTCTTAGAGAAAGTAAACAAAATTGATGAGAAAATAGAGGCGACTAAAAACAAAAAGTATATGAGATAAAAATGACAAAGCAAATAGTTTCCATTTGAGAACTAAAACCACAAATAGAAAAGTTACCAAATTTAATAGTGGATTTAATTATACAAAATCAAACAACCAAAGTAAAAAAGCTTTAAATATCCCAGCCAATAATACCCACCCTGTTTATTCATCACATTTTCATAGGACAAATGATAAAGAAAGACCAAAATGACCTTTTAACAATTCTCCTAATAGTGGCCAACAGGATAAAACTAAAAGAAAAATTAGAGAACTGGACCAGAAATCTAACTCTAACCAGGACAGTCCTAATGCTTTTTTAGATCAGGATCACAACCCAAAGGAAAAAAGAGAGAGAACTCAGTTTTCTTTTCTCCAAAGCTACCAAGGTTAGATTTAACAAACCGTTTTGCCCCACTTGGGGACTGGAATGCCCCGGGGGAAAAGGAGAACAAGGTGAGAGGTGATAGAAGAGATTTAGATCAGATTGCTTTGGAGAAAGGTATTCTCAATATCTCAGGGGTTCAATTTACCCATGAAGAAATTGGTATTTTGGAAAAAGGTTTAAAGTTTGCACTGAATGTTCCAGCGAATAATTTTTATCTCTTCATAGACTTAAATAAATTTATACGTAAAATGATTTTTTTCTAAAAAACAAAAGGAATTTTTTGCTAATCCCAAATCCAACACCTTTACAAAGGAACAGCCTTTAATACCTTTCAAACCTAAATCTACTTTTTGCCCCAATGACAAAGGTAGCCAGCTTCATGCTTTCTTGAAAATGATTATTAACCCCTTAGTGGCCAGACCGTTTTTCAATGTTCTCACCATTAAGGACCAGGGCTGTTTTTACACTTCTGCTGTGTTTGTGTTTAACTGTAATTTTCCTCTTACTCTTTTACTGTACCCACACATATTATATACCGTTTTTTCTCGCCATTAAGTTTTCTTTCTAAAGATACCATTATTTTCATCATGTACTATAATTTACTATAAGGAAGATTATAAAATATGATGAAAAGATGTAAAAAAACACACTTTTGCTAGCTAGCCAAAATCTGTTACGTAGCTACAACTGCAAAAAACCCCAAAAAACTCCATGCTAAATAGTTTCTAAATTTTGTCCTGAGTTTAGAAATACCCAATGTTAACATGTTCTTAGCTTTTTCTTTTGCAAGTTATAGGGCTATAAGTACTAGTAAAACATTGCTGTTTCAAAATATGTTTTTTTTTAATTTATCAGTAGTGACATTGTCACACTATTATCTGTCATAAATCTCTAAATCACACCTCATATGTACATATTTTTTTTAAAGAAGACAACCCAGGGTATTCAATATGGGGTATGTCCAATCTTTTCTAGTAGCCACTTAGTCAGAAACACTGGCCAAAGTTAGCATTTATATTTATTTGTGAATTCAAAATGCAAAAACCTATTATGAACGCTAACTATGGTCAGTGTTTGTGACTAAGTGGCTACTAAAAAAGATTGAACAAACCCCATTTGCAATACCTTGGGTTGTCTTCTTTTGTAAATGGTACGCAGTCATGGGGGTAATTCTCATTACTGGACTACCATACGCTCTCAAAGGCAACATAACCAATCTGGCAAATTTCAATGTAAAAACAGAAAATCAAGCCTAATATTTGACCCTGTAATTTTCTAAACACTATAAAACCTCTACATGTGGGTACTGTTATACTCGGGAGACTTCACTGAACACAAATATTAGTGTTTCACAACAGTAAAACGTGTCACAACAATGATATCATCAGTGAAAGTGCCATTTGTGTGTGAAAAATGCCAAAAAATACACTTTAACTGACAATATCATCGTTGTGATATGTTTTACTGGTTTGAAACACTAATATTTGTGTTCGGTAAAGTCTCCCGAGTAAAACAGTTACCCCCCCCCTCATGTACAGGTTTTAGGGTGCCTTGGGAAGTTACAGGGTTAAATATAGTGCTAGCAAATTAAATTCTCTGGACTTTTGGCATGGGTTGTCAGACAGGTCCCCCAAATTGCAATCAATAAAATTACTTATTTATGTAAAAATAGTACATAAATATGCACGTAGAATTTAAATATGTATATACATATTTTTATATTCTACTTGTATATTTATGAAAATATTTATGTAATTATGTATATGAACAGATGTATATGTCGTATTATTTTTATTTATATATACACATATATATAATTTTCTTCCATTTTCTTATTTATCTGTTATTGATATAAATATATATTCTATTATCAAAATACAGTTGGAATAAAATTACACACACACACACACATATATATATATATATATATGTATATATATATATACTTTTTTGTAATTTTATTTTTACATTTTTTAAATTTATTTAAAAAAATATATATATGTGTGAAATTCATACTCTAAGTGTATTTTTATATTAATATAGGCATATATTAACAACAAAAAAATACTTAGTATGACTTTATATATGATATATATATACATATTATAGATTTATATATATATATATATATATATATATATATATACACACTGCTCAAAAAATTAAAGGGAACACAAAAATAATACATCCTAGATCTGAATGAATTAAATATTCTTCTGAAATACTTTTTTCTTTACATAGTTGAATCTGCTGACAACAAAATCACACAATAATTAAAAAAATGGAAATCTAATTTTTCAACCCATGGAGGTCTGGATTTGGAATCACACACAAAATTAAAGTGGAAAAACACACTACAGGCTGATCCAACTTTGATGTAATGTCCTTAAAACAAGTCAAAATGAGGCTCAGTAGTGTGTGTGGCCTCCACTTGCCTGTATGACCTCCCTACAACACCTATGCATGCTCCTGATGAGGTGGCCAACTCCTGGACAGTCTGTGGTGCAATGTGATGTCGGTGGATGGAGCGAGACATGATGTCCCAGATGTGCTCAATTGGATTCAGGTCTGAGAAATTGGTGGGCCAGTCCAAAGCATCAATGCCTTTGTCTTGCAGGAACTGCTGACACACTCCAGCCACATGAGGTCTAGCATTGTCTTGCATTAGGGGGAACCCAGGGCCAACCGCACCACCATATGGTCTCACAAGTGGTCTGTGGATCTCATCTCGGTACCTACAGGGAGTGCAGAATTATTAGGCAAATGAGTATTTTGACCACATCATCCTCTTTATGCATGTTGTCTTACTCCAAGCTGTATAGGCTCGAAAGCCTACTACCAATTAAGCATATTAGGTGATGTGCATCTCTGTAATGAGAAGGGGTGTGGTCTAATGACATCAACACCCTATATCAGGTGTGCATAATTATTAGGCAACTTCCTTTCCTTTGGCAAAATGGGTCAAAAGAAGGACTTGACTGGCTCAGAAAAGTCAAAAATAGTGAGATATCTTGCAGAGGGATGCAGCACTCTTAAAATTGCAAAGCTTCTGAAGCGTGATCATTGAACAATCAAGCGTTTCATTCAAAATAGTCAACAGGGGGGGCGTGTCCGGCAGCCGACCAAGATGGACGTGTGAACCCGGAGCTCCTCGTGGCGCCCGCATCCAAGCCGCAAGCAACCCGCTAACCCCGCTCGCTGCACACAACAAATGGGTCGCACAAAGAAGCTTACCGACCCGGGAGGCACCCCGAGGCCCGCGGGTCCCGGAGGGGACCACACAATAAGGTCCTATCTGCATCCCACTACCCGCGCACAATCCCCACAGCCGGAAATGGAGGCCGCAAACCAAGCGCCGGACTCCACTCCATCCACTCCGGCCAGGCACTCACCTGCCTTATCCTATGCATCCGAACCTCAGATGCTGCAGGAGGATGGATGGAGGGATATACTGCCCAACCTCCTAACGAAGACTGACTTCGAGGCCCTCTCAGATCGCCTAGGCCGGGTGGTACGTGAAGAAGTGGCCCAACTCCGTGCTGATATGGCAAACATGGAGGCCCGTATGTCCGTGGCAGAGGCAGAGACAAAAGCCCTCCGGACAGACCTGGAACACACCAACACGGCAGTCACAGGCCAGGAAGCAGACATGGCATACCTCACCACGTGGATAGATGACCTGGACAACCGCGGCCGCAGACTGAACCTACGCGTCCGCGGGGTGAGGGAAGGAGGCCCGTCGGAGAATATTCCAGACACGCTGCGGCAAATATTCACGCAGGCACTGGGGGGTCAGCACATACCCAGACTAGGCCTAGTAAGGGCACACAGAGCTCTGAGACCCCTGCCAGCCCCAGAAGACCAGCCCAGGGACATCATATGCTGCCTAGATAACTACCAGCTAAAGGAGGAAATATTGCGCACGGCCCGCCGTATGGGAACCGTCCGCCTGGAGGGGCAAAATATAGCCATTTATCAAGATTTGTCCCGCTATACACTACAAGCAAGAAGAGCCTTACGCCCGGTGACCTCGGCCCTACAACAAGCAGGTATCCCGTACCGCTGGGGCTACCCATTTTCCCTGACAGCTAGACAGGGCCCGGACCAAATAACGCTGAGGAAATCAGAAGAAGTCCCAAGCTTTCTACGCACCCTAGGCCTCCCGCCAATACAAGTACCCGACTGGCTAACAAGGTCGTTCCTCCAGCAACCACCAGGACCGCAGCAACCACGCAGACAGGATCTGAACCCCCAAGGGCCCCAGCACCAGCGCCGCCGTGACTGGAATCAAGGCCAGGCAAGGCGTGAGCGATAAACAGACCATCAAACAGCCTGGGGGGGACCATAGGGCCACAGTGAGAACGCACCGAACTGTGAGTAACAAATACGGGGACATACACAAGAAAACGCAAGATGGACTGGGGTGGGAGAGGGCTACCAGGGGGCCTGAGGGGACTAACGCATAACTCCACACGCACCTATTTACTAGAAGGTGGGGAACTGGACAATTGGGGTGGGGACTGGGAGCGCGGGCCGGGCCAAGGGGCCAGAATGGCTGTAGGCAAACCCACACACAACACCCAAGCCATATAGAACCACATGGCACATTACATGGTCACGAAACTACACGCACACACGAGGTCACACTAGAGGTGGGAGGGAGGGAACGGGGAAGGGAGTGGGGGGAAGGGCATGGGCTACGCAAGCACTGAGTGAGGAAACAGACGACAGTATGCACACAGATTGAAGGGGGAGGGGGGAGGCAGGGGGGGAAAGGGGGAGAAAACGGGTACACAGGGATGAAGGAGGCAAAGGGGAGGGGGGGAAGGAAAGGGGGAGG
>OW240924.1:64394662-64468400 GCA_933207985.1 Pelobates cultripes
CATAGCCACTACAGAGACGGGACACCACACCATACTCCAAAACACATATACAGACCAGGCAGGGCGAGCACCGACACACAGCCCGACCCCCCCTTAGGACCAGGACACACGGCACCCTTCAAGGAAGGGGATACACACACCCCAGAGTCGACTCGGTCCCTCCGATAGGCCGGACAAGCAGTCGTACCGACGGGTTAATTGTCCATTACCCTTAGCGGACACTGACCTCCAAAGGCAGTGTATACACACACAGAGCAGAAACAAAATCCACACGCAAACACAACTACACGACACATTCCATTCAAACACCTACGAGCCCAACACCACCCACCACCCTCAGCTACACCCACTAGTCCCCCCTGGCCGCCCACGAGATGCCGGCCCCGGGGCCAAACGGATTCGCGCGTGAGGACCTGAACATCGTCTCGTACAACGTGCACGGACTGAACACCAGGGAGAAACGGACGAGACTACTACGAGACCTAAAACACTACAAGGCGTCGGTAGCCTTCCTGCAAGAAACCCACTTCCAAGAGGGTAGAGCACCAGCCCTGAAAGACCGAAACTTCCAAGTAGGATACTTCAGTAACAACCCCGTAAAGCGCACGCGAGGAGTAGGCATTCTTTTCTCCAGACTTCTCCCCTACGCGGAGAAAGCTACCATCAGGTGCGAACAAGGTAGATACATTTTCACCAAAGGCACAATCCTGGACCAAACATACACATTCGCCAACGTGTATGCCCCGAACACAAAACAACACCAATTCCTTGGACGCGCACTGAACACCTTGATGAAATTCACAGAAGGCACCCTAATAATCGGTGGAGATCTGAATCTGGCACTACACCCGGACCAAGATTCCACTTCCCCGCAAGGCGCAACCCCACACAACAGACACGCGAATACACTGCGCCTCCTCCACCACCACCAATTGGCGGACTGCTGGCGGGCTTTGCACCCAACGGACCGCGACTACACCTTCTACTCAAGGACCCACGCAACATACACAAGGCTCGACTACTTCCTCACACCACATCAAAACTTGACCCTGCTCACCACCGCAGAGATCCTACCGATGACATGGTCGGACCATTGCCCGATCCGCATACGGATGAAGTCGCCGCTGTTTAGACCCAAACAAATGTCGTGGCGGCTGAACGAATCGCTCCTATCTGACACGACAGTGGTAGATAAAATCAGCGACTCCATACGAACATACTTCGAGGAAAACGAAACCGACGACGTGACGCCACTGACATGTTGGGAGGCGCACAAAACTGTGATCCGCGGCCAGATTATCGCAATCAGCGCATCCCGCAAGAAGACAGCGATACAAGCGATCCTCGACCTCAGCCGGGACATAGCAGCCCTGGAGGCAAGACATAAACGCACCCTGGACGCGACAACGTATGGGGACCTGGTAACCAAAAGAGGTCAACTCACCACACATCTCAATCGCTCAATACAACGCTCATACCAACACTACAAACACATGATACATGAACACGGGGACAAATGCGGGAGGCTACTAGCAAACCTCCCTCAAACAACGCAGGACCCAACTCTACATCCCAAAGATCAAGGACGCAAGACAGCAACTCAAACACCGGCCAGACCACATATCCGCAGCATTCCGAGCCTATTACCAGAACCTATATAACCTCCGCCAAGCAGCCCCAGGAGCCCCACGGACAAACATCATTGAAAATATCAGGGTATACCTGGACTCCGCGAACGTGCCCGACATAGGTGACATAGCACGAGAAGCATTAGAAGCACCTATAACACCAGAAGAAATAGCGTACGCCATCAAAAGAGCGAAAACAGGCAGAGCACCAGGACCGGACGGCCTTCCCCTCCAGTATTACAAAACATTAACACACGTTACGACACCGAAACTCCTGGCGGCACTTAATTCCATCCAAGATGGGGCCACACCGACGGCCCAATTCACCTCAGCCAACATCACCCTACTCCCGAAGGAAGGGAAGGACCCAACACTGTGCCCCAGCTACCGCCCGATATCTGTGTTAAACACGGACCTCAAGCTCCTCGCAAGCATCCTCGCGACCAGACTGGCGCCACTGCTCCCCGCGTCAATCCACCCAGACCAAACAGGATTCATCCCAGGCAGGGAAGTGAGGGACAACACCATCCGGGCCCTGAACATCATAGCCCACGCCAAAACGCAAAAGACACCGGTACTACTCCTGTCAACAGACGCGGAAAAAGCGTTCGACAGAGTAGACTGGGACACGATGTTTGAAACACTGCGACAATTCGGCATAGGGGCGAGATACCTCAACTGGGTGACGGCGCTCTACACGAACCCGACAGCGCGGATCAGGATCAACGGTGCACTATCAGACCCGTTCCACATCCTCAACGGAACCAGGCAAGGATGCCCGCTCTCACCCTTACTATTTGCAATGACGCTAGAGCCCTTCCTCAATAAGATCCGACAGAACGCAGACATACAAGGAATCAGGATCGGAAACATGCACCACAAAATCCTGGCATACGCGGACGACCTATTGTTTGTGGTCACGAACCCTGAGACCTCCCTCCAGGCCATACAGACAGAATTCGAAGTATACGGCCAACTTTCAAACCTCCAAATCAACCACTCGAAGTCGGAGATCCTAAACCTAACAGTCAACCACGCGCTGAGAACAACGATCCAGAGACAACATCCATACCGCTGGTGCGACCACAGAATGCGATACCTGGGGGTCTGGCTCACGCCCAACCCAGCGGACCTATATGCGCAAAACTACCTCCCAATACTAAAAAAGGCGACGGAGGAACTACACAACTGGAACTCCTACTACATATCATGGCTAGGAAGGGTAAACGCGGTCAAAATGACGCTTCTCCCCAAACTATTGTTCATATTTCAAACAGTTCCAATAACAGCCCCACCATCATTTTTCACGGCACTGAAAACGGAAGTCCGCAAATTCATATGGAAGGGCAAGTCCCCCCGAGTAGCACATGCCCAACTAATCCTGCCCAAACTCCGTGGGGGACTGGCACTACCGGACTTCGAAAAGTACTATCAAGCGGCACACCTCACGAGAATCATCAGTTGGACGGTGGCCAGCGGCACGAAATTGTGGACCCAACTGGAATCAGACACGACCAACTGCGACCTCAGGACGCTACCCTGGATCCCAAAAGCAACATACAAACACAAACACATCAACAACCCATTCGTGGCGGCCACCATGCAAGTCTGGCACAGACAGGGCGCGAAACAATATCTGACGACAGACCCCGGCCCACTTCTCCCCTTGAGAGGCAACCCAGACTTCCCGGCAGGGGACATGGGCCCAACCCCGCACCCAATAGGACACAAGCCAATCATCCGCATGAAGGACATCCTCCAGAACCCCTTTGACATACGACCACTGCACGAACTATTCCCAGATAGACCTCTTACCTTCATACACACACTCCAGAGAGCGCAAATGACACAATACGCCCGATCCATACCTCAGAAACCATCCCTCCTGAGGGACCCAACATCGTTTGAACACCTCTGTATGCAAGACAAGGAACCGCCACGGGCCATATCACAGATCTATTCGACCCTAATCACGAGCAGATACATATTGGCACCCCCATGCGTCAGACAGTGGGAGGAAGACCTAGACGAACCCATGACAGAGGCAGAATGGGACACACTCATCACCTTAATACAGAAAACACCGGCCTCAGCACGCCTACAGGAGAATTCCTACAAAATCTTCACCAGGTGGTACCTGACGCCATCAAGGCTCCATGCAAGAAACCCAGAGATAACTGACACCTGCTGGAGATGTGAGGAAGCAGTGGGTACGTTCACACACATCTGGTGGGAGTGCCCCAAGATCCGTCCATATTGGGAGACGATCAGGCAAACTATACACGAAGTAACAGATGAATTATTGCCAGAGACCCCGGTCGCCTTCCTCCTACACAAAACTACAATGCCAACACAGGCATACATCAGATCCATCATCCCCAGACTACTAAACGCGGCCAAGGCGACCATCCCCATCTATTGGAAGCAGTCCACTGCACCCCCACTGAGACGCTGGGTAGAAGAAGTGGAAGCGACGCGAAAATTCGAAGACATGAAAGCCGTCACCACGCAACAAAGGGACCGCTACTCACAACGCTGGTTCTACTGGTTACACCACACTGCGTCTGACCCCTTCCAAAGTCACCTAGCAGCAAACACCCCCGAGAGGAACGAGCGAGAGGAGGCGGGCCCGAGCGGGGAGCCGAGAAGCCCGGGGGCTGAGCGGAACGGGGCGGCGACAGGGGACTAGATAACAGACCACCAACCCACAACCCCCTCGCTCACTCACTTAGGACACGACCACACACACTAACACTCAAGACATCGACCTTAGGCATAAGAGAGGGTCACATTACCGGACTCAGGAAACAGAGACACATAATATTACACCAACCACCGGCTAAGGCGACACCCGCAAGATACACCAGCCGCACACAACACAAACACCAGGGAATATATAGAGGAACTACAGCGAACAAGCACGGATAGAACAGGATGAAACAGCGTAACACAAATGCCCCCACACTACCGACAAGAACACAGGAAACACGGGCCGCAATAACAAACCCACTCGAAAGCTGTGCTGCCCATGAGACCGCAACAGACCTGGCACAACACACGACAACAAGCAGGAAAATAGGACAAGACAGCAGGGGCCACAAATGAGACGTGTGGGAAAGACACCGACTAAGTGACTGCAGTCCAGTAGCCCGAGACACAATAAGCACCCACAACACATACCAGCTCAATACCTCAACACACACAGCCCTAGGAACGGGTTGAGCGCACGCGGCGCAGGCAAAATCCACTATAGATGTGATAAAAAAGCGCTGCGACATGTGACAAGTCCTAAAACAAGCATCAGAATATGCACCACACTCATCAAACAACACACACACCAGTCAGACCATACACAGCACGCACACTATGATAGCTAATAATTATATTACATTATATAGTTAAAAGTAAAATACTCGAACCGCCTCTGCGCAGGCACCTAAACGACACATCTGCTGCAATGTGAAACGAGCCTCTGCGCAGGCAGCGAAACGCTATGATAGATACACAGTGACACAAGCCTCTGCGCAGGCAACTAAACGTTATGTTAGATGCAATGAAAAAACGCCTCTGCGCAGGCAACTGATTGTTCCGATCACCGCAACGAGAAACACGCCTCTGCGCAGGCAACCGACTGTAATGTTCAAATACAATCGTAAACCACGCTTATGACATGATACCAATAAAAATATTTAAAACAAAATAGTCAACAGGGTCGCAAGAAGCGTGTGGAAAAACCAAGGCGCAAAATAACTGCCCATGAACTGAGAAAAGTCAAGCGTGCAGCTGCCACGATGCCACTTGCCACCAGTTTGGCCATATTTCAGAGCTGCAACATCACTGGAGTGCCCAAAAGCACAAGGTGTGCAATACTCAGAGACATGGCCAAGGTAAGAAAGGCTGAAAGACGACCACCACTGAACAAGACACACAAGCTGAAACGTCAAGACTGGGCCAAGAAATATCTCAAGACTGATTTTTCTAAGGTTTTATGGATTGATGAAATGAGAGTGAGTCTTGATGGGCCAGATGGATGGGCCCGTGGCTGGATTGGTAAAGGGCAGAGAGCTCCAGTCCGACTCAGACGCCAGCAAGGTAGAGGTGGTGTACTGGTTTGGGCTGGTATCACCAAAGATGAGCTTGTGGGGCCTTTTCGGGTTGAGGATGGAGTCAAGCTCAACTCCCAGTCCTACTGCCAGTTCCTGGAAGACACCTTCTTAAAGCAGTGGTACAGGAAGAAGTCTGCATCCTTCAAGAAAAACATGATTTTCATGCAGGACAATGCTCCATCACACGCGTCCAAGTACTCCACAGCGTGGCTGGCAAGAAAGGGTATAAAAGAAGAAAATCTAATGACATGGCCTTGTTCACCTGATCTGAACCCCATTGAGAACCTGTGGTCCATCATCAAATGTGAGATTTACAAGGAGGGAAAACAGTACACCTCTCTAAACAGTGTCTGGGAGGCTGTGGTTGCTGCTGCACGCAATGTTGATGGTGAACAGATCAAAACACTGACAGAATCCATGGATGGCAGGCTTTTGAGTGTCCTTGCAAAGAAAGGTGGCTATATTGGTCACTGATTTGTTTTGTTTTTGTTTTTGAATGTCAGAAATGTATATTTGTGAATGTTGAGATGTTATATTGGTTTCAATGGTAATAATAAATAATTGAAATGGGTATATATTTGTTTTTTGTTAAGTTGCCTAATAATTATGCACAGTAATAGTCACCTGCACACACAGATATCCCCCTAACATAGCTAAAACTAAAAACAAACTAAAAACTACTTCCAAAAATATGCAGCTTTGATATTAATGAGTTTTTTGGGTTCATTGAGAACATGGTTGTTGTTCAATAATAAAATTAATCCTCAAAAATACAACTTGCCTAATAATTCTGCACTCCCTGTAATGGCAGTCAGGCTACCTCTGGTGAGCACATGGAGGGCTGTGCGGCCCCCAAAGAAATGGCACCTCACACCATTACTGACCCACTGCCAAACCGTTCATGCTGGAGGATGTTGCAGGCAGCAGAACGTTCTCCATGGCGTCTCCAGACTCTTTCACGTCTATCACATATGCTCAGTGTGAACCTGCTTTCATCTGTGAAGAGCACAGGGCGCCAGTGGTGAATTTGCCAATCTTGGTGTTCTCTGGCAAATGCCAAATGTGATGCACGGTGTTGGGCTGTAAGCACAACCCCCACCTGTGGACATCGGGCCTTCATACCACCCTCATGGAGTCTGTTTACGACCGTTTGAGCAGACACATGCACATTTATGGCCTGCTGGAGGTCATTTTGCAGGGCTCTGGCAGTGCTCCTCTTGTTCCTTCTTGCACAAAGGCGGAGGTAGCGGTCCTGCTGCTGGGTTGTTGCCCACCTACGGCCTCCTCCACATCTCCTGATGTTCTGGCCTGTCTCCTGGTAGCGCCTACATGCTCTGGACACTACGCTGACAGACATAGCAAATCTTCTTGTCACAGCTCACATTGATGTGCCATCCTGGATGAGCTGCACTACCTGAGCCACTTGTGTGGGTTGTAGACTCCGTCTCATGCTACCACTAGAGTGAAAGCACCACCAGCATTCAAAAGTGACCAAAACATCAGCCAGGAAGCATAGGAACTGAGAAGTGGTCTGTGGTCACCACCTGCAGAACCACTCCTTTATTCGGGGTGTCTTGCTAATTGCCTATAATTTCCACCTGTTGTCTATCCCATTTGCACAACAGCATGTGAAATTGATTGTCACTCAGTGTTGTTTCCTAAGTGGACAGTTTGATTTCACAGAAGTGTGATTGACTTGGAGTTACATTGTGTTGTTTAAGTGTTCCCTTTATTTTTTTTGAGCAGTGTATATATATTTTTTTATTTATTAAGTTAATTTATTTTTTTATTTGTAAACTTTTTTTTTTAAACTTTTTTCACCAGCAGGGGGACTGCCTGTCAGTTCACGCAGTCCCTCTGCAGGCAGATGCCTGGACGCCTATTGCGGCCATGTGCCCCTTTTTCAGAGCAATCACATGGCCCGCAGAGGCCTAATTTGCAGAGTGGGGACTGTCTGGGCTGCCACACAGTCCCCCTAGTGGAGAGGAACACTGATCGCCAGCGGGGGAACGGCGGCGATCGGCTAAGTACATAGAATTACCTTGGACGTACTAGGTATGTTGGAGGTCCTGGGGGCGGAAGGGTTTAGTTATATATATATATATATATATATATATATATATATATATATATATTTTTTTTTTTTTTTTTGTTTTATTTTTCATTTTATTTATTTTATCTTCACTGAGTGCCTCGACCCCTCAAGGCACTCAGCAGACAGGTAGAGCATCGGAAGCCTGCCGGATGACTTCCCATGCTCTGCATCACTGCCAGGCACTACATGGGGCAACCTGGAAGTGATCACTTCACTGCAATACCCTGGCTTCAAGCAATCATTATTGCTTCCAGCGATCAAATGTGCCGCGGACGTATCTGGTACGTACGAGGTCGTTAAGTGCCAATTTTTGTCAGATGTACCTGATATGTTTGCGGTGACTAAGGGGTTAAAGATATTGAAAAGATGGATTCAAAAATAACTAATTTTAATCTCACAATTAAAAAAAAATGAAGCTTTGAAAAATCTTAAGAACAGAAGGGATATTATAATTAAAAGTGCTGTTAAGGGGGGCGGTACAGTTATCATGTCTACCGATTTATTTGGAAGAAGCCTACCGACTTGATGTATACACTTATAAAAAATTAAGAATTAATTCTAATTTTTTTAGTAAATTTCTGTTTTATTAAAGAGTTTTATAGCATTACAGAAAAAAGAGAGGCATGTGGTTAGCATGGTGAAACACGCGGGTTTAAGTTTTGGTACATAATTTCAAACAGAGCGAGATGCGCAGATCTCTCATCAAGCCTAAAGGTCAGAGCTTAGTAGATCACCTAATAAGCATGCATTGGGTTACTTGTAAAACTTAGGACATTCTGATTTTGTTATACATTACATTAACTAGCAGTTCTTGATCCTATTCTCGATACAAGAGAAGTCGTTCCGGATACACCTATCTCTGCCTGTTCGCCTGTGTTCCCTCTGATGTCTAAGCATTTAATCTCCTTTGTATTCTATCCTGTGTATTGCTTTCAACAGGTATTCAACTCAACTGTTTGGCCTGCGGGTCCGCCTGATTTCCCACCCACCGAATTCTAATTTTACTCAAAAGTTATATGATTTACTTTTAGGATGTCTAAAAAAATGACATTTTGGATAAGAAGACTTTTTTTCTTTTGTCTTTTGAGATTCTCCTAGGATTCAGTCTTTTTACTTTCTACCGAAAGTACAAAAGTCTAGTACATAACCCCCCAGATCTTTGACATCCAAGTTGTTCAAGTTTGTAGATTTCTTCCTCCAAAAATATGCACAGAGTGCCAAATCTTATCTGCAAGATTCAAAATATCTATTACAAGAATTAGAGTGCATTGACTGCAGGGAGGACTACAAATGGGCAACCTTGGATGTCACTTCCCTATATACAATCATAGACCACAATTTGGGTCGACGGGCGGTACAACGTGTTTTATACTTAGATGACAGCTTCCTCCCCCTTTTTAATCCTTTTTTTATTGGAGAGTATAGAATTCATTTTAACACACAATATTTTTTTTTTTTTACTTTTAATTAGGAATTTTACCTTTAAGTCAAGAGTACCGCCACGGGCACCAAGTTTTTATTGATTGTTGCGAGTCACAAAATATTTGGATCAATAATCCATTTAGGGCATACTTGGTGCTATGGCGGAGGTATATTGACGATATTTTAGTTATTTGGAAGGGAACAGAAGATCATCTTAAATAATTTTTTACTTTTATAAATAATTATGACCAGTTTTTGGTATTCACCCCACACATAAATAAAAGGAGCATTGATTTTTTTAGATCTTAAAATTTTTATTGAGGATTATGTTATTAAAACTAAGACTTTTTTTAAGCCTACAGACTCTAATTAATTTATCCACATTAAAAGTGGACATCATCCTAATTGGCTTCGAAGTGTGCCTAGAAGCCAGTTTACCAGAATAAAGAGGGATTGTACAGACGGAAAAAAATTTTTTAGAGCAAACTTTAAAGAAAAGATTTAAAAAAATTAATTTATTGAAAAGGGATACTTGAAGTCCTTTTTGGATGAAGAGATTATTCGAATAAAGAGTAAAAAAAGAACAGAATTCTTAATGGATAAAAATAAGGTAATTTCTCATAAGGAAAGATTTGGTGCTTGTTTTATTACTCAATATAGTGCTCAAGCTTTCAAAATTCAGAAGATCCTTAAGAAACATTGGCCACTTTTACTAGGATCCATCGTTTTAAGTTCTGGAGGATAAATCCTTCCAGAACCTAAAATGATTTTTTTAAAAAGTAGAAACCTAAAAACATTTTGGCTTAGAGTACCTTTAGAACCAAAGTTACAAAGAATAAATCAATAAAGGGTTTTTATAAATGTGGAGATTGTAAAGCATGTCAATATCTACCTCAGAAAACTCTCAAATTCAAAAGTAGATTAAGGACTAAATTAATTGTAAAACCACTCATGTCATTTATTTAACTTGTGGTTGTGGTATTCAATATGTAGGGAGGACAAACAGATCATTAGAAACCAGATTCTTAGAACATTGTAATAATATTAAGAAAAAAGTTTTAATGCACTCTGTACTGGTCCATTGCAATAGTTGTGCAATAGACTTTTTTTATGCACTGGTTTGGAAAAGGTGACCCTTGATGAAAGAGGTGGGGATTTGACTATGCAATTGAGGCAAAGAGAAGGGTTTTGGATATATATCCTTAGTTTAAATTGTATTTATTTTTTATTTTCATTCTTATTTTATTTTATTTTCTCTTATTTCTTTAATTTTATTTTTGATTTGATTTTAATTTTGGTGTCATTATTTTTTAATGTAGTTTTTTAGTTTTATTTTGTATTTAATTTTTCAATTTATATTTATTTTATCTTCATCTTTTATCAATTTTTTATTACGTTATTGATTATTTTTCAATTTATTTTGTTTTAAACATAATTTCAACATCCTCTTGTCATTTATCTTTGACCATTTTTCATATTTAGCATTCCTCACTTTTTTCCATTTCTTAGTGTATTTATTGTTAAAATGTTTCTTCACTATATTTTAATCCTCCTCTTAATTTTGTATTTATCATATTTTGTATTCATATTTATAGCCTAGCAAGAATGGTAATTTGCCCCTTTTGTTCTATTTTCTTTCTATGTTCTTATTATGGACGTTTATGAACTATCACTTGTTGGTTGACTAATGGATATATCCGGATCGCCCGATAGTACGCATTGCGCGACTATGGGGAACATACTGGATTTACGTCACCAAGAAAAACTTGAGAACAAGGCTTGAAACACACAAGGCTGCGATTTGAAACGCAGATGTTAGCATTGTGAACGCAAGTGGATTTTAATTGATTTTGACTCCCGATTGGCTGCGGTCGGCGGGAAATAGGTATTTAAACCGAAAGAAGACAGGCTTTCATCATTGTGACACTAAACAGATGCCCCTGAGAAAATCCTTACCCAGGACGAAACGTGTAGGGCTTGGAGATCGACTTTTATCCAGTTTTATTTTTATTGTTTTTCGTGTATATTATTTATTGGAGTACTTGCTGCCTTCTTCCGTGTTCCAGTCCAGAGGGATTGCTAATTGTTTTACCTGGTTCATGGAGGAGTAAGATTGATGTGCTCATTATTTTAAACTTTCTCGTGAGTGTAATATAAATAAAAGGAGATTTTTATTTATATACTGGTACACCATTTTTGTATTTTCGCCCTCTTTTCCATGCATTTATGCCTTACAAGAGAATCCTTAAAGGCTATACCGTCTAAGATACCTTTATGAGTCTACAATCAAGTTACATCTTGTGAGTGCAATCATATCATTAGCACTCCATTTGGTTCACAGTTTCCCACTATTGTATTTTTATTTTCCTTTAAGATTGTATATTTTTAATATTTATGCTGAAGATCTGAGGAGTCTTCATACAATCTTCTATCTAGTATACTATTGTCTATATTCCCATACTTTTCCATTTTCTGGGGTGCACTTTGTTCTATATATATTGTATTTGTTTTCTTGATCAAAGTCTTTTCTTTAAAGGTCCACATTTTTGTGCAGTGATGAAGGATCTAGTTCAGAGAAACCCTTATGTGTATAAATGTGGCACAGAAAATAAATTGAGCATTAACCAACACAGACAAAAATATAAGCAGGGAAAAGTGCATTCATAAAAGAAACAGACACAAAAAGGAGGCAAAGAAATTGTCATAACATAAAATTAAGGGTTGCACACCAGGGCTGTAACCTACTGCATCATAAACGACAAGGGTAAATCATTAAATGGAGATATCTGTTGCCTGAATTGCAGAACAGCTAAACTTTATTCAGGAATGGCCTGTACTGAGTTTGCATTTATCAGCCAAGATTTAATCCTGAATAAGCAAAGGTAAAAAGCTCAAAGAGGTCAGGGTTTCTGCAAAGTCAATCTTTATGGAAACAAATCAAATAACTCTTGTGTTACCCAAGAGTTCAAACAGATGACCTTATAGTTGATACCATTATTTTGCCATATTCAATTTGTAATACGGGGCTATATGTCCCTGCTACACCGATTTTAAATTGTTTGTACATTTCCTGCTGTAAATGGCTTGTTAGCAGGAGAGTGCTGGCAACATTTGGCTTATTGGAAAAGTACAACGGAATGGCTTTTTATTCCTCCCCAAACTCACAGATCTCATAGTGGTGGTCCAACTTACATGGAGTGTGTGATGGGTTTCACAGATGGAGGTGGCTTGAGATATAAGATGTGACATCATGTATCTCTACAATCTCTTTTAGCATGACCTGTACAGCATAATGGGGACAGAGCATGCAGATCCAGACTCTGTTTCCCATGATTCCACACCCACCCACGACAAGTTATGTGTATTATGTCATCAGTAGAGTTGAGCGACCCCGAACTGTAAAGTTTGTGTTCGTACTGATCATTACAGTTTTTGGACCTCGGACCCGAACACAGACATTTAAGTGTATGTTCAGGTTCGAGTTCGGTGTTCGGCGATTTAATGGCGCATTTAGAAAAGCTGCAGGGTAGCCAATCAACAAGTGTTTGACTTGTGTGCCCTTAGAAACCATCACAGCCATGCCTACTATAAAGATAATGAGGGGGGACCTACTGTCCTCCCCCCCCAGCCACCATCCCTGAACGGTGGGTGGGGGCCATAAATCACAATGGGGATGACGACCTACTGTCCTCCCCGGCCCCCACCCCTGGGCGGCGGGTGGGGGCCACAAAGATAATGAGGGGATGGACCTACTGTCCTTCCCCCCCCCCAGCCTCCACCCCTGGGCGGTGGGTGGGGGCCATAAAGATAATGAGGGGGGTCTTACTATCCTCCCGCGGCCCGCACCCCTGGGCGGCGGGTGGGGGGCCTAAGACAAACCCCCCATTCAAAGGCAATGATAAAGACCACTCTGATTGGCTTAAACCAACCAATCAGAGTGTTCTTAGCCTAATTGCAGGGCGGGGCAAGGCTTTATAAGCCTTCCCCCGCCCTGCAGAGCTCAGTCTGCGCGGAGCCCTCCATGGGTGAAGATGGCTAAAAAATTTTAGTGGCAGGATTTTTCTTTTACGTCTTTTTTTTTTTTCGCTCAGGTTTTTTATTTTATTTTAAGTTCGACGTGTATTATGGTTTTTCATTTGGCCTTTTTTGGGGATGAAAAATTAAGATTTTAGAAGTTTTATTTTTATTTACAGGTTAGTTATTTTATTCCCCCCTCACTATTGTCTTAGGGCCCCCACCCGCCACCCAGGGTTGAGGGTCGGGGGGGAGGAAAGTAGGTCCCCCCTTAGTATCTTTATGGCCCCCACCCGCCGCCCAGGGGGCTAGCCAGTAGGTCCCCCCATTGTGATTTATGGCCCCCACCCACCGCGCAGGGGTGGGGGCCGGGGGGGAGGAAAGTAGTTCCCCTCCCTCATTATCTTTGTGGGCCGGGGGGGGAGGACAGTAGGTCCCCTCCCCTCATTGTTATGTAGGGCCCCCACCCACCGTGCAGAGGTGGGGGCCGGGGGGGGGGACAATAGGTCCCCCCCCTTATTTTACTTATTTTACCTGCTAGGTTTATTTTTATTTTTTTACAGTGAGCAGCCGCGGTATAGCGAGTAGGGGCTGAATTTACTAATACTAAGTAATCTTTACTTAGTATTGGTAAATTTGGCTGAAAGACCAATTTTAGTAGATAGCCTTTTCGTAGATAGCTCTCTAATACCGTGGGAATTAGAGAGTTATATACTTATTCATTCCTGTCATTGCATTGACTGGCTAAGTAACTTACATTTTATATGAATGTGTGTTACTTGATTGTTGTAAGTGTTGCAAATGCTTACAGCTGAATCCTGGCTATGTTTGTATACTTTTTATTTAAAATTGTATACAGTGTAACATTCTTCTTCTTCCACTGGGTAAGTATATTAGTACTTAGGCAATACATTTTACTTCCTTTTGCAGCCCTCTAGCCCTTTCCACGACTTTTTTAGAGCCATTTTAGTGCCCAAAAGTTCGGGTCCACATTGACTTCAATGGGGTTCGGGGTCAGGGTCGAGTTCCAACTCGAAATTTTTGCCGAAGTTCGGCCAAACCCAGCGAACCCGAACATTCAGGTGTCCGCTCAACTCTAGTCATCAGTGCTATTTTACCATCCCCTACACTCACTTGCATTAGGTGTAATAGCCTTCAGAAAAATATCAAATATGTCAGCAGTCTGAACTTTCTAAAAATCTGTATCCATCTATCCTATAAAAAAAGCAACTGAACTAGGTGGCGCATAGATACTTTCCCATTTCACAGACAATGAAAAAAACATCTCTGTCAGCCAGCTAGCGAGCCACTTGGGTTACTTCCTTCGTGAGACCTTCAATTTTTCACAGACGCTCCATGTTTGGCTTCATGACAAATGAACACTGCTAAATCTTCTCACAGGGAATCGTTGGACTCATTACTTGTAAATGAGATGTAATGTATTGTCACAGAGTGTTGATTTGTTGAGCTGTTCCATAGGTCCACTGTGAGAAGGATTGGATTGGATCAGGGAGCATCAGGGCTATTGTTTTTCGGCATTGGTGAAGCAGCTGCTGCAAGGAGTTTGTGCTGGCATGGAGTTACTAGATTACAAATAAATTTAATTTCTCTTCATCTATAATCTATAGAGAGACAGTGAATCCTGCAATGTAATATATAGTATCTGTGCCCTGCTTATCCTTCCAAGTGTGTTTCAACAGAAAAACACGGTTTACAGGTTACATGAGCAGCAGCAAGCTGCTTGTTTGAAATCATTGGAGAACTCAAAATGCATAACAATGGTTTGACATAAAAAAAACTGTCTTAAAGACAAATTGATAAAAACTGAACAGACGACACCCACAGCTTCCTTGTACAATAATAACTATAAGATATGTATTGGTTATGGTACTTGGAGTGCCACTTTATTGTTTAAAAAGCAAAATAATTGCCAGTTCTCTCTTTTTAGAGGCCGGAGGAACAATCTGTCAAAAAGAGCTATATAACTTTTCATTCAATATGTAGCATTTCATCATTATTTACTCTGCCTTCTTTGAACCTGCAAGCCTGAGGTTATCTGGTTAATGTTTAGAGAAGTTTTGTCTTTCTCAATAGCTGAACATCTTCTCATATAAATTGCATTTCAGGTCCTCTTACATCCACACAGATTGCAGACGGGGTTCAGAAACAGAGCAGTAAGTATACAAATCCTCCCTTCTGGATGCTAATGTCTGATATTAGAATTTCTAACTCAAAAAACTTTCTAATGCCAAGCATGGCTGTTAGTATATCTGAATAAGCATGTCACACTTTTTACTAGCAGTATTAAAGGGACAATCCAAGTACCATAGTGGCACAGTTTGGCTCTGCGACCCCTGGTAAGAAGTCAAGCAATTACTAAATGGATTTACTACTTATATTGACTAAACCCTAAACATTATTGCATGCATTAGTGGTTATGGTGCACAGAGGAAAATACATGCTGGTGTGTTGTGTTTTAAAAATTCTGTGTTGCAAAATGTGTTTCCCTTCTCATGAACTTGTTTGTCATAATGCATTTGTTTGATTTTCTATATATACCCATCATACCCACGGCATATGCTGGTGCACTATTAATAACAAGGTAACACTTTAAACAGCAATGTATCTTTTTATGCATCTATGAATGGTAGTTGGAATCTCTAACATCAGCATTTCAGTTATTGTTGCATGGCAATTCCCATTATTCTTTGCACATTTGACACTTTGGCTTTGTATGCTTTAACATGGAACAATGGTTCTCAACATTTTGTCACTGACTCAGATTTAGATTAGCAACCTGTTCTTTAATCGGACAGCTGGCTTAGAGACCCATTATTAATATATAATCTTAATAAGATAATTACATTTTTCATAGCATCTTAATTAGACACATCACAGTGCCCGGTGAGTCTCCATTGTACTGGGAATGCAGTGCGGTTACAGTAAATAACTTATTGTGGATAGTTACCTAGGGACCACTACCATGCGGAACCCATTAATATTATGACATGGGGATCACTACCAGAAGTAACCCATTAATATGACATGGGAAGGCGTTTTTGGGTCCAGACCCATGAATTCGGAACCTCTGCTATAGAATAAAGTTACTATTATTCCTGCAGGCAGTTACTATATACCTGTTTATTAAAGGATTTTCCTAAAACATCTGAGGGGTATGTATGTATTTATATATATATATAAAATGCTAAAACTTAAATTTGTTCCAGCACCAAGGCCAATTTCTTCTTGGCTAATGTTACTCCCCTTTGCCAGAGGGGCACGGAGGTTGGACTGAGGGGAGAACAGGGATGGTATGGAGTGAGGGGGCTAGCCTTTATTGGCTGTCAGTGGCCAGTTTTTCACAGAATTGTCCTCAGGGCAAGCCCAGAACAAACTTCCGGGCAGTCTTATGGCCCTTCTGGAGATGGAGTTGCACCACTGGCAACTAAGAGGTTAATCTCTCTATGTGCCACATTTCAAAACAAAAGATCTGCCTGGCATATCCATTGTACACACTCAATCTTTAATATACTAATGGTGTAGAAGTTTCTTCAATGATTCATGTAAAATAACTTTGTATTTTTTTTATATACTTATTATAAGCTATTGACTGTTTTCTGTGATTCTCCTACACTTTGGGTGTTAGTCAGTAGTCACTGAACTACCAAGTTTGAATATTGAGCATGGAAATGCACATTTTAGGACAAAATAATTAATCTTCCACAATTCCCAGTCTAGAGATTAATCGTGTATTAGTACTGGTTATAAATGTATGCATTGGCTTTTTCATTAAATGGAGTCTATATGTGTGCAAATGTTGGAGAGAAGGTTAGCTATTAGAACAGTAGATGGTGATAGCGCTTTGCAGATGAGGGTTTTGGTGACCTCTATTATGGCTGCTTACTGGTGAGTACATTCCTTAACCCCTTCACTACCATGCAGTCTTTGATTGAAAAGGAATTAGCATAGCATTTATTTGAAGCAAGGGATGTACAGCTAGCATAGAAACATGATAAAACAGCAAGTTTGTGCATAGATTACTTGTCAGACAAATGTAAAAATTTAGACAATAGCAGGACAATGTCTGGGCACACACAGAGAGTTTCTCCAATACAGACTTTATTTGGTCTTTGAAGTTGTTCTTTTAAATGACAACATTCTGACCCCTAACATTAATGGGATAATATTGAGCTTCAACAATATTTAGCACAAGTGACACTCTACTGCATGGGTAGGCAACATTCAGCACCCCAGATGTGTCTGTGCCAGGCAGGCTGGACTGACCATCAGGCAAACTGGGTAAATGCCTGGTGGGCCGCAATGGCCATGGGCTGAGACCGACAGGGGAGATCAGAGGATATCCTTTGCCAGCCCATGCAGGGCTAACAGTAACAAAGTGCTTACTCTGCTTTTGTGCCATGTCAGACCGACAGGTGGAAATCAAAGATCTGTTACTGGCCCACTGACCGTGAAATCCATCAGAGGAGGAGGACCCAGGGTCTCTCTTTTGCAGCAACGTCTGTAGGTTCCTCTTGCAAGGTCAGGGGAACTGTCGCGGTTAGTAGCTGTAGTCTAGAGTTCACTCACCAGCAGTCCACCAGGGCTTCTAATGTCCTCCCACCGGGCCAAAGTTAAGAGGGGGGGGGGGGGTATAAACTTTATTTGTTTTAATTAAAAAATAAGTTGATTGCTGTGCTCCCATCTGTTCCCTCAACCCAATACCTCCCAACACATTGACACACTGCACCTTTCATACATATTGTACTTCACACACAAACACACACACACACATTGTACCTCTCACACACACACACTGCACCTCACACACACACATCACACTTTGAACTTCTCACATACACACTGCATCTCCTATGTACATGCTAGATACCCTGAACACAAACACACATACTACATTCCCTAAACACAATCTTTACAGCCCCTATACACACTACCAGTATACGCATGTACACTACAGCTCATATGCACACACTCACTACATCCCCTATAACCATTAAGCCCCTTATACACACACTCTCGACACACATTTTACGCTACAAACACAACACGAGTGAAACCGATTTAGTTACACAAAACGCCACAATGCAATCCCACAAGCAGCCTCCAAAACACCCCCTCTGGTCCCGCCTCCTTCTCATTGAGCCACTGTAATTAAATGCCTGGGCAAACTTTTTTCCCCAGTCTGATCCTGGTGCCAGACTTCTTTCTGCTATTGTGTACTACGTGGTAATAGTTCAACCACACTCTGATGGCACCACAGATTAATTATCTATTATTGAGCATGTGCTGTCCCTTATCCACTTCACTGTACCAAAATTTAAACAAATTATGCAATTTTTATGTTTTACTGATTCGTTCATCCTTAATAAAAATATTTTGGGAATTGCATTTCTGGGAGTGAGTGTTTAACCTCTTAAGGACGGAGGCAGTTGTACAAGTTTAGATCAAAACGTAAACAAAACCTGTAATTTGCGCTACATGTTGTTCAACCATAATTCACCTCTTTCATTTGCACTCACACTTATTATATGTCATTTTGTGGAGAAACAGGACTTTCATTTCACATCAAATATTTATATATTAAACATAATTTAATATGAAACAAATGTAAAAAAATTTGAGAAAGTAAGAATTTTTTAAATTTTCTTAGTGCTGCTTTGAATGTCATAACACTGTTAGCTGTTACTGCAATAAAATACACACATTTGTATTCAGCGATGTCTCCTAAGTACAAAAGTACCCCCTATGTACAGGTTTTATGGTGTTTTTGGAAGTTTTAAGGTCAAATCAAGCACATTACATGTTTTAGTTTATACACATTGAAATTTGACAAATTGGTTACCGTATATACTCGAGTATAAGTCGAGGTTTTCAGCACATTATTTGTGCTGAAAAAGCCCCACTCGACTTATACTCAAGTCAAGGTCTGTATTATGGCAACTTACATTGCCATAATACAAACCAGGACCGCCGGGCTCATTACAAGCCCGGCGGTTCTGTTGGGGGCTGGCAGCAAGCTGTTACATACCTTTGTAGCAGCTCCAGTCAGCTCCCTTCACCTTCGTGCAGCTCCCCTGTCAGCTCCCAGTGTAAATCTTGCGACACCCGCGGCCGTCAGAGCGTTGCCACCGCGAGATTTACACTGGGAGCTGACAGGGGAGCTGCACGGAGGTGAAGGGAGCTGACCGGAGCTGCTACAAAGGTAACAGCTTGCTGCCGGCACCCCCCTGCACAGCCTATGTCACTGGACCACCAGAGATTAAGATAGCCCTCTCCCTGACCAGGCACAAGCAGGGAGGGGGGACAAAAAAAAAAATATTAAATAATAAAATAATAATATTAAAATAAAAAAATATATATTTAAAAAAAAAATTAAAATTAAAAATAATAACAATGCCCTCCCCCCACCCAGTTCACACACACTACACAAACACACACACACTCTGCATTCACACAAACACACACACTCTGCATTATATACACATAGAGTGTGTGTGTGTGTGTGTATATAATGCAGAGTGTGTGTTTGTATGAGTGTGTATATAATGCAGAGTGTGTGTTTGTATGAGTGTGTGTGTGTATATATAATGCACACACTGCATTATACGCACACACTTTGCATTATATACACACACTCATACAAACACACACTCTGCATTATATACACACACACACACACACTTATACAAACACACACTCTGCATTATATACACACACACTCATACAAACACACACACACTCTGCATTATATACACACACACTCATACAAACACACACTCTGCATTATATACACACACACTCATACAAACACACACTCTGCATTATATACAGGATTATGTTCCAGGATCTTACCTAGATAAAATCTGACAAAAGTATAAAAATCACAGAATTTCATAGCCCCAAGTTTTACCCTTGACTTATCCACGAGGCATAGCATATTTCACACTTGTTGGTCACAAAACTGCACTCGACTTATACATGAGATCGACTTATACACGAGTATATATGGTATGTTGCCTTTGAGAATGTATGGTAGCCCAGGAATGGAAATTAGCCCCATGATAGCATGCCATTTGCAAAAGTAGACAACACAAGATATTACAAATGGAATATGCCCAGTCTTTTTAGTAGCCACTTAGTCACAAACAATGGCCAAAGTTAACGTTCATATTTGTTGTGTGAAAAATGCAAAAAAACTAATTTTGCATTTGGTATGCCATCATTGGGGCAATTATCATTCCTAGATTAAAATATGTGTGTTATATTCAGGTTATATTGAAAAAAACAACACAGTAGTAATATTGCATTTGTAATACACAATGAAACAGTAAAATAAGAAAATGTATAGGAATATTAAAGTAAATATTATTTTTAAAGGAACACTGTAATACCAAAAAAACTAGTTTAATGAAGCAGTTTGCTTTATAGATCATGCCACTGCATTCTCACTGCTCAATTCTATGCCATTTAGGAGTTAAATCACTGTTGTTTCTGTTTATGCAGCCCTAGCTACATCTCCCTTGGCTGTGACTGACACAGCCTGCATGAGAACAAAATGGTTTCCTTTTCAACCAGATGCAACTTACTTTAAAAGTTTTCATCTCCTGCTCTGTAAATTGAAATGTAATGTATATACAGGAGACTCCTGTATGGTCTGGCAACTTATAAAAAGAGCAGGGGATAAAAAAATCTACATTAAACAGAATTTGCAATAAAGAAAGTTTAAACATTAGATCTCTGTATACAGGAAGTGTTTAGGAAAGCTGTGCAAGTCACATGCAGGAAGGTGTGACTAGGGCTCCATAAACAAAGTGATTTAACTCCTAAATGGGAGAGAACTGAGCAGTGAGACTGCAGAGGCATGATCTATATACCAAACTTCTCCATTAACCCCTTATGTCATGTCATGATTTCCTTTTATTCCAGAAGTTTGGTCCTTAAGGGATTAAGCTAAGGTTGTTTTAGTGAGTATAGTGATCTTTGAAGTATGCATGGAGAAAACCACTAAGTATTACTTAACAGAATTACACATAAGACCATGAAATGATATCTAGTATGGTGCATCTTTTTCATGCATTTCATTACTTATGCAGTATTCATTTAGAGTAGGGACAGCAGAGGGACTGGGAAGGCACATGAAGAAATTGAAAGAGAAGGGAATCAAGTGTATGGAGGAAAAAAAGATAAAGGAATAGAATAGAGATATTGATAAAAAGTTGATAATAAGAGTGAAATAAATTGTACCAGCTTGGAGTTAAAGATCTCTCACTGAGAGGTAGTCAAAAAGTGTGGGCACCTCCCTAGAGGCCATCTGGATGATGTCTAGTATGCATAGGTGTGGAGCAGTGGAATTTAATATGGCTAGAAAAGCAGTTATGAGAAAATGACTTTTTGTCTGAGTTGCCTATACTCTAGACCACAAATACAGTATAATATTTTTTTCCTCTCTGTGTGTGAAGGAGGGAAGCTTCTCCAGTTGTCTAATCAGCTCTATTTCTAACAAAAATACACAAAATCCCAGTGTGTGACAGTCAATGCAGAACACTCAAACACCTGTGTGGCATCCTCTTAACACACACCAACAGATTAAAAAATCAAAACATGAAATACATACAGTAGGTGGAATGTTGTTGCATCAAGTAAGTAATGGATGTTGGTATGCAATACAGAAATTGGTATAATACAATGACAGCCTGTCACATTAGGCTCAATATGTGGGCTTGATAAAATATTTGTAGGGATCCTATTCCCTCTTCTGTATACTTGCGAATGCGACGCCGCATTCAACGTCATATGTTCTTGCTGGAATGCAAGGACATTTTCCATCATCGTTATTCTTTGTAGTCTAGGTAACCCTTTGTCTTTTATTTTGGAGCGTAACGCTGCGTTCCACTTCTATTGTGTGTAACTTCTCCATAAAATCTCTTCAAATAAAGTGGTCCATTTATACTCATCTCAAAAGGTTCATAGTGAACAGTGGACTCACCCCCCCCAAACCCCCCCCCATAAATATATTGGTTAGCGAAATGGACCCGAATAAACATTTTTTTAAAAAAATAACTTTTATATAGACGGAAAAGGGAGTCCATATTATACTGGTTTCCAGTTTTATCTATCTGATGTACAAATAAAGTGTTACTTCAACTGCAAATGATATCCGGTGGATTTATACTTGGAGGCAAAGGGGAAACCACTCCATCAGTATACAGAAGAGGGAGTAGGATCCCTACAAATATCTTATCAAGACCACATATTGAGCCTAATGTGACAGGCTCTTATTTTAGTATACCAATTTCTGTATTGCATACCAACATCCATTACTTACTTGATGCAACACACTCCACCTACTGTTTATATTTCATGTTTTGATTTTTTTTTAAATTTGCTCTATTGTCTGAAACCTTGTAGTCCATGATAGGGAAGTATCTTTGCATCTCTATGAGGGTATTGCCACCTTAGCAGTATTAAAGTAACACTACAGGCACCAACACAACTAAAGTGCATTTTGGCTTCATATTCATACTGTTTTTCTCCACATTAAAAAAATCTCTCATAGGTTTACTAAAAAAAACTAAGAAACAAAAATTAAAAAAATAAAACCCAAAACAGTTTGTTCCTTTCCTTTAGACAACAACTTTTATGAGATATTGGGACCTCTAACCTCACCTCTTTTCAGATGCTTCCATTCATTCTGTCTCATGAGCTTTTGACTCCCATGAGACAGTCCTTTCACATTAACTTTATTGGGACAATATTGGACTTCAATAATATTTACCACATATGACACTCTACAATAGGTGTAGGCAACCTTTTGCACCTCACATTTTGTGGACTACATCTCTCCTATAATGCTCTTACAGACATAATGTTGGCAAAAAAAACAGGGGAGATTTTGTCCACAGCATGAGTTATGCCAAAGGTTGCCTACCCCTGCTCTACAATATAAAGCACAAGCTAAATTAGTAGTATTCTAATTTTTATGGAACTTGCTGTTTTTTTTTTTTTTTTGCAGGATATGAAGTTTTTCCTCTACCTATGTCTGAGTGCCTCTCTACTATGCACAGTAGTTTTCAGTCACCATGGTGGGGAACATGATGACGAATATGCCGATCACACTGAAGACCACAAACATAACCACGGAGATCATAAACACGGTGATCACGGTGGCCATCACAAAAATCATGGCCATCGCGGAAAAGGAAAGCACGACTCATATCATCATGTTCATGTCAATGAATCCATGGGTTGTCATAAAATTGCACCATACAATGCTGAGTTTGCTTTCAAATTTTACAAGCAGGTAGCAGATTCAAAGCCTTCAGAGAATATTTTCTTTTCCCCAATCAGTATTTCCACTGCTTTTGCCATGCTTTCTGTAGGAGCCAAATCCAAGACCCAGGACGAGATCTTAGAAGGTCTTGGTTTCAACCGCTCTGAAATCACAAAGGAGGATGTTCATTCTGGTTTCCAGCATCTTCACCATGTCTTAAATGACCCTAATAGTGAGCTACAGCTTGACAGTGGGAATGCTCTCTTTATAGACACAAAACTCAAACTGCTCCAAACATTTTTAGACGATGTCAAGAGAAATTACGAGTCAGAAGCATTTTCTAGTGACTTCACAAATTCTGATGAGACAAAGAAACAGATCAACAGCTACGTGGATAAGAAAACCAATGGGAAAATTCCTGAACTGCTCAGCAGTATTGACAAGGACACAATTTTAATACTCCTCAACTGGATTTATTTCAGAGGTAAGGCCAAAACTGTTTATAACTATTTGCTATTTGCATAGTTTATGTGTATGTGTGTGTGTGTGTGTGTTTGTGTGTGTGTGTATATATATATATATGTATTTCATATACTAACTGTGGTCAGGCACTCATGACCAAATGAATCAACCAGTCAGCGCCTTGGTGCTTCCCATGTGAAATATATAAATACCAAAGAGATTAGAGCAGCAATGGGTTCTCTGTCAAAAACATTTATCCAGAACAATGTAAATTGTTGATGTTTTGGACTTAAGGACCTTTATCAAGACCTCAAATTAAAAGCCCTAGAGGCTTAAGCATTCACAATTTACTTTGTACTGTTCTGAATACACCTTAAAATAAAAAATAAAAAAAATAACTTTATTTAAATACAGCCATATACATAGATTTTTGTTGCTTGCTGTGTAGTGAGTTACATACACCTTCAGTTTTTACAATAAATATAACAGACATGAAATTAAAATAACATATAATGTATACATCTCAATCATATGTATCACCCAAGTTTCCTTGGTGCGTTCCAGTGAAGCATAAACACTAGTCATGCCTACTTAGGCAGTTATTTCTGAAATATTTATTAGCATGTTGCTACCTTGTTACAGTGGTTATCACTCTACTCCATCGTGAAGCAAAAGAACTGGTTCCTTCTGCTTATGTTTTGCCCAACAGCTCATCATCCTATCGCATTGTTTCTAGAGTTTACTATTACTACATGCCAATCAGTTTATGCGCATGTAGTCCTTGATGAGTATAGATTTTAGTTGCAATAATGCGATTCACTTCTGGACAGTCCAAGTCCATATAAGCCCTTTCTATTCTATTTCATTAGGGCGTATAGTTTCCCATGTATTTTCTTAATTTTGCTTCCCGTAAAAAGAAAACAGAGATACATGGCTTGGAGTTTTGTATTTATATTGTGCTGGTTCATGAGCCATGTGCTAAATTAATGCTGAACAGCTGATCAACTAGTCCTAAATAAAGAATTTACACAAAAATGTAATTAATAATAATAAATACCAAAACGAAACCACAAACAAAAAGAGTGCTGGGGAGGGGCAAATGGTAAGCAAGAACATTCGCTATCAACTTGCCTGATCACTGTAGTGTTCCCAAACGTTATGGAAATAGGATACAGTAGTCCTGACCTGCACTGTCGGCAAGTCCATGAATAATGTATCCTTAATCTTGACAATGACCTGTGCTAAGAGTGGGGCCTCAGGTTTTTAACCATTGCTGGGATATTACGTGCTGCTAGGACATATTACGTGCTGCTAGGACATATATTGAGCATATACAGGAGTCTGTGCTCTTTAGCTGGTGTTCCCCCTACTGGCCGAGATAATAAATGTATTTCTTGCCTAATGAAATTGTAACATAATTCTGTGTTTTCAGGGAAGTGGGAAATACCATTTGAGGAAAAATATACTAGTGAAGGAGATTTCCATGTTGATGAGAACACAGTCGTGAAAGTGCCATTTATGAAGAGAACCGGCATGTATAACGCATTACTGTCTGAAAATGTTACAGTGGTGCAGATTCCATACAAGGGCAATACTTCAGCTCTGTTTATTTTACCAAAGGAGGGAAAACTCAGATACATTGAACAGAATCTTCAGAAATCAGCAATCAAAAAATGGAAGAGCAAATTCCACCGAATGTAAGAAATGTACTGTATGTGTTGACTTCCAAAAGCATTGTAACATGACTTGAACTTTCTTAAACATTCTGGAACAAATACACACTTACAGGGCTATTAAATAAAATTAGAAATCAAAGTGAATTCAAGGTCAAAACATCCAAACTGGAAAAACTCTCCAAGTTACCTATGGTTTCAGATCGGCTACTCTGGCCTTAAATTTGAAACTCACTTTAACCCCTTAAAACCGGAGGGCATACTATTATGCCCTATTCTAAGCGGCTCTAAACGCCGCAGGGTGTAATAGTACGCCCTCCAATTTTTAGTTACTTACCCGGTCGCCGGTGATCCCACGCCGGCGATCGCGGTTGGGGAGACTCACCTGGGATCCCAGGGATTCCCCCGCGGCAGATCCTGCCTCCTCTGCCCCCCCGGTCATGTGAGAGTGAGGTCCTTGCGAGGACCTCAAAATCACATGGCCGGGTTAGCTGGCTCCTGCATTGCCAGCAGGGGGACTGCCTGTAATGACAGTTAGTCCCTCTGCTGGCTGGAAATAAAATAAAATTAAATTAAAATCAGTGTAAAAAAAATAATAATATACTTAGATCATATATATATATATAAATATATATATATATATGATCTAAGTATATATACACATATACATACACACACATACACTGTCTAGGTGTATTTTACTATTAATATATATGTATATAATTATATATATATATATATATATATATTAATATCAAATTACATGTAGACTGATACTGAGTAAATATATATAATTATTGTTATATATATATTTATATATAATATAAAAAAATAAATATGTAAATACATAAAAAAATTAAATTAAAAAAATAATTAAAAATAAATAATTAAAAAATATATAGATGTTATTTCGTTCTAACTGTATTGTGATATTAATATATATATATATATACATATATATATATATATTAATATCAAATTACATGTAGACTGATACTGAGTAAATATATATAATTATTGTTATATATATATTTATATATAATATTAAAAAAAAAATATGTAAATACATAAAAAAATTAAATTAAAAAAATAATTAAAAATAAATAATTAAAAAATATATAGATGTTATTTCATTCTAACTGTATTGTGATATTAATATATATATATATATATATATATATATAAAAATACACATAGAACGGAATAATATATCTATATACATAAATATATACGTATATATCACTATATATATATATCTATATATAAATAAAAATATTTTAAAAAAATTATATATATATATATACATATATATACACATACGTATATATGTATATATATTAATTCTACATATATATTTATGTAATATTTTTACATAATTAGGTATTTTAATTAATTACAATTAGCGGGACCTGCCTGACAACCCATGCTGAAAGTATAGGGAATTTAATTTGCTAGCACTATATTTAACCCTATAACTTTCCAAGACACCATAAAACCTGTACATGGGGGGTACTGTTTTACTCGGGAGACTTCGCTGAACACATATATTAGGGTTTCAAAACAGTAAAATGTATTACAACGATAACATCGCCAGTAAAAGTGACGTTTTTTCCTTTTTACATACACAAACAGCACTTACACGGACGATATTATTGCTGTGATACTTTTTACTGTTTTGAAACACAAATATTTGTGTTCAGCGAAGTCTCCCAAATACAACATTACCCCTCATGTACAGGTTTTATGGTGTCTTGGAAAGTTATAGGGTTAAATATAGTGCTAGCAAATTAAATTCCCTATTCTTTCGGCATGGGTTGTCAGGCAGGTCCCGCTGCCTGATTTGTAATTGTAATTAATTAAAATACCTAATTTCAAAAGTTACAGCGTCAAATATAAGGCTTGATTTTCCATTTTTCACATTGAAATTTGCCAGATTGGTTATGTTGCCTTTAAGAGCGTATGGTAGCCCAGGAATGAGAATTACCCCCATGATGCATACCATTTGCAAAAGAAGATAACCCAAGGTATTACAAATGGGGTATGTTCAGTCTTTTTTTAGTAGCCACTTAGTCACAAACAGTGGTATAGTTAGCATTCATAATAGTTTTTTTGCATTTTTAACACACAAACAAATATAAATGCTGACTTTGGCCAGTGTTTGTGACTAAGTGGCTACTAAAAAAGACTGACATACACCCTATTGAAAACCTTTTGTTATCTACTTTAAAAAGATATGTACATGTGAGATGTGATTCAGAGATTTATGACGGTTAACAGTGTTACAATGTCGCTATAGATAAAGTTTAAAAATATATATTTTAAAACTGCAATGTCCTACTTGTACTTATAGCCCTATAACTTGCAAAAAAAAAGCCAAGAACATGTTAACATTGGGTATTTCTAAACTCAAACTTCAAAATTTAGAAACTAGCATGGGTGTTTTTTTGGCAGTTGTAGATGTGTAACAGATTTTGGGGGTCAAAGTTAGAAAAAGTGTGTTTTTTTAAAATGTTATATTTTATAATTTGTTTTATAGTAAATTATATGATATGATGAAAATAATAGTATCTTTGGAAAGACCATTTAATGACTAGAAAACGGTATAAAATATGTGTGGGTACAGTAAATGAGTAAGAGGAAAATTACAGCTAAACACAAACGTAAAATGTAAAAACAGCCCTGGTACTTAATGGTAAGAAAATTGAAAAACGGTCTGATCACTAATGGGTTAGAGGGTCATTCCAGACCTCTTTAGCTTGCTGCAAAGCTTTGTGTGTGAAGAGTGTGTCCTCTCTTCATTTGGGAAAAAGTGCAGATTTCAACAGAAATTTATATTTTTATAAATTAACCTGGTTACAATCCCTTGGCTTTCAAGCAGACAACATGTCAAGTTACTTACTGGTTTCCTTAGCTCACTGGAGCTAAACTCAAGAGGCAGCAATTGCTCAGAGCACCTGCCCCTTGCAACAACTTCTCATTGAGCTGTATTGAGAAGTCTGTGATTGGACATCCACAGAAAGTCTGGGCGGGGTTAGAAGAGGAGGGTTTGCAAAGGCATCAGACAAGAGCACTGCAGGTTTTGCAAACTGATTTTAGATCTACTCCCAATGAACAAAATACATAATTAAATGCCTGCACGTTTTCATTTAGCGTATATCTACTAAACAGTGATTAAAAAAATATTTTGCATTTGGGCAGTGTAGTGTCCCTTTTATATCAATTACACCCAATGAGGATAGCAGTGATAGATGCAGAATGCTGAGTTAATCTGGTCTTGCTCTTCTGGCAGATTTACTGCTCATGTAAAACTATTTCTAATCCACTTTGCTCTCTTCATTCGTCTGTTACAGGTCTCTGAATTTGGTCCTGCCTAAATTTTCAATTTCTACAAGTCTGGATCTTAAAGAACAATTTGTCAAACTGGGAATAACACAAGTATTTTCAGATGCTGCTGATCTGTCTGGGATTACAGACCAAGCCAAAGTAAAAGTGTCTAGGGTGAGAGTTTTTTTTTATCAGTACTTACCCATGAATTTACTGAAATTAAACTATGTCAACGTTTTATTATAACATCAATGTTATATGACTACATAGGGCATTGTGGAATTTGGTGGCGTCTTATAAATGCTAATCATTTCACAAGGAATTTAAAATGTAGGTCGATGCAACTATTTTGACCTTCTGCTTGCAATTCCAGTGCAAATTTGGCACAATTCTTGGTTAAAGAATAACTATGTATCATGGAAGTCATGATGAGCTGTAGATTGTAACAGCTGGGGGAGAATTGTTAGGGTTCACTTTTAGGGGGTATTTAAATTAGCCCCACCCATTGCTACACCCTTTTTAAAGTTTTTTTTTCTTTACATGCCCCTTCCCTTCTAACTACAGGCTGATGGGACATCAGTAAATGTTGTCTACAAATATATCAGGAATTGTGTTCATTAGTAATTATGATTAATGCCTCACTATATTACGATGGCTTATATTTCTGACCCTAGCAGGACACACCCACCTGTGTCTCCACTCATGCTCTATATTACGTCCCTCTCCTACCTCATGGTTCTCCTCATCCTTGCTTTCCATAGTACTTCCTTCCAGAGTCATGTCATACTTCCTAACTGTCCTGAATTTAGGGAGATAACCTCAATTCCGAGCCCCTCTCCATCCACCCTGAGCTTTATTTTTCTCCAGTGTTCCACCTCTGGGAACAGCAGAAGCAAGTTCTGGGGCAGTGCAACTTATAAAGCATGTTCGTGTTGCGCTAAGCTAGCTCAGAGTATTTTTGTACCTAGGGAGAGTGCCTTGGCATTACTTGGCAAATGTGTACCAGAATGATGCCCCCCCTCCTTGTTTTTAAATCCAGCATTATCAACCATCCTGACTTTCACTAACTCCCTCCAGTCCCAGTTCTAAGCACTCATGCATTGGAACACATGTTCTGAATCATGTTTCGATGACATGCTTGCACAACACTTTCTGAGGATAATGGCCTAATATGGGACTGTTCTGACAATTTCAATATTGGAAGTATTGTACAGCTATGTGCTAAATGTTGAGAGACTTTCTATTAGTTTCCATGGTAATTTCTCCTGAGTTAGCACTTTTCCACAGGATTAAATATAGCCTAGCACCTTGATATATATAGTCCAATGTGTTGGCCAAGGGTAGTGGGTTATGCAGTCAAAGCAAACCTGTGGACTTACTCACGAACCGACCCTATCTTCATATACTCTGATTATATCCCATGTGTCTTTATTAATGAGCTGAATGTCTGGTTTTCTCCATAGGCGGTCCACAAGGCAGCACTGAGTGTTGATGAGAAAGGAACTGAGGCCGCGGCAGCGACAGTCCTTGAAATAATGCCTATGAGTCTTCCACCAACTGTTACATTTGATAAACCTTTTGTTTGTGTCATTTACAATAAAGAGACTCATAGTACTCTCTTTATGGGTAGAATTGTAAACCCAGTGGCAGCATAATATTTCACCTGTATATTGTACCATTTGTTTCAATTAAAACTTGCTTAAATAATGTTTGGTTCTTCCGTGGTAATATATTTGTGAATGCTGTTTTTCCCCCCAAACCAGCTGCCAGTTGATGGTTGTCTTCCCATTTAGTAGATTTGTTGGGAAAAACAATTCCTGACTACTGAAGTTTATAAAAATATAACCAGGTCCCAGAATACCACTCAATACAATGTTCCTTTTGGTTCAGCAGCAAATCTTGGCAATGAGCAGCCTTGTGCTTCCCTACTAGAATGAGTGAACTACCATATTAAAAGAGAGACCCAGAGAATAGTCACTTACTAAACCTGAAATAATAAATTATTTTAAAGATTCTCAATTTCCCTACATGATGGGGGGCAGGAAAGATAGTATATCAGTAAAGAGTAGACATTTGTCCACCTTCTCCTCACATCCCACATCATGGTTTAGAAGAGTAAAGGATTAAAGTTGAGCACGAGGGTCCTTAAACCCAAATTCCACACATTTTATAGATCTGTGAATTTTCCTTTTGGGCCCATTTATTCTCAAATACTGTGACACCCCTTCCAGGGTATTCCCAATTCTAAAAACCTAACTCCCCCAGTGTCTACACTCTCGGAGGGCCCCACGTCCCTCTGACAGACTGCCTGGCACCACAACTGGGTGCCTCCACTAAACAATGCTTCCTAGTAAGCCTTGAGTGCCATAAGCACTGCAACATCAACACCGTAGACCCTTAGCCGCCGCAGCTTGGCTAGAGTCTCACCATCCTCCACCCACCCTGGATAAAGATCCAGCTTCCAGTGGGTAGACCTCTCCTACTCCAGAGAGTATAGCAGGATAGCTCTTACAAGAGCTAGTGATATAGCTGGTTTAGCGGTTCTCTACAATCACGAGACAAGGTTTTGTGTTGAGGGTGAAGCTGAACTCTTTAATGGCAGCCACAACTGGCCTTATATGCAGGTTCCGATGTAAGTGGCACTCACCCCTGGACCTGAGAGTATACTACAGTAAAAACATACACACGATTACATTGGCTCTCAGGTCCAGGACACTCCCACATAAAACAAGATAGTCCTGCCTCTGTGCCTGGGAGATAATTGAGTCAGCCACTGTATTAAACTCAATTATCTCCAGGCACAGAAAACATAAATGTTTACAAAACCCCCAAAATACCTTTAAGCACAGAAACCCCCCACAAAAGTTGCATCCTCTGATAGTCCCGATCTGGGTGACCAACATATCCAAAAATCACCCAGATTGGTTCAGGTTCAGGAATTTCCTCCTGGAAGTCATAATTTGACAAATCACACGCATGGTCCCATGCCTAAAACAGTTCCAGAGAATCAGGGCTTGCAGTCGGTCTAGTTCGGTAGTTTAAAAACTACCAAACATAGTCAATGTTCTCACCCTAGAGCTTGTTCACCTTGTTCGTGGAATGAGTCCACTGAACAGTGCCCTTCTAAGTGGTGTAGAAACAAATGCAGGCGATCCTGGAAGTCCAGCGGTGTTCAGGAGTTTGTGTCCGAAAAAACCAAACACTGCTGCCTGCGTTCGCGGGAACAAGATGGCCACCACCTCGTGGTCGTTGATGCACCCCTGCACACAAACACATACACTGCACCCCTCACTGCAATCTGTGTGTATTCAGTAGGCATGTACATGGGGAAAATTTTCAGTTCGGTTCGGCATTCCGAATTTCGGAACTTCACCATTTCAGAGTTTCGGGACTTCGGCACTTTGGGAATTCTCTTGCAGCCGCTTAATAGATAACTCCCTAATACCCAGAGTATTAGGGAGTTATCTACCAAAAGGCTGAACGACCTAAATTGGTGTTTCAGCCAAATTTACTAACACTAAGTAAAAATTACTTAGCCAGTGGCTGCTCACTGTTAAAAAAAAAAAGTGTCCCCCCCTCCTGAGCCCCCACCCGTGCCGCATGAGTGGTAGCTTTTCAACTAAAGGGGGGACCTGAGTGGCCCTAAAGTAAAATAATGGGGAGTGGACCTATTGTCCTACCCGCCGGCCCCTACCTCTAAGCGGTGGATGGGGCCCTAAATAAGAATAAGGGGGGGGACCTAATGTCCTCCCCCCTGGCCCCCACCCCTGAGCGGTGGGTGGGGGCCCTAAATACCAATAAGGAGGGCGGACCTAATGTCTTCCCCCCCTGGCCCCCACCCCTGAGTGGTGGGTGGGGGCCCTAAATACCAATAAGGGGGAGACCTAATGTCCTCCCTCCTGGCCCCCACCCCTGATCGGTGGGTGGGGGCCCTAAATTAGAATAAGGGGTGGGACCTAATGTCCTCCCCCCTGGCCCTCACCCCTGAGCGGTGGATGGGGGCCCTAAATACCAATAAGGGGGGGGACCTATTGTCGTCCCCCCGGCCCCCACCCTTGAGTGGTGGGTGGGGGCCCTAAATAAAAATGTAACCTTCCCAGGTGACTAGGGGTCACCCCCACCCCAAAAAAATTAACCCCTACCTACCCCCTGCACCCTAAAGATAATGAGGGGGGACAATTAACTAAGTACCTGTAAAAAAAACAAAAAACAAAAAAAAGTACCATTTGATGTCTTCTTTTTTCTAAAATCTTCTTTATTCAGCCCCAAAAAAGGCCAAATAAAAGTCCATAATGACCATCGCAATTAGAAGAAGAAAAAAAAAAAAAACAGAGCTCAAAAAAAATAAATCCATCTTCACCCATGGAGGGCTCTGCGCAGACTGAGCTCTGCAAGGCGGGGAAGACTTATAATGCCTTGCCCCGCCCTGCAATTAGGCGCAGAGTACTCTGGTTGGTTGGTTTAAGCCATCCAATCAGAGTGCTCTGACAGGTAAATGAAGAGACCGACCGGTAAGTCTCTACATTTACCTGTCACAGCACTCTGAATGGTTAGCTTGAAATCCAGCCAATCAGAGTGCTCTGTGTCGTCTTACACAGCATGGGAAAGTTCTTTGGAATTTTCCCACGCTGTGTAATTTGACTCATAACTCTCTTATTGGTTACTTTTAATCCACCTAACTACCAATAAAGGGGGGACACCTACTGTCCTCCCCCCTGGCCCCCACCCCTGAGCAGTGGGTGGGGGCCCTAAATTAGAATAAGGGGGTGACATATTGTCCTCCCTCCTGGCCCCCACCCCTGAGGAGTGGGTGGGGGCCCTAAATACCAATAAGGAGGGGGGACCTAATGTCCTCCCCCTGGCTCCCACCCTTGAGCAGTGGGTGGGGGCCCTAAATTAGAATAAGGGGAGGGACCAATGTCCTCCCTGTGGCCCCCACCCCTGAGCATTGGGTGGGGGCCCTAAATACCAATAAGGGGGGGCTGCAAAATAAAATAATCCATCTTCATCCATGGAGGGCTCCACGCAGACTGAGCTCTGCAGGGCGGGGGAAGGCTTATAAACCCTTACCCTGCCCTGCAATTAGGCTCAGAGAACTCTGGTTGGTTGGTTTAAGCCATCCAATCAGAGTGCTCTGACAGATAAGTCTCTACATTTACCCTTTGACAGCACTTTGGTTGGCTTAAAATCCAGCCAATCAGAAGTGCTCTGTTTCATTTTACACAGCGTGGGAAAGTTCTTTGGAATTTTCCCACACTGTGTAATTTGACTCATAACAACACTCTGAGACTTATGAGTCAAATTACACCGCATGGGAAAATTCCAATGAACTTTCCCACGCTGTGTAAAATGACACAGAGCACTCTGATTGGCTGGATTTCAAGCCAACCAATCAAAATGTTGTGAAAGGGTAAACGTAGAGACAGTTGTTTTACCTGTCAGAGCACTCTGATTGGATAGGTCCCCCCTTCAGGTTTGAAGCCCCCACTCGCGCGACACAGGTGGAGGCTCAGGAGGGGGGATGTGTTTTTTTGGGGTTTTTTTTTTACACTCTACTCTTAGGGTTGACACCTGACCAGTATGCCTGACTGGTGTTGATATTTCAGTAATACCGACAATACAAATTCTGGTATTTTTCTTAGTATAAACAGACCTTACTTTGCAATACCATCACTGGCTGGTAGGGATCACTGTGTGTGTGGAGAGAGGCAGGGATAGGAAGTTACAGCATATACCAGCATTTCTTCACTCACTGATCCGTGGGGGAGGAGCTACACAGCACAGAGAGTCCAGACAGCAGTTCCCAGCTTCCAGAGACAGCCTACAGCTCAGGGAAGTGAGGGATGGAGTAAAGGCTGCAGGGAGACATGGGGACACTGAGACACCTAGAGACATAGGGACACAGACACACATGGGGACACTTGGGGACACTGAGACATGGGACACTGAAGTACATGGGGACACTGAGGCAATTGGGAAAACTGGGAGACATGGGGACACTGAGACACTGTCCCTTGTGTCCCTGGTGTCTCGGTGTCCCCATGTCTCCCAGTGACTGTGTCCCTAGTGTCTGTGTCCTCACATCTCCCAGTGTCTGTGCCCCCATGTGTCCCCATGTCTCTCAGTATCCCGTAGTGACATGGGGACACTGGGAGATATGGGGACACAGACACCAAGGGACACCGGGCGACATGGGCACACTGAGACACTGATACATAGGGACACTGTGATACATACAAGCTCACTGACACAGGGCTGCTATGTATTCACTGGGAGACATGGGGACACAGACATTAGGGGACACTGGGTGACATGGGGATACTGGGAGCAATCCATCTATACAGCAGAATCAAACTGGAAGTAGTTTTTGGTGATTTTACAGAATTTTGTCACTTCTTTGTGTGTCACGCATACAGAATTAGTTATGCAAATTAGTAAGGCCTGTATTTTTTTCACAGAAAAAACTACTCTTAACATAATCTTGCTTAAGTATGGAAACTTAAGGGGGGTTAAAGGGGACCAAAACTTGTGTGGACTGGCTGACAATGAAATTAGTTAAGGTAATGCTGACTTTGGTCTCTCTAACACTGTGGCATTTTCCTTTTCTTCTACACTCACTACATCCACATTTTCTCTGTCTCAGACTATATCCTAGGAGCTTCTGCCTGCTGGTAAGAAGGTAAGGAGATAAGTGGACATGTGAGTGCTGGGGGACAGTCCTTAGAAGGCATTGAGCGAGAGCATCATTAGACGTATTTATGCCAAACTCAGGATGCTGTTTGCCAGAATGATGATTGGCAGGCAGCCTGACATGCATTCATGCCAGGCTAGCCTTCCAATTCTTCGGGCAGACACGCCTCCTTTTTGGGCATGTTCGTCCCTTGCTGAAGTTCTGGTGATCCGCGTCAGTGACCCACCCTTTGACATTGCCCATTGACTTCCTGCTTCACTGGACACTACTGTTAGGGAGTATGGATTTACATGAAAGATGAAAGCATGAATTAGAGAGAGATTAGCATATTTTAAAACAATCTGAGGTTTTTTGTTTTTGTTTTTTTTTTATAGCTGCTTCATATGAGTTTCCCTCTGGCAACATCGCCACCAGATACACAATGCTTGAGAGGTATGGCTGTTTTAGTGTTTTTGGTCGATAAGATTCTGTACTTAGGCCCCTCATAATTGTCAGCACCAGGCCCATTGGGCTCTTAATCTGGCCCTGTCTGTGTGTGTGTGTATGTGTTGTATGTATATATTGCATTTGTTGGAGATACCAATAAATATAAGCTTAATTTTATTAATAATTACAAATTTTATTCCTGTGAATTGTTGTGTAGGAAGGGCCCCAGTGCACTGCTTTGCCCGGATCCCATAACGCTGTTAAGATGGTACTGCTTGTGTGTGTCAGTGAGCTTCTATTTAGTGAGCTTGTCTGTAGTGAGCCTGTGTGTGTCAGTGAGCTTGTCTGTAGTAAGCTTGTGTGTGAGTCAGAGAGTTTGGTCTGTCAGTGAGCCTATTTGTGTGTCAGTGAACTTGTCTTTCTTTGAGGCTGTGTATGAGTGAGCTTATATATTTTTATATATATATATATATATATATATATATATATATATTATGACTTATAGGGCTGGCATACATTTTTTTCCAGGGCTGCTATGTATTCCCAGTCCAGCCCTGCCAGCGCGTGCACTTTACCGCCGAATCACCTGTGCGAGCTGCCGCACACTTAAGCCTGCATTGCCCAGCCCTGTTACACGTCTGTGAGCTGCTGTTGACAGGTACTAGTAGTCTAGAGATTGGGACATGGGGTATGTGCTCAGCTATCTGTATAATACTATAGTGCTGCTCTCTGTATAATACAGGTCTGTGTGTATAATATCCTTGGACAGTCAGTGCTCCCTGTATAGTGCTGCTTTCTCTATAGTACAGGTCTGTGTGTGTATAATATCCTGGGAAAGTCAGTGCTAACTGTATAGTGCTGCTCTCTGTATAATACAGGTCTGTGTATAATATCCCAGGACAGTCAGTGCTCCCTGTATAGTGCTGATCTCTGTATAATACAGATCTGTGTATAATATCCTGGGACAGTCCGTCCTCCCTGTATAATTCTGTATAATGCAGCTCTGCATGTATAGTGTATAGTGCTGCTCTCTGTATAGTACAGGTCTGTGTGTATAATATCCAGCGAAAGTCAGTTCTCCTTGTGTAGTGGTGCCCTCTTTGTAATACACATATAATACCTGCAGGCTCCTGGAACTAGAAGAATCAGAAGCAGTGGAGTGTTGACTGAAGCCTCAATCTGAGAAATTTTACATGTTGAATTGGTGGCATGAAAGGAGCTAATAGAATATGTGCACATGCTTTCCTTTTGCTCCGATTTCTCTCTTTAACCCCTTAAGACCGGAGGGCGTACTATTACGTCCTCTAATAGGCGGCTCTAAACGCCGCCGGGCGTAATAGTACGCCCTCCGGTCTTTCTGTACTTACCCGGTCGCCGGCGGTCCCACGCCGGCGATCGTGGTGGGGGGGACTCCCAGGGAGCCCCCCGCGGCACGACCGTCCTCCAGGAAGCCCCCCGGCCGTGTGAGAGTGGGGTCCTAGCGAGGTCCCCCTGCTGGCTGAAAATAAAAATGAAATAAATAAATAGTGTAAAAAAATAAATAATATATACTTAGATCATATATATATATTATATATATATGATCAAAGTATATATATACACATATACATTCACACATGTACACCGTCTAGGTGTATTTTACTATTAATATATATATAATTATATATATATATTAATATCAAATTACACGTACACTGATACTGATTAAATATATATATAATTATTGTTATATATATATTTATATATATTATAAAAAAAATTAAAATGTAAATACGCTAAAAAATAAAATTACAAAAATAATTAAAAATAAATAATTAAAAAATATATAGATGTGTGTTATTTCGTTCTAACTGTATTGTGAAATTAATATATATATATATATATAAAAATACACATAGAACGAAATAATATATATATTTATACACATAAATATATACGTATATATCACTATATATATACCTATATATAAATAAAAATATTTTTTAAAAATTATATAGATATATACATATATATATATACACATACGTATATATATACATATATTGATTCTACATATATATTTATGTAATATTTTTACATAATTAGGTATCTTAATTAATTACAATTAGCAGGACCTGCATGACAACCCATGCCGAAAGTAAAGGGAATCTAATTTGCTAGCACTATATTTAACCCTATAACTTTCCGAGACACCATAAAACCTGTACATGGGGGGTACTGTTCTACTCGGGAGACTTCGCTGAACACAAATATTAGTGTTTCAAAACAGTAAAATGTATTACAACGATGATATCGCCAGTAAAAGTGACGTTTTTTGCATTTTTCACTCACAAACAGCATTAAACGGACAATATTATTGCTATGATACTTTTTACTGTTTTGAAACACAAATATTTGTGTTCAGTGAAGTCTCCCGAGTACAACAGTACCCCTCATGTACAGGTTTTATGGTGTTTTCAAAGGTTACACAAATAGCAGTTTGCCTATGCTTCCTTTCACACATTAAAATTCGCCAGATTGGTTACGCTGTCTTTATGGTAGCCCAAGAATGAAATATCTTATATGAAGATACCCAGTAATAGTAGACAAACCTAAGCAGACAGAATAGAGAAACCAGTCTTTAGTAGCCACTTAGTCGAAAACACTGGCCAAAGTAAGCATTCATATTTGTTTGTGTGTGAAAAAAGTAAAAAAAACTAAATTGAACGCTAATTTTGGCCAGTGTTTGTGACCAAGTGGTTACTAAAAAAGACTGGACATACCCCATTTGTAATACCTTGGGTTGTCTACTATTGCAAATGGTATGCCATTATGGGTGTAAATTTCATTCCTGGGCTACTATAAAGTCCCAAAGGCAACGTAACCAATCTGGCGAATTTCAATTTCAAATGTAACGTGCTATATTTGACCCTGTAACTTCCCAAAACGCCATAAAACCTGTACATAGGGGGTACTGTTTTACACGTGAGACTTTGCTGAATACAAATATGTGTATTTTATTGCAGTAAAAGCAAACAGTATTATGACACTGACCGTTTAATTGTCATGTAGAACTAAAAAAATCCAATAAAATCGTATTTTCTCCCATTTTTTTCATATTAAATTATGTTTCATAGCTAAATATTTGATATTAAATGAAAGCCCTGTTTCCCCTGAATAAAATGATATATAATAAGGGTGGGTGCATTTACTATGAAAGAGGTGTATTACGGTTGGACAGACATGTAGCGCAAATGCCAGGTTTTGTTTACATTTTGTTTTGTTCACAACGTGTACATTTGGCTCCGTCCTTAAGGGGTTAATTCCATTCTGTAAATTCTCCTTTTAGATCTTTAATTTTCTATTTTCAGCTTTTTACTATATTCACTCCCCAATATAATTATTTTTGTGAACTAATGTATGTTCTAATATGGTATCAGATATTACTGTAGGTGAAATTTTAAGATCCAGTGATCATCAGTCAGTGTGGTCTAATATAAAAACAGTGACTGAGTCACACAACACAAAAATAAAAGTTTTAGACTTTAGAAAAACAGACGTTTCTAAAATTAGAATATGTGTGAAGGAGTTATCAGACTGGAGCAATTTAAATTGAGTCCAAGAGAAATGGGATTATTTAAAAGTTGCACTGCTGAAGGCAACAGAAAATTGCATTAGGCTTGTCAGTAAAAGCAAACAATTCAAGAAACCACTGTGGTACTCTGCAGATGTGGCCAAAATAGTAAAAAAAGAAAAAGTTAGCATTTAGTAAAAAAAACAGAGTGAGGAAGGCAGAATGATCTATAAGAATAGGCAGTAAAAGGCTAAGCAAGTTATAAGAGCTTCCAAATCACAAACAGAAGAGAAAACAGAACAGTCATTAAAAAAAGGGGACAAAATATTTTTTAGATACATAAATGAGAAAAGGAAAGTAAAACAAGGATTAGTTATGCCTCGTTTCCATTGAGCGGAACGGTTCGGGTCGGTACAATTTGGAAGGGTTAGAATGGTCCAGCCTATTCAGGTGAGCGCTTCCACTGCAAGTCGGACTGCCAGAGGCCATGCGGGGTTTAGACCAAATGCCTAGCGTGTCATTTGTTGTGAGCGTGGACATTTTCTTGTCTGCAAATCAATGGATTGTATAGTGTGACGCTAGTAGCTCTGCCCTAACCGTACCGTACCATTGACCATGGACCTTCAACTGAAGGGGGGCCAGGAATGGTGCGGTTCCGTGTGGTTGTATGGGCCACTTTCATAATGGAAACACTCAACATACCGTACCATACCAAATCGACCCAAAACGTTCCGCGCAGTGGAAACAAGGCATTAGATTAAAAACAAAAGAAGGAAGGTATGTAGAAGAGGATATAGGTCTAGCTGACTGCCTCAATGAATATTTTTATTCAGTATTTACAGATGAAAATTAAGGAAAGGGGGCTCAGTTAGGAAAAAGGACAAATGAGTCATTTGTTACAAGTAAGTTTATAGAGAAAGAGGTTCTATTTCATCTGTCAAAAGTAAAGACAAATACATCAATGGGACCTGATGGAATACACCCAAAGTTATTAAAAGAGCTTAGTGGTGTACTAGCAAAACCATTAACAGATTTATTTAACCAATCATTAACAGGAATAGTCCCAGAAGATTGGAAGTTCACGAATGTTGTGCCCATTCACAAGAAAGGTAGTAGGGAGGAGTTGGGCAACTATAGGCCAGTAAGCCGTAATTCAGTAGTGGGGAAAGTGATGGAAACCATGTTAAAGGATAGGATTGTTGAACATCTAAAATCACATGGATTTCAAAATCAGAGACAACATGGGTTTACTTCAGGGAGATCATGCCAAACTAATCTTATTGATTTTTTTGATTGGGTAACTAAAATAATAGATCAAGGTAGTGCAGTAGACATTGCTTACCTAGATTTCAGTAAGGCTTTTGACACTGTTGCACATAAAAGGCTTATCAATAAACTGCAATCTTTAAGTTTGAATTACAATATTGTTGAATGGGTAAGGCAGTGACTGAGAGACAGGCAACAGAGGGTTGTAGTTAATGGAGTATATTTGAAGCATGGGCTTGTCACCAGTGGGGTACCTTAGGGATCTGTACTTGGACCCATTCTCATTAATATTTTTATTAGGAATATTGCAGAAGGTCTTGATGGTAAGGTATGTCTTTTTGCTCAGGATACCAAGATATTGAACAGGGTTGTTCCGGGAGGGAAAAGCCAAATGGCAGATGATTTAGGTAAACTAGAAAAATGGTCAGAGTTGTGGCAACTGACATTTAATGTAGATAAGTGCAAGATAATGCATCTTGGACGTAAAAACCCAAGGGCAGAGTACAGAATATTTGATAGAGTCCTTGTCACGACAGTGACCCCAACACGCAGAGTGTAATCTAGAAAGAAGCATGTTACCGGACCTTAGAGTGGCCAGGTTAAACGCCAAAGAATAGTCAATGAGATAGCAGAGAGTCAGGGGATTATGGAAAGCACACACACGAGGCCTGCAGGGAGATAACAGGATCTCTCCTGCCGGTCTTTGCAGGGCCGGCGCTATCCGAGTGCCGGCCCTGCAGTAGTCTACAGCGGGCCAGTGGGGAGATCAGAGATCTCCCTCATCGGCCCACATGCAGGATAGTGCGGCCGCCGGGGGAGAGAGGGAGGGAGCCAGCCTGCCAGCAGAGGAACCCCGGCGGAGCTTTAACTTACAGCTCCGCCGGGTTCCTCTCGCGAGATTCGGACCGTTGCCATGGCAACGCTCCGGGTCTCGCGAGAGTGAACTCTAGCCGAACAGGATGCACCCCTAACACTCAGAGCACCCTCACACACACACACTGCCCCCTGACACACAGCACACACACTGCACCTCACACACACACTGCACCCCTGACACTCACAGCACCCTCACTCACACACACTGCACCCCTGACACTCACACCCTCACACACACACACTGCACGTCTGACACTCACAGCACAAACAAAATGCACCCGACACTCACAGCACCCTCACACACACACTGCACCCCTAACACTCACAGCACATACACTGCACCCTTGACACTCACAGCACCCTCACACACACACTGCACGTCTGACCCTCACAGCACACACAAAATGCACCCCTAACACTCACAGCACCCTCACACACACACACACACTGCACCCCTGACATGCACAGCACCCTCACACACACACTGCACGTCTGACACAGCACAAACAAAATGCACCCCTAACACTCAGAGCACCCTCACACACACACACTGCACCCCTGACACACAGCACACACACTGCACCTCACACACACACTGCACCCCTGACACTCACAGCACCCTCACACACACTGCACATCTGACACAGCAAAAACAAAATGCACCCCTAACACTCACAGCACCCTCACACACACACTGCACACCTGACACACACAGCACACACACTGCACCCCTGACACTCACAGCACCCTCACACACACACTGCACATCTGACACTCATAGCACACACAAAATGCACCCCTGACATTCACAGCACACACACTGCAACCCGGACACTCACAGCACACACAAAATGCACCCCTAACACTCACAGCACCCTCACACACACACTCTGCACCCCTGACATGCACAGCACACACACTGCACCCCTGACACTCACAGCACCCTCACACACACACACTGCACCCCTGACACGCACATCACACACACACACACACTGCACCCGTGACACTCACAGCACCCTCACTCACACACTGCATGTCTGACACTCACAGCACACACAAAATGCACCCCTAACACTCACAGTACCCTCACACACACACTGCACCCCTGACACGCACATCACACACCCTCACTGCACACACAATGCACCTCTGACATTCACAGCTTCCTCACATGCATACACTGCACCCTCACACACAGCTTCCTCACATGCACATAGCACCCTCATGCAAACACAGCACCCACTCACACACAGCACACACACACTGCACCCATCACACACACAGCACCCTTACCCACATAGCACCCTCACGCAAACACAGCACCCATCACTCACACACACACTACACCCCTTACACACACACACACACACACACACAGAGCACCCTCACACACACTGCACAATATGCTTTCCTGGCATTTTTGTCTCCTGGTATCCCAACTATGGAGACACCAGAGACAAATTTCAAGCAAACACAGTGCAAGCATGTTATTAAATTTGCTTGCGCGGTGCAGAACAAATTATTGTTTACCCTGGAAGAGCATTGAACCAACATGCTCACTTTGTGATGGGGCGTGCTTGTCATTGGTGATGACAAAACACACCTTATCTGGCCCCGCCCCCTTTTTAGTGGGCCGCTGTAATTAAAAAATGCCCGGGACGAATTTTCTTTCCAGTCCGGCCCTGGTTTATTGTCTCTTATATACAGGTTTTCCCACAAGGTTACCACCCACGTGGACCTTGTGGAACACAGGAAACAAAGTTACAAAACCAATCAGGACAGACTTGTACAGTTTAGACACTCCCAGACAATGTACACAAACCCTCCCCTCTGCCTGTGATACAATTAACAAACACAATGGGCTAACTTAATTACTCACAGGCAGAAAAGACACATTTTTCCCAAACCACATATCCCCACAAATCATACATCCCTGGATAGCCTTGATCTAGGTGAACAACATATCCAAAAACTACCCAGATCAGAGCAGGGGTTCACAAATTCCATGGAAGTCACATTTGACCGACCGCAAGCATGGCTTTCCTGCCCAAAATAGTTCCACAGATTTAGGCTGTGCAGCCGGTCTATTTTCTCCTCTATGCTGGAAATAATTGGCTTAAGTGGGTGTGGTAACTTAATTATCTCCAGTTACAGGGAATATCTCTAAGTAAAAACTGTTACAAACCATATAAAAATACATAACTCATATAATACAATGTTTAACCTATATGTCCATCATATCTCCAGATATCTTGGATCTGAGCCCTCAATATGTCCGAAAAGCGCTCACATCTCACAAATACAGTTGTGGTTAAACAATAGCAAGGGCTGATGAGAGATTGAGGAGGGGCAAAGCAGCCAGTTTCAACTGGTCTGGCCGTGTCCCTCGGACAACGCCCTGCTGGAGAACAATAGGGCAGGAAAAAGGGGGAGGGGAAGAGGCACATTTTCCCATGGAAGTCACTTTTCAAGCATGTCTTTTTGCATGGCCCATAATCCTGGGGCAAACAGGCCCCTCCAAAACCCAGTGGTGAGGTTATTTTCACCACAAAATACATCCTAGCAAAACCTCTGAACTGCATGCTGAGAACATTTGTTCCCTTTTGAGAAAGATGCAACCCATCTTTTTTGTACTGTTCATATCCATTCAACAAAGAGCTACCATGGGAAATTAAGCCAAATCCTTTCTCCCGACACCATTCACTAAGCCACCAGTTAAAGTTTGTAATACTCATCGACCTGTCATTCTAAATGTTATGCAGAGGCAGAACGTCAGAGAATGACATTGTGGGAACAACCTGCCGTATATATCATTGGCAAAAACACAAAAAACACAAAAAACGTCCTTTACCTCTGAAACTTCATTGGAAGCCAAGTCATTTGTCCCTGGATGGACAAGTACATCCAATTCCCATTCCTGCTTTGCTTGCTTAACCATATTAAAGATGTGTCTCCTGTCTCTGTGAGCAGTAGCTGCAGGAAGACATCTCACAAAGTCACTTTTGTCTACCTCTACACCTCTTATGAACGAATCCCCCAACAACTGCTTTCTATCAGGCCTTACCTTTTTGTAATTGGCTGCAGTCTTGCGCAGCTTGGACATAAGCCTGGTGCCTGAGCCTGTCTCTATAACATCACTACACTCAGTGCCTGAGCCTGTCTCAGCTTTATTTGTAGTGGAGCTCCCTGTACTCTGGCTGGGTACCTTTGCCAAGGATCACTTCCTAGCTGGAACCAGGAAAACATCAGTGCTTCTGCTCCTGTCGCCGTGGCTTGACTGGGTACTCCTGGAGCCTCTTCATCCTGGAACAGAATAGGGGACTTGCTTTATTTCCTCCAAGGAACTGGATGACAAACAGTCCTGGGAGCTATAGTCCTTACAAGTACTTTCCTCATTGATTCCTCCACAAGCTGGAACAAGGTGCTGAGCGGTGAATAGCCCTTTCCCCTCCCAGTAACTAGATGACACATAGTTCTGGGAGTACAACTATTTTAATGAGCCAAACTCTGACTTTTATGCACAGACCCCAGCAGGGGGTCTCGAAACAATACACTGCAAGCCCCTCCCAGGAATCTCTGGGCCTAGGAAATAATTGAGTTAAAGACCGGGATGCTATCTCCCAGTAACAGAGAGCCAAAACAGAAAACATAGAAGTACCCCAAAACATCATAAAAACATATAAAAACACCACATGCTATACATCCCAAAACAGCCCTGATCTGATCACCCAAGTTGTCCAAATAGTCCAAAATCCATGCAATGTAAGGGAAACACCATTGGGGCAAAGTTTTGACTGTCCGCACACGTGGTCCTAGCCTAAAATAGTTCTAAAGTGTTTGGTGCTTTTGCCGTTCAACTTTTGGGAGCTCCTGCGGCCAAAATACGGCATGCTTTATCTGGCTCTCATGGAGCATTTGTTCCCCTTAGTCTCAGGCACATTCCTTCCAAAAGACGCTCTTCTGGCGTGTCACAAAGTGGTTCAAAACCCAGAACCAATTTGTCTTGGAACTGAAGGTCACCTAATGCCGCAATTAGTTCTATAGTTGTCGCGGCTAAGTACAGCTGAGGACCATTCGTGGGATTGTTCATGCAAATGGCCACCAGGGAGCTAGCGTTCCATTCCATTCGACTAAAGGGGAAGTACCAAACCAGAAGCATCAAGTGAAATCTGTTAATGGTGGCTGGGCAGGGTAACTCCTGAACGGAGTCTCCGACCTGGACCAGTGGGAAGGAGGCAAGCTTCCATCCTCCTCCAGGAGTTTGTGGCAAACATTCATGGGAAGGAGCATTTGTCACACTATTCTTCGAGGCTAACAGAATTACCTTAATGGGGGCAGGAGAAAGGACATCTCTAACAGCCGCGGAAAGCCTAATAGGGATCTAAACAAGTTACCTGTGATAACGTGAGGTGAAGTGCGAGTTGAAGCAAAAAAATTTAGGAATGTTTTAGAGAGAAGATACATTATAAACTAGGCCTAGATAACAGGAATCACACATAGAAATACCTGTAGTAATATAATATAAAATAATAAAGCAGGACAAAGAGGGGAATATGTGCCAAAGAATAATACATTTTGTAATGTTGGGCAAAAACGTATACTAATGGCCTTGACCTACTAGTGAAGGTCAGTGTTTTGTCCGTACAGAATAGCGTGGGCAGTACAATGTTCCTTTACACAGTTACTTTAATGTCTAGGTTGAAAAAAAGACTAAAGTCCATCAAGTTCAATATTGAAACCCATTCTTTTTTGCTGTTGATCCAAAAGAAGGTAAAAACAAAATTGTAGCCATTTCCAATTATGCCATGAAAAAGGAAAATTTTCTTTCTTGACTCAAATAGTGGAAATCAAATTTCTCTTTGGCTCAACAACCTGCTTACATACATGTCAATTATATCATTGAATATTCTGTTTATGCAAAAAAGCATACAAGCCTTTTTTAAATAATAAAATAAATAGAATTCACGCCAGAAATACATCGCAGGCTACGCACATATATTGCTCAAACACTCTAAAAAATCTCTCCTACTGTGACCAAACTTTTTTTTTTACTGGTTAAAAATAAATGCAATATTGCACATGCACATTACAGTGGCATCATGATGACACTGGCAAACAGACTTCTGCCACAAGTGATACTGACCGTCACATAGATTTAACTTATATAAAGGAGCATGTCCAGAATAACAGTACCAAGTACAAAGTTCTAATTAAAGGGACACTAAAGTCACCCAGACCACTTCAGGTCAATGAAGTGGTCTGGGTGCCAGGTCCCTCAGAGAAATTGCTATGTTTACATTTGGGGTTAATCCAGCATCTAGTGGCTGTCTTCCGGACAGCCACTAGAGGCGCATCTGCCACGCTGCAATGAGAAATGCTTTCCTATGGACACTTTTAATGCGCGCACGGCACTTGCCGCGCATGCGCATTTGGCTCCACTGACGTCAGGTGGGGGAGCTGACATCGGTGGGGGAGAAGAGGTCACCAGCACTGAGGGAGAACGGCACTGGATTAAGGTAAGCTGCTGAAGGGGTTTTACCCCTTCAGCGCCATGGGATGTGGCCAGACTGCTTTGTTCAGACTGTTTGGGGAAGCCCGGAAGACTTTGTGGCGAAACCGGCCTCGCCACGTGTCCTTGGAGGGGGCTGCTTGCCCGCCTCTTGCCTTTGGACTATGGACCAGAATTTATGTGAATGTGTTAACCCAGATAGCTATGCCATGGAGCCCATTCGTGTAGTTAAAGACTTCGGCTCCATGGCAATTGAACTGTGTGAATAGGATCTGAGCGCTATTCGGTAGTTTTGTGCGCTCAGATCCCAGCTATCTGGGGATATGTGAAATGTCTGTGTCTTATGTGTAAAAGGTGACTTTATGTATTTTAAAGTGTTTTGTGTCTTTTTGCAACCATGTGCTTAATGGAGTCTTGTGTCTGTCCTGGGAGATAATTGAATTACTCTCCAGGATAGAAGACTCTGAAACTGGTTTGGGCCAGAAAGCCATGCTTCATTTAGTCACAAAGGACTTTCCCTTAACTTTTGAACCCCTGGTCTGATTCGTGCCATTTTTTAATATGTTGTTCCCCTGAATGGATTGATTATGAAAATGTATGTTTTATGTTTGTGACATGTATATTTTAGAAGTTATAAATATTGTGTAAAAACTGTATTCCTCTGCCGGTGATAATGAGATTACCCATTGTGTTCGGTAATCATATCACAGGCAGAGGGGAGGATTTTGTGTGGGAGTGTCTGGGTGTATTGTACGGATTGATTGGTTGTTTTGTAACGCCCTGTGGGCTGTACTATGTTTGTGGATTGGGAATAAAAGAGACTGTATGTGACAGTACAGGGAGTTCCTGCTTAACCCTCAAAGTGAAGTGTCGTCTCATTATTGGGGGAAGGATTTATTGTATGCTGTTCCAGTTTGACTGCTGGGAGAGTAAACCTATTCGTATGGTTCCTATTCAACTGTCTACAGCATTCATATGCTTGAGAAGGTATCACGCTTCTCCGGTTACGTGTGAGGGTGTCTGCCAGAGTGCTTGGAGTCCTCAGGAAGGCTAGGAACACATCCTTCTACGGAGGTACCCAGTGAGGGGTGCCAGGCGTCTGTTACAGACTTCATACAACACACTCATTGTTAATAAATTCCTTGAAGGGAACAGTCCTTCTGGGTGACAGAAGCCCTCTGATGGAATCTCTCTGCATCTCCCCAATTTGTCACACTTTTCTTATTACATGGTTACATAGTTACAAAGCTGAAAAGAGACTTGCGTCCATCAAGTTCAGCCTACCTCACATTTGTTTTTTGCTGTTGATCCAAAAGAAGGCAAAAAACCCAGTTTGAAGCACAATTTTGCAGCAAGCTAGGAAAAAAATTCCTTCTTGACCCCAGAATGGCAGTCAGATTTATCCTTGGATCAAGCAGTTATTACCCTACATTGAAAGATTATATCCTTGAATATTCTGTTTTTGCAAGTATGCATCTAGTAGCTGTTTGAACATCTGTATGGACTCTGATAAAACCACTTCTTCAGGCAGAGAATTCCACATCCTTATTGTTCTTACAGAAATCTTCTTTCTTCCAGTCTAAACGCATGGCCTCGTGTCCTATGTAAAGTCCGGTTTGTGAATAGATTTCCACACAATGGTTTGTATTGGCCCCGAATATATTTGTATAATGTTACCATATCCCCTCACAGGCGACGTTTTTCTAAACTAAATAAGTTTAAATTTGTTAACCTTTCTTCATAGCTGATATGTTCCATTCCTTTTATTAATTTTATAGCCCGCCTCTGCACTTTTTCTAGTGCCATAATATCCTTCTTTAGAACAGGTGCCCAAAATTGCACAACATATTTAATATGGGGTCTTACCAGTGATTTATAAAGAGGCAAAATTATATTCTTGTCCCGAGAATGAATGCCCTTTTTCATGCATGACAATACCTTACTGGCCTTGGCCACTGCTGATTGACATTGCACATTGTTGCATAGTTTGTTGTCTATAACAATTCCCAAGTCCTTTTCGTGTGTTGTTATCCCTAATTCGCATCCATTAAGGGTATACATTGCTTGTGTATTCTTTACGCCGAAGTGCATAACTTTGCATTTTTCAACATTAAATTTTATCTGTCATTTGAGTGCCCAGTCCCCCAGTCTATCTAAATCCCTCTGCAGCAAAGTAATATCTGAGTGCCCAGTCTATCTAAATCCCTCTGCAGCAAAGTAATATCTTGCTCACTTATTTTACAAAGTTTTGTGTCATCTGCAAACACTGAAACATGACTTTCAATGCTGTCTTCAAGATTATTTATAAACATGTTAAATAGAAAGGGTCCCAGAACAGACCCCTGAGGGACACCACTTGCCATCTCTGTCCAGCTTGAAAATGTACCATTAATGACAACTTTGTACTCTGTTTTAAAGCCAATGTTCTACCCAAGAACAAGCATTTTCATCTAGACCGATTTCCTTGAGTTTATTCTATTGTGTGGAACTGTATCAAATGCCTTGGCAAAATCCAAATAGATCACATCCACAGCAACACCCTGATCTATACTTCTACTTACTTCTTCGTAGAACGCAATCAAGTTAGTTTGACATGACCTGTGCTTCATAAAACCGTGCTGATTTTTGCTGATAACCATGTTCTTCTCAATGAATTCTTGAATATTATCTCTTAATAACCTTTCAAATATTTTACCAGCCACAGAAGTTAAGCTCACAGGTCTATAATTTCCAGGCAAGGATTTTGAACCCTTTTTGAATATAGGAACCACTTCCGCCTTCCTCCAATCCTCTGGAACACTTCCTGAAAGAAAAGAATCTTGAAAGATTAAAACCAGAGGTTCGCTTATTTCTACACTTAGTTACTTAAGTACACGTGGATGGATACCGTCAGGCCCTGGAGATTTGTTTATATTAACTTTCTTTAGTTGCTGCAGCACCTTGTCTTGAGTTAACCAATTACTATTATTCTGCAAGTTTTTAGTAGCAATCATTTGCACATCTATTGCCATGAGTTCTCCCCGATCTGAGGGACCAAAATATCCAAAAATCACTCAGATCGGTTCAGAGGTTCTGGATTTCTATGGAAGTCATATTTTGACCGACCGCACGCATGGTCCCATGCCCAAAACAGTTCCAGAGATTCAGGGCTTGCAATCGGTCTTGTACAGTAGTTTCCAAACTAACAAAATACCGAACGTAGTCAATATTCATACCGTGGAGCTTGTTCACCTCATCCAGACGAACGATTCCACCGAACTACGCTCTTCAAGGATGTAAAGTACTGAACGTAGGCTATGATGAAAATCCAGCGATTTTCTGGAGTTTCAGTATCCAAAAACAGTTCCATGAATATATACGGAGGAGAAATAGTTATTTAAACTTCATGCCTTTTCTTGGTCTTCATTAACGAACACCCCTGTTTCAGTTTTTAGTGTACCTACACTTTCATTTTTGGGTTTTTTAGAATTTATGTACTTAAAAAATGCTTTGGTGTTGGTTTTGCTTTCTTTAGCTATCATTTTTTCATTTTGAAGTTTAGCAAGTCTAATTGCCTTTTTACACGCATTATTTGCTTCCTTATATCTTTTATAAGATGCATCCGATTTGTCCGATTTAAATGCTTTAAATGCCCTTTTCTTATTTTTAATCTCTTGTTTTACTTCTCTACTAAGCCACATTGGTTTTAATTTGTTTCTTTTATATTTACTTCCCAATGGTACATACAGAGAAATGTACCTTTCTAATATTAGTTGGAAGATGATCCATTTATCCTTAGTGTTCTTTTCACTAAAGAGTTTATGCCAGTGAATATATTGTAAAGCTTCCCTTAACTTATTGAAATTGGCCTTTTTAAAATTATATGTTTTAGTATACCCCATGTGCTTTTGTTTTTTTGAGTTTATTTCTAAGGACACTATATTGTGATCACTATTTCCCAAGTGCTCACCTACTTGAATGTTGGTCAAAAGATCAGCGTTGTTTGTTAAAACCAGGTCCAGACAAGCATCCATTCTAGTTGGTGCTTGTACAAGTTGTGACATGAAGGTGTCATTTAACAAGTTTAAAAACCTAATTCCCTTTAGGTTTTTAGCTACTAGTCCTTCTGTCCCAATTTATGTCCGGGTAATTAATATAATTAATAATTAAAGTGTTACCCAGATTTGCAGTTTTCTCAATTTGCTCAAACAGCTGTTATTTCTCGTCAATATTAACATTAAGTGGCTTATAACATATCCCAACCAATAGTTGGTTTCCCTTCTTTTCCCCCAAGCAGATATTTACCCATAAAGCTTCCACATTTTCCTCATCGCATTCCATTTGCTTAAAATGTGGCTTTAAATCATGGTTGACATACAAACATACCCCACCACCCTTCTTGTTTTTCCTATCCTTCCTAAATAACATGTACCCATTTAAGTTAACTGCCCAGTCATGTGTCTCATCCCACCATGTTTCAGTTATGCCTATTATATCATATTGTTTAGTGTATGCTAATGCCTCAAGTTCCGCCATTTTGTTATTTAGGCTCCTTGCATTAGTAAGCATACATTTAATATTATGCGTCACTTGTATATTTTGTGAATTATCATCATTACATAGCTTCTCTGTTCTGAGCTTGCCCCTCCCCCCGTCTCCACCCCCTTATAACGTGCTAAAGCCCATCTCCTTTCTGTCCTATCTCCATTTTGTAGATTGCTATGACCCTCCCCCCCTACTACTAGTTTAAAATCTCCAACCTTCTAGCCATCCGATCCCCCAGCACTGCAGACCCTCTCCCGTTTAGGTGCAATCCATCACCACTATAAAGGTTGTACCCAATCGCAAAGTCGGCCCAGTGCTCTAAAAACCCAAAACCCTCCTTCCTGCACCAAGACGTAAGCCACGCATTAATCTCGCTAATCTCCCGCTGCCTTTCCACTGTAGCACGTGGCACAAGTAATATCTCAGAGAATACCACCTTGGAGGTCCTTTTCTTAAGTTTGCTACCTAATTCCCTGAAATCATTCTTTAGGACCTTCCATCTTCCTCTTACTTTTTCATTGGTACCAACATGGACCATGACCGCTGGATCATACCCAGCCCCTCCCAATAATCCATCCACTCTGTCAGCAACATGCCGGACCCGAGCACCCGGGAGACAGCAAACTGTCCAGTTGAGCCGATCAGAGCGTCAGATTGCCCTATCTGCTCTCCTAATGATAGAGTCCCCTACCACCACAACCTCTCTTGCCTTCCTTACTTTTTGATCCCCACCCATACTAGGGGGGCTGTTAGCTCGGCTGTTAGAAGTAACAGCTTCCTCTAATACAGCTACTCCTGAGCTGATGCTCCCAACATCTTCCCGCAAACGGGCAAATCTGCTAGGTTGCACCAAATCAGGACTAGCTAGCCCTTTCCTCTTCCCTCCCCCCCTGCTTCCTCGCCCCACTGTCACCCAGCTACATGCCTGTTCCCCATCTGTATTATCTCCTCCCTCTCCACTACCTGTCCCCACTAAACTGTACCCTGGACGGGTACATCCAGGCATCCATACATGCAACAAGATGTGGTACAGAAAAAAGAAAGGAAGGCAGCGCCACTATAAACCACATAAATTAAAAGAGCACAGAATAGGCAGACTAGAATACAATATATATGATAGATACTAAGCAAAATAGAAGTCCAGAATAAATAGTCTGACTGGTAGATGAATCAAACAACGAGGTATATCCTTGTAGAGGTGAATACAGTCTTTTGTAGTGGGGGATTCTTCAGAGTGGTGTAGATGCGTCTTTGTACATCATATGAAATGAGAAAATAACAACTGATGGTATAGTATGTCCCGAAAGGGGTAGAAGCAATAAAAGAGTATATGGTCCTACTCACGTTTTCAAGAGCTATGGACTTAGCTCTAGTGTTGATAACGTACAGTGGTATAATCCCCACTTATGGGATACGTGAGGTCTTAGTATTCTTTCTTGATTAGGGAACCATATGTGGAAATAAAAGCAGGAACAACAATGGTGCTCAAAGTATAAAATGCCAGAGGTGAGAAGATAAAAACCAAGTGGTTACTCACATTTAGTTGAACAGACTGACTGTTCAATGAATACAGCTTGAGTGGTATAATCCCCACCTAGGATTCTTGGGAGTAATATCCTCACTGGAAAGTAAAAACACTTCTGTGCCGGATAAAAGGATGGTAGTAATAAAAAAGTAAAATAATAATAGTAATAAAAAGTAAGATGGCTAACTCACAGTAAGAAAGTGGCCAAAATACCTTTATTTAAAACAATATAGTTTAAAAAACCACAACGCGTTTCGCCCTTAGGCTTGTGGGATAGTCATGAGTGGGACAGGTTTGGTGGGATAGTTGGAATAGGAAGGTGAAATGGTTGGGGGTGAGATGTGGTGGGAAGAGCTGTGATACTTTTGTGGTGGTGGTTGGTGGTAGTTGTGGTGCCTTTGGTGGTAGGGGACGTGAGGTGGTTGTCTGTGATGGATGTAGCGTGGGTGGGGTCTGCTGGGGTAATGTGTAGGCGCATGAGGAGGATAATCTGAATAATAGGAGTGATGGCGAGTGTGGGAGACAATAGGTCTTCTGGGATCTTGTTGGTTAGGGATGGTGGAGGGGTGATTGAAGGTCTGAGATGTGTATTTGGACTTATAGTTGAGGTGGTAAGTCCTTACTTGGTTCTTTGTGTAGTCATGTTTATCTCGGATATATTTTTTTACTTTAATGTGTTTAGTGTCCATCTCTACTTTTTCTATTTTGTTTTGAATGATAATAGAATTTTGTTTGAATACTTGTGTCTCTGTGAATGGTAAAAGTTTGTCCTGAATTTTTTTTATTTCAGCGTCTAATAATGATAATTTTTTACTCTTTTTTAGAATTAAAGTTTCCATAAGACCGAAAGTGCATGACTCGAGCTTGTTGTTCCACTCTTGCATGAACTCATAGTCATCTTGGTCAGAGGTTGGGAGTTTGAAAAATCTAAGGCCTCTGGGGGTTATTTGTTCTTCTATATATTTTTTTAGAGTGGCTATCTCCCATTTGAGTTTTATCTCAGATGTTAAAACTTTTTCGAGTGATATAAATAATTCCTGTTGATTATATGTCTCTATTATAGTGGGAGTGGGTAGTATATCTTCAGTATTAAAAACATTGTTAATGTCAATAATGTGGTTGTTCCTAAAATCAAATATGGACATGGTGCAGGGATAGTATAGAGGGCAGCTCTCTCCAGAGGGATTGTAGGAGTATAGAACAGAAGAAAGGGATCAGCGCTCTCTATCTATACAAAATACAACAGAAACAATAATAAATAAGTAAAAAGTGGCAGCACACCTAAAAAGTAGGGCTCCCTCACAGGCCTTACAACAGAAATGGTACAGAAAAAAGAAAGGAAGGCAGCGCCACTATAAACCACATAAATTAAAAGAGCACAGAATAGGCAGACTAGAATACAATATATATGATAGATACTAAGCAAAATAGAAGTCCAGAATAAATAGTCTGACTGGTAGATGAATCAAACAACGAGGTATATCCTTGTAGAGGTGAATACAGTCTTTTGTAGTGGGGGATTCTTCAGAGTGGTGTAGATGCGTTGTGGTTTTTTAAATTATATTGTTTTAAATAAAGGTATTTTGGCCACTTTCTTACTGTGAGTTAGCCATCTTACTTTTTATTACTATTATTATTTTACTTTTTTATTACTACCATCCTTTTATCCGGCACAGAAGTGTTTTTACTTTCCAGTGAGGATATTACTCCCAAGAATCCTAGGTGGGGATTATACCACTCAAGCTGTATTCATTGAACAGTCAGTCTGTTCAACTAAATGTGAGTAACCACTTGGTTTTTTATCTTCTCACCTCTGGCATTTTATACTTTGAGCACCATTGTTGTTCCTGCTTTTATTTCCACATATGGTCCCCTAATCAAGAAAGAATACTAAGACCTCACGTATCCCATAAGTGGGGATTATACCACTGTACGTTATCAACACTAGAGCTAAGTCCATAGCTCTTGAAAACGTGAGTAGGACCATATATTCTTTTATTGCTTCTACCCCTTTCGGGACATACTATACCATCAGTTGTTATTTTCTCATTTCATATGATGTACAAAGACGCATCTACACCACTCTGAAGAATCCCCCACTACAAAAGACTGTATTCACCTCTACAAAGATATACCTCGTTGTTTGATTCATCTACCAGTCAGACTATTTATTCTGGACTTCTATTTGCTTAGTATCTATCATATATATTGTATTCTAGTCTGCCTATTCTGTGCTCTTTTAATTTATGTGGTTTATAGTGGCGCTGCCTTCCTTTCTTTTTTCTGTACCATTTCTGTTGTAAGGCCTGTGAGGGAGCCCTACTTTTTAGGTGTGCTGCCACTTTTTACTTATTTATTATTGTTTCTGTTGTATTTTGTATAGATAGAGAGCGCTGATCCCTTTCTTCTGTTCTATACTCCTACAATCCCTCTGGAGAGAGCTGCCCTCTATACTATCCCTGCACCATGTCCATATTTGATTTTAGGAACAACCACATTATTGACATTAACAATGTTTTTAATATTGAAGATATACTACCCACTCCCACTATAATAGAGACATATAATCAACAGGAATTATTTATATCACTCGAAAAAGTTTTAACATCTGAGATAAAACTCAAATGGGAGATAGCCACTCTAAAAAAATATATAGAAGAACAAATAACCCCCAGAGGCCTTAGATTTTTCAAACTCCCAACTTCTGACCAAGATGACTATGAGTTCATGCAAGAGTGGAACAACAAGCTCGAGTCATGCACTTTCGGTCTTATGGAAACTTTAATTCTAAAAAAGAGTAAAAAATTATCATTATTAGACGCTGAAATAAAAAAACTTCAGGACAAACTTTTACCATTCACAGAGACACAAGTATTCAAACAAAATTCTATTATCATTCAAAACAAAATAGAAAAAGTAGAGATGGACACTAAACACATTAAAGTAAAAAAATAAAGCCGAGATAAACATGACTACACAAAGAACCAAGTAAGGACTTACCACCTCAACAATAAGTCCAAATACACATCTCAGACCTTCAATCACCCCTCCACCATCCCTAACCAACAAGATCCCAGAAGACCTATTGTCTCCCACACTCGCCATCACTCCTATTATTCAGATTATCCTCCTCATGCGCCTACACATTACCCCAGCAGACCCCACCCACGCTACATCCATCACAGACAACCACCTCACGTCCCCTAGCACCAAAGGCACCACAACTACCACCAACCACCACCACAAAAGTATCACAGCTCTTCCCACCACATCTCACCCCCAACCATTTCACCTTCCTATTCCAACTATCCTAAACCCAGGCCCACCAAACCTGTCCCACTCATGACTATCCCACAAAGACCTGATCTCACACCCAGACCTCAAAGATTCAGACATACATTCAAACACACCCATCCCAGCACACCCCTCACCTACCCTCCACACACCATCCTAACAGATACCAAGTGTTATCTACAGATTTGGACACAGACACTGAGGATCATTTTTTAGAACTAGGCCCAAATCCACTTACTGCCACACCTTACCTACCCAGAACAAAAAAGAGAAATCTAAGCCTAGAGGAAGGAGAAGTGGCAGAAGATTTCAAAAGAGAAAGACTAGAGAGACATTAACTAATACAGACAACCCCCATGGAATTTTTAACCTTTCCCATAAAATTTTAACTACTACCCAAATATCGGTTTTAACTAAGGGCCTCAAATTTGCACCTACCAATCCCTATCAACCATTCCAAGCCTTTTTAGATTTAAATAAGTTTGTTAGGAAAGCTACACTAAAAAGATTTTTTAGCAGCAGAATTGAGAATCAATCTATTAACCAGGGACAGACCAACTATTCCCCCACACCTCCATGTATTAATGACGAGATACCAGTGAAAAACACCACCCTTAAGAATAACTCTAATTTTTACCCATCAAGTTTCAAATCTGGCCCGATAGAAGTTTTTGAGAATTTGGTAAAGCAAGACTTAGAAAAAATTAATACCTCCAAAAAAAACAACCACAAATATCATAAATATAACCAATATAACTTAACCTTTCAAGAAAGGAAAGCTCTCACAGATCTTAAAAAAGATGACACAATAGTCATCAAACCAGCCGATAAAGGGGGCGGCCTAGTTATACTCTCACAAGAAATGTACATCAAAGAAGCATTTAGACAGCTTAATGACCCCAAAGTATATGACAAGCTACTATCAGACCCAACCCATACCATCCAAAACTCCCTTATATCATTTTTAACCAAAGGCTTAAATTCCAATATCCTCAACAAAAAAAGAATTTGCTTATTTAAATATACCTCATCCAAAAATTCCAGTTATATACTTTTTACCAAAGATACACAAGAATGAGACCAATCCACCAGGTAGACCTATTGTCTCCGGGATCAATTCTGTTTTATCAAACTTATCAGAGTATATTGACATTTTATTACAACCATCAGTCAGACTTATGAGGTCATACTTAAAAGATTCCATGTCTCTCTTACGTTTTTTAGAACATTTTACCTGGCATCCAGATTTTATTCTAGTCACTTGTGATGTCCAGTCTTTGTACACCATAATCCCCCACGAATTAGGGTGTGAAGCAGTTTTAAATAGATTAAAAATGGATAATAAAATTCCAGAAAAACAAATTAATTTTATCTTAGAAGGGATAAAAATGATTTTAACAAATAACTATTTTTGGTTTTTAGACACTTTTTACATTCAAAGACAAGGCACAGCTATGGGTACTAGGTTTGCACCAAGTTATGCCAATCTTTTTATGGACAATTGGGAGTCTAAAGCAATCTGGGGAGATCACCCCTGGAAAGCAAACCTAGTATCCTATTTTAGATACATAGACGATTTGTTTTTTATCTGGAAAGGTCCTGAAACCTCACTTAAACTTTTTTTAAATCATCTAAACAACAACAATAGTGGCATCATTTTAACATCAGAACACAGCAAAGATTTAATAAATTTTTTAGACATCCAAATTTTTATCCAGGATGGGAATATTAACACTAGAACTTTTTTTAAAAAAGTGTGCACCAACACAGTCATTGACAGATCAAGCTGCCACTACCAACCATGGTTAGATGGGGTCCCTAAAGGTCAGTTCCTACGTCTTCGCAGGAACTGTTCCCTTAATACAGATTTTGACGAACAAGCTAGAACACTAGAAGCTCAATTTATCAGCAAAAATTACCCAAAAGAAAAGCTAGAAGAATCCCTCAAAGCAGTGAAACAAAAAGAAAGACTCGAGCTTTTAGAATATAATACGAATAAAAATAAAGACCCACCATCCATACCGATCATCTTTAACTTTGACAATAAGAATAAAATTGTGAAAAAAACTATTCAAAAACACTGGCACATTTTAAAACAAGATGAAATTTTAAAGACACTCATCCCAGATAAACCCCATATCATTTTTAGAGGGGCCCCAAACCTAAAGACAATGCTTACTAAAAATTATACAAAAAAAGCCAATACAAGCAATCCATCATTTTTATCAAATTCTAAAGGTTTTTTCAAATGCAACAGATGCATTGTCTGCAGATCCACTGACCAAAACAGCACATCAAAGACAACACAATTCACCTCAAACAAAACCGGTATTACATACCCTATTAAAGACTTAATATGTTGCACTACTAAGAATGTTGTATACCTATTGGAGTGCCCATGTGGCCTCCAGTATGTGGGTATGACCACACGATGCTTAAAAATAAGGTTAGCAGAACATTGTAGAAATATTATCAAAGGCTACCCTAATCACTCTGTTTCAAAGCATTTTATCCAACACAACAAAGACCCTAAATTTTTAAAATGTACTGGGATCCAAAGATGTAAATTACCCTGGAGGGGAGGTGACCTCAAAAAATTACTGGGACAAAAAGAAATGCACTGGGTGTTCCTTTTAAAAACCCTTACCCCCGAAGGTCTTAATGTAGAGTTCGACCTGTTTAATTTTTTATAATTTTTTATAATTTTTATAATTAATTTTTTATAATATATTTCTTATATTTTATTATCTTTTATAATTATTTTGTGCATGAAGTACATATTTATACAATGTGACTTATATACGTGACTGTTCTATTTAAATAATATGCAAGGTATTGTGAGTATAAAACCTTGTTTTTAATTTAAATTTTAGACTATCACATGTCTCCAATATAGGTTTGTATTCACTGATACATATAAAGTTTAGCACTTTAAAAAAAAAAAAAAAATGGCCACCGATCATGTGACTGTTGTATCTAAATAGAATATGTAAGGTATTGTGAGTTTAAAACCTCGTTTTTAATTTTAAACTATCACATGTTTTACATATAGGTATGTACTCACTTACACATATAAAATTTAGCACTTTTGAGAAAAAAAAAAAAAAAAATTATGACATCATTTTGGCGCCATTTTCTAATATGTTCACTGCCTATATAAACCTGTATGTAACAGGATGTACTTTCTGATCTCCACTTGATAAAGCCTAAGGGCGAAACGCGTTGTGGTTTTTTAAACTATATTGTTTTAAATAAAGGTATTTTGGCCACTTTCTTACTGTGAGTTAGCCATCTTACTTTTTATTACTATTATTATTTTACTTTTTTATTACTACCATCCTTTTATCCGGCACAGAAGTGTTTTTACTTTCCAGTGAGGATATTACTCCCAAGAATCCTAGGTGGGGATTATACCACTCAAGCTGTATTCATTGAACAGTCAGTCTGTTCAACTAAATGTGAGTAACCACTTGGTTTTTTATCTTCTCACCTCTGGCATTTTATACTTTGAGCACCATTGTTGTTCCTGCTTTTATTTCCACATATGGTCCCCTAATCAAGAAAGAATACTAAGACCTCACGTATCCCATAAGTGGGGATTATACCACTGTACGTTATCAACACTAGAGCTAAGTCCATAGCTCTTGAAAACGTGAGTAGGACCATATACTCTTTTATTGCTTCTACCCCTTTCGGGACATACTATACCATCAGTTGTTATTTTCTCATTTCATATGATGTACAAAGACGCATCTACACCACTCTGAAGAATCCCCCACTACAAAAGACTGTATTCACCTCTACAAGGATATACCTCGTTGTTTGATTCATCTACCAGTCAGACTATTTATTCTGGACTTCTATTTTGCTTAGTATCTATCATATATATTGTATTCTAGTCTGCCTATTCTGTGCTCTTTTAATTTATGTGGTTTATAGTGGCGCTGCCTTCCTTTCTTTTTTCTGTACCATTTCTGTTGTAAGGCCTGTGAGGGAGCCCTACTTTTTAGGTGTGCTGCCACTTTTTACTTATTTATTATTGTTTCTGTTGTATTTTGTATAGATAGAGAGCGCTGATCCCTTTCTTCTGTTCTATGCAACAAGATGTGCATTGAGTCAAACCACCAATCTTGCTAACACTCATTTCCCCAGAAACAGAACAATAAAACAATTACCTTGTTAGCTTAAACCCCTTGTTAGTTTGAACTCCTGGTTTTCCAACTCCTACTTGAAAGAATCTACTTAATAGAGTCTGCTTTCAAGTAATGTGAGCAAGCTCAGTGAGTTAGGGGTGTGCCTTTATGGGGATACAAATCCCACACAGGTGCAATTAATGAACACTCCCCCAATCAATCAAACAGCAGCACAAAAGAGGGGGGGGAAACAGAACACAGAAAAGAAAAAAAAAATTGAAAAACAAAAACTTTTTTTTTTTTTTTAAACTTTACCAATTTTAAAGATTAAACAAAAATAAAATACAAACCACTCTCCACAGTATACAAACCACTCCAAGCAACTCCTGGTTTTCTAACTCCTACTTGAAAGAGTCTACTCAATAGAGTCTGCTTTTAAGTATGGTATTGATGTTGCGCCATTGAGAACCAAAGCACCTGATTCCTTTTGAGGTTATGTGCCACTAAACGGAGAAGGCAGATATACCTGTTTTTTTAAAGATATGTATCCTAATCCGGAGTAATAGCATGCTCCCATGCCCAGCTTATGAGCAAGCATGGGTAGCTGTGCTACTCATATAACCTACTCAAGCATTGTGGCGGACCAACCTGGCACCCCGACTGGGTGCCTCTGCCAATTACTGCTTCCTAGTAGCCTGGAGTACTATAAGCACCACACCGGACACCAATAGTTGGTCCCTTCTTTTCCCCCAAGCAGATATTTACCCATAAAGCTTCCACATTTTCCTCATCGCATTCCATTTGCTTAAAATTTGGCTTTAAATCATGGTTGACATACAAACATACCCCACCACCCTTCTTGTTTTTCCTATCCTTCCTAAATAACATGTACCCATTTAAGTTAACTGCCCAGTCATGTGTCTCATCCCACCATGTTTCAGTCATGCCTATTATATCATATTGTTTAGTGTATGCTAATGCCTCAAGTTCCCCCATTTTGTAGCCCCTTAGCTGCTGCAACTTGGCAGGGATCGCGCCGTCCTTCACCCACCCTGGACCCAAGCCCAGGATCCAGCTTCCAGTGGATAGACCTCTCCTACAGAGTGTAGTAATATACTCTTAAAAGAACAAGTGATTATAATCCCAAGGCAGTGTAGTGATATAGCAATCCCCAGAGTGAATATAGCTGTCCCCTCCACACATGAGACAAGGCTCTATATTGAGGGTGAAGAGGAACTCGTTTATTGGTAGCCACAACTGACCTTTTATGAAAAGCCTCATGCAGGGGGTACACTCCCCTGGACCTGAGAGAAAACCACAGCAGAAACAAATACACAATTACATTGGTTCTCAGATCCAGGACACTCACATACATAATGAGACAATCCCTCCCCTGTGCCTGGGAGATAATTGAGTCATAGACTGTACTAACTCAATTATCTCCAGGCAGAAAAACACACTTTTTCACAAAATCCCCTGATAGACCCGATCTGAGGGACCAAAATATCCAAAAATCACTCAGATCGGTTCAGAGGTTCTGGATTTCTATGGAAGTCATATTTTGACCGACCGCACGCATGGTCCCATGCCCAAAACAGTTCCAGAGATTCAGGGCTTGCAATCGGTCTTGTACAGTAGTTTCCAAACTAACAAAATACCGAACGTAGTCAATATTCATACCGTGGAGCTTGTTCACCTCATCCAGACGAACGATTCCACCGAACTACGCTCTTCGAGGATGTAAAGTACTGAACGTAGGCTATGATGAAAATCCAGCGATTTTCTGGAGTTTCAGTATCCAAAAACAGTTCCATGAACTCGACGACCAAACACCGCTGCCTGCGTTCACGGGAACAAGATGGCTGCCACCTCGTGGTCGACCATGCGAACTGCGACCACCCACACGAACAATTATAACGCTGCAGTTAGAATCATTAAGAGGTGATGATAGGACTTAACATTCGTCTGTTCGGTTCCCGAACAGGATAGCAAAAAGGCACGAACAAAGTCTTTTATGAGCCTTTTTGCATGGCCCATAGTCCTGAGGCAGGAGGCTGGTAAAAAGGCCCCTCCAAGAACCAGTGGCAAGGTTACATCAAAGAGAGCATTAAGGGGGAAATTAGTCAAAGTTATTTTATACAACTGACTATGATGGTGCTGATATATATAAACCATCATGGTAGTACAAGGAGCCAGAGGTTAATGCATCGAACAAGACCCATAATGTTCTGGGCTCAGATTAATCTGGAAGGCATATCAGCAGTTAATCTCCTGGGGAAAAAAAACAACAAAATCACTGAGAAGCAATTACATTGATCGTGGGGAGTTAAAGTTGAGCTTGGATATTTTTCAGGTCATCGTCAAGAAATAGGGGAGGCCAGAAGTAGACTTGATGGCATCATTGTCCAAGAACTGTCAAATACGTTTTCCAGAAGGGCAATGGACCAGGATGCCCTCTTTAAGGTATGAGATTTTTATCTGTGCTATTTCCCCCTCTTCCCCCCCTCCCCATTTCTATTAATTTCAAGAGTATGCAAGAGAATCTGGAAGGAAGGAGTGGAGGGAATAGCCATTTTCCCATGTTAGCTCGGAAAGTCAAGTTTCCCTCTTTTGCTCCAGATGTCTCAGGTAGATTCTTTGGAGTTACTGAACACAAAAATCTTGCTGTCTCAAGGCCTGGAGATTGAGAGGCAGGGTTTAAAAGCCAGAGGATTATCAGATGGTAATTGATATGATTTTTTTTTCCATTTTAGATTTTATTGATATTTCAAAATATAGGTGGGGGTACAGAAAAGAATGGGGGGATTATGGGGAGGGTGAGACACACCAGCAAGTATTGTTATACACGGTGACATCATGCCCATTCGTCAATAAATCCATCTCCTATACACTTATGGAGCAGTCCCATAGGTTACAAACATTTCTGTGTGTTACCAAACATTACTGTATGTTACAGAACATTACCATACGTTCCCACCCCTACCACAGGTTACAAATATTAAAGCTGTGCCGATCTCCATGTGTCCCACAACATCCAAGCCTCTGTGGAGCAACATGTGGGGTTGGCAAATGGAAGTGAATTTGGATTCGTAGAGGCGCTGTTTATCGATCTCAGCGATCACATCAGCTAGTTTTGGGGGGAAGGATTCTCCGTTATAATATGTGCTACTCAGGAAGAGGACATATTGGCCCGTAATCTATTGGCTAGTTGGCTAGGTGTTGCGGTCACCGGCCTGCCGCGTGGCAAGGCTGTGCCCGACCGACACAGCTTCGCCGACAGCACGAGCTTACCTGCTCGTCGGCGAGCTGGCAACCGCTCCCCCAGGTCTTCCGGGCGTCGCATCCAAATTAAAGATGGCGCTGACCGCGTTGTCGTGTCCATCTACAGCTCCGCCCCTGAAAATTATAATAACGTGTGCGTGACGTCACGACGTCAACGCACACGCACGTTTTGGGGTCAGAGGTCACCCTCTGGCCAATCAGAGCATAGAGAGGGATATTTAAATCGCTAACTCTCCCCAGTACCTTGCCCTGTCGTGGTTTCCTGTTCCTGGTTTCCTGAGAGTGCTTTATCTTTGTGAATCTGATTCCCTGGTATCCTGATCTTGGCTTTTCCCTGGTTATTCAGAATTCTGGTTCCCCTGACTTGGCTTGTGTAAACGGTATTGTGTATTTTCTGGCTTCCTTGACCTCTGCTTTCCCTTTGACCATTCTCTGTCTCTAGCGTATTAGTCCGGCCATACTAAGGTCCGGTTTATGCTCTGTCCTTTTATTTTCCTTTTCCTTCTTATGTATATGTTTACATAGTTTCTGCGTGCTGGACCACACTAGTAGTCATGACACTAATGTTTTATTGTCTTTCCCGCTTGTGTGATATGAGCGTGACCCTAGTTTAAGGAGAAGGTACTTTGTTTTTTGAGTATTGCGCTCTGCTAGCCATTTGTGCAGTGTGGATAATTTTTCCGCCAGGTCTTGTTTTGGGTTAGATTTATTCAGGGTGGAGGTATGGGCTATTTGTTTATAACAGTCTAAGAGGGAGGACTGATGTGTTTTCTTTAGGTAGGAGGAGCGTCTTATGAATAAACCCTTAATTAAGACTTTATGCGCCATCCACTCCTATCCTAAGTTAAGTGTAAAATAGTCTGTAAGTACTTTGCTAATGTCTACAAAAATTGCTTGTCGTGGAGTAGGGACTCATTAAGTCGCCAGGACCCTTTCCCTTGAAATTGTATGGAGTCGCTTAGTTCTTAGGTCACAGGGCTATGGTCAGACCAAGAGATAACGCCTATGTCACAAGCGGTTAATTGTGCTAGGGTGGCCCAGTCAAGAAAAAAGGTATCAATCCATGTATAAGTGTTGTGTTCTCTCGAGTGAAAGGTATAGTTGTGCTCTGAAGGAAGAAGAACTCTCCAAGCATTATACAAGTTATATTGGGACAGTAGTTTTGTTTAATTTCTTACAAGTGGCTAACATACGTTACTTTCTGTTTTTTGCGGGGATGGCAGTGGTGTCCAGTTCCAGTGATTGTTTAAAGTTGAAATCTCGGAAGAAGAGTAAGCCTCCCTGATGGAACTCCTCAACCCTAGCCAATAGGGAATGGAGAAATCATATGAGTCTGCGTTAAGGAAAAAGGCTGACACCAAGGTGTCAAAAACAAACAGAGATATAAGGATGCGCCTAAAACTAAAATAATGATAAAATATAGAACTAAATTAGTCAAATAAAATACAGAATAAATAAGTAATAAAACAATAGTCCAATAAAATGAGCTTATCACAGTCCGTGAGGGTAGGTCCCACTTGTAGAGGAATATTCTTTAGGGTGTAGATGGGATCGTATCTTCAAGTGTTGAAAATTCAGCATATGTAGAAAGAAAAATAAAACAGAACTCCAATGGCACAGTAAATCGGTGTATAAAATAAATATAAAAGTATAAAATCAGTCTCACTCACACTTTTCAGAGCTAGGATCAGCTCTGATATTGCTCGTGTAAAGTGGAATGATCCCCACTTCAAGGATATATGGAGTGGATTTTGATAATTGAATATCTGACGTGGGTTCAGCGTTCAATTTGACGTTATACGACCCAGAGGAAAAAATAGAATAAAATATATAGTGCTCACTGTATGTAATCCAAAATAAAAGAAAGAAAAGTATACTACTCACGTAAATTAGAGCAGACTCAAAACTGCTCAGTGAAGGCGCTCGGGTGGTATAATCCCCACCTATGGATTCCTTGCACTTCTTGCAGGGTGAGCCATATACGTAAAATCAGATAAAAAAAAAATGTATGTAAAATCAGGTAAAAAGGAAAGCAAATGGCAATAAAGTATTTTATGCCAATAAAATATCTTTATTATAAAATTAAGAACAAAATCTATTAATATCTAAACGCGTTTCGCCTTAGCAGGCTTCTTCAAGTAGATAATAGGAAAGAGGGCTTATCTACTTGAAGAAGCCTGCTAAGGTGAAACGCATTTAGATATTAATAGATTTTGTTCTTAATTTTATAATAAAGATATTTTATTGGCATAAAATACTTTATTGCCATTTGCTTTCCTTTTTACCTGATTTTACATACAATTTTTTTAATCTGATTTTACGTATATGGCTCACCCTGCAAGAAGTGCAAAGAATCCATAGGTGGGGATTATACCACCCGAGCGCCTTCACTGAGCAGTTTTGAGTCTGCTCTAATTTACGTGAGTAGTATATTTTTCTTTCTTTTTTTTGGATTACTTGGCTTGTGTAAACGGTATTGTGTATTTTCTGGCTTCCTTTGACCATTCCTTTGACCATACTCGGCTTTCCCTTTGACCATTCTCTGTCTCTAGCGTATTAGTCCGGCCATACTAAGGTCTGGTTTATGCTCTGTCCTTTTATTTTCCTTTTCCTTCTTATGTATATGTTTACATAGTTTCTGCGTGCTGGACCACACTAGTAGTCATGACACTAGGGTTTTATTGTCTTTCCCGCTTGTGTGATATGAGCGTGACCCTAGTTTAAGGAGAAGGTACTTTGTTTTTTGTGTATTGCGCTCTGCTAGCCATTTGTGCAGCGCGGATAATTTTTCCTCCAGGTCTTGTTTTGGGTTAGATTTATTCAGGGTGGAGGTATGGGCTATTTGTTTATATAGTGAGCACTATATATTTTATTCTATTTTTTCCTCTGGGTCGTATAACGTCAAATTGAACGCTGAACCCACGTCAGATATTCAATTATCAAAATCCACTCCATATATCCTTGAAGTGGGGATCATTCCCCTTTACGCTAGCAATATCAGAGCTGATCCTAGCTCTGAAAAGTGTGAGTAAGACTGATTTTATACTTTTATATTTATTTTATACACCGATTTACTGTGCCATTGGAGTTCTGTTTTATTCCTCTTTCTACATATGCTGAATTTTCAACACTTGAAGATACGATCCCATCTACACCCTAAAGAATATTCCTCTACAAGTGGGACCTACCCTCACGGACTGTGATAAGCTCATTTTATTGGACTATTGTTTCATTACTTATTTTATTCTGTATTTTATCTGACTAATTTAGTTCTATATTTTATCATTATTTTAGTTTTAGGCGCATCCTTATATCTCTGTTTGTTTTTGCTATCTGTTACCATTAGGGGACTCCCCTTTGAGGAGTGCTGCCTTTCTTAATAATAATTTTATTGTGGCAATTTAGCGCAGATTTTTTCTCTTTTTCCAATTGACACCAAGGTGTATTAAACATTATTGAACAAACCCAATAGTATGATAAATCTGCCTTCAGGGTCTACATACTGTCTCTGCAAAGTAAAAGTTACATTTTTATGTATAAAAATGGATACACCTTTAGTCTTGTTATCCGACAGAGCGTGGAATTGGTTAGGGAACCACTTGTTGTAAAGGGCAGGGGACATCTTGTTATTGAAATGCATTTCTTGAACGGAAACCACGTCTGCTCCCTGTGATTTAATATCTTGGAAAAGTAACCTCCTCTTGCCTAGGGAGTTCAGCTGAACCTTATTTGGAATCTTCTGCGGTGCAGCTGCCGGGTAAACGCTCTTTAGACCAGTTATTTTGAGCTTGTTGCAGCTTGTGAGGAGAGAGCCTCACAGAAAGGCGTGCGGCTCAGATGCGTAGCCACGCCCCCCAATTGATGTGATTTTAAAGTCCAGAAAATCATGTACTTTTTTTTTTTAATTCTTTATTTTTCTTGTGCTTGTGGTTACAACATGTTTGCAGTGCCACAACGACGTGCACAAAGCTATTCAATATCATACAGTGTCATGGCAGAGTAAACAGCACATTTATATTTTTGATATATAACAGGTTTGGTACAAGTAGATAGAACTTTTATAGCTAGTCTATGCATGCTTAGTTGAGCAGCGTTGATGTGGTTCTTAAGTTACAGGCTATGCAAGTTAATGACAGGTATAGATTTCTCTACACTGCTTGGATTTAAATTTAACCACCAAGGGGCAGCGAGTCTCTGAGTTTGCTGGATAAACTGACATGTAGGCTTAATTATTTTTAAATGAGATACATGTGGGTCTGCAGAATAGGGTCAGCTGCAATAATTCTAGACGTAACAGTATGAATAACAACTAAAATAGAGGATGCAAAGCGATCTGCTGGACCTTTGATTATGATTATACAGGGTTAGCAATCGCTTAGTTACTCCTGCAGCTGTGCGGGGTCGGCTGGCGTCCTGGCTGTAATCAAGTCCCTGGTGTTTCCCACTGGTTGCTTGAGTGCTCAGGTACTTGTTGGCCAGGGGTACGTTTGGTCTCATGTGTCTGCTAGCTTCAGCCTCAGGTATGAAAAAGAGGCTTGTGTCTCATGTCCGTTGCACTTCTGTGCTCATTCAGGGTTATATTCCCAAGTGAGTCCCCACAGATCTGCCAGTAACCATGTGAGATGTTACCTCAGATAATGCAGGCATAAGCTGTGCTTACATGCTGAATGTGCCTCCTTAGAGTCGTCCGGTGGGCGGAAAGAGTGTGTCGTTGTCTGCAGGCCGTTGTCAGTGCGTGGTGTTCTGCTCTGCATCGGTTTCCAAACAGTGCCCAGCAGTTGCTCTATTGCTGCCGCCTCCATTCTCCAGCTAGTGAGGGACACGGTGGCCATCTTGGGTTTCGCCATGCAGTCCCTAGTCGATCGGTTCGCCACTCAAGCATCATGGGTGGTCACTGCTTCCCCAGCGGGGTCCGGGATAACCCCCGTGGCCCACAGGGGGGAAGAATGGGGCCCTCAGTAGGCGTGCGAGAGGTCCCGCCAAACTAAGCACAGGAGACCAGCCGCATCTCCCGCCAGAGCCTCACGACGGGCCGCAATCCCAGCTGCCCGGTAATTAGCATCGCCGGTAGGACGGGGGTCGGTATGTGCACCAAGAGTTCTGCTCAGGTCACATTTGTTGACTAGAAGCAGCTGTGTGGCTTTTTCAGGGGAGGAAGAGTAATTTGAAGTTGGATGTTTAGGTTTCATGGAGGAGCCGAGGTGCCCTACGTCCATCCAGCTTGGCGGTCAGGCCCCGCCCCCCAAGCATGTTTGTTTTTAAACATAATTCTTATCTAGAGATCAGATTTACACCTAAAAGAAGGTATTCCAAATCAATAAAAACTTTAAAAAAATAAAATAAAAAGAATCTACCCCAAACATTGCAACATTGGCTTAGTATATATTCAAAATTATTTGAAAAGTATATATATTGCTATAGTTTTTAAAAAACAAAACTTACCTCAAATAGTTAATACGCGACAGAAAAAACAATGTTTGACACTTACTGGTTATTTATATGTGCTAGTGTTATTTTAAAAAGGTAAACTGTGAACCTTTTCATTATAAGAAATAAATAGATAGAACAGAACGAACAACGACCAGTACAAACACAGAGATTGGCATTCTGTTTGGGAGACAACTGTACTCTATTGCTCCCTACTTTTTTGTTTTTTGATTTAAGAGTTAGAACAGTCACTCTTGGTGTTTCTTTATCAGCATAAAACTTATCTTAGAGATAATTTTTACTCACCATTTGCAAGGTAAAATTTTGCCTTGGCAAGTAGAAATTCACTTCTGGTTTATGTGCCATTGGCTTGCAGTGGCAAGTAATTGCTGAGGCCCACCTAAAAGTACAGAAAATCTGAGCCCTGATAAAAACATGTATAGGCGCTTTCTAATAATATGCGTATCTGAATAAATATGGTGCTAATGGATACAAGATTTTCACTCTTCTATGAATACTTTGTATTGCAATGTCAAATGACTCCACTATGACTCCAAATGACTCCACTAAAGGTCTGAGATGGAGTCCCTAAGGGTTCATCTTTTCCGCAAAGTGTTTCAACTTTAGCATTTTCTAAATAAAAAAAAATATAATTTTGCAGTTTTTGCTGCATAGTTGGTATCTCTTCCCACCCAAATATAGCTTGTGTAATCCCATAGGTGATACTGACATGGACTGGCCAGGAATATAGAAAATATTTGAAATATTAGCTGTAATTTTCCATGCCAGCATCACGGGATCCCACCCTTATAACATGGAGTGCTTAAATATGAGACTACTGTGTAGGGGGAAGTGATAACCTTTATACCTTCCTTAATTTTTAATTTGAATATCTCTGTCCTAATCAGCTGAGAGGATGGAGCTAACCCATAGATGATGCTGATATGGATGATGGCCAGGAAAAAGAAAATTACAATAATCATCCAAACAATTATAATTTAATCACACAGATGAGGTTGATATAGGCTTTAGCAGGCTAGTTACAGAGCAGAAGATACATTCAAAATTAAAAAAACTGTTCAATAAAGAAAGCAAAAAAATGTAGACTATTTTTCAGAGCGTGTATGGAGAGGCTGTGTGAGTCATAGACTGGGGAGGTGTGGCTAGAGCTGCATAAACAGTGACTTAACTCCTAAATGAGCAGTGAGATTGCAGGGGCATGACAGATATACAGAAACTGCTTCATTAAGCTAAAGTTGTTTTGGTGCTTAGAATGTCCATTTGAAATAGCCTTGAAAAGGTGAGCACTCTCAATGCAACCTCCATGGTTCCTGGGCACTCAAAGAACCGGCAAAGTTACATTGTGTTGACATTCTAAAGACCTTCAGTTTTTTAAAGAGTCTCCATGTTTGGCACCACTATGCTGTGCATGAAAAGTAACACACTGCATTCAATACTTGTAAATGAGAAGCACTGTATTGTAGTTAGTGATGTGCCATAGGTTCCCAATGCTTCTATGCGAGAAGCATTAACTAAGTCATAACAATTAGGACTTATGCTATCATTGTGGGTTAAGCAGTTGCTGCAAGGAGTCTGTCCTGCACTTTGTATGTAAGATGTTTCTTTTTTTTCTTTTTATATATGGGAGCCCTGAATCAAAGCCACCCAAATTAATACATGTTTTTGTTTCTGACCCGATAATGTACCTTTAACTTTAATTAAAAAAAAAAAGAAAGAAGGATAATGGCCTTTTTTTCTGTTTTAGAGAAGGGAGGAACAATCTGCCCAAAAGATCTAAATATACCCTGTCTGGGTGATTTGGTATAAAATATTTCCTAATTGTTTGCTTTGCTTTTTTTGAACTTGCAGCCACGAGGTTATCTGGCTAATGTTTACAAGGCTTTTTTCTTTCTCAATACCTAAACATCTTTCCATATAAATTGCATTTCAGGTCCTAGTATGTCCACACAGATTGGAGGCAGATTTCTGAAGCAGAGCAGTAAGTATACGAATTCCCCCTCCTGGATGCTTGTGAATCTCTGTCAACGATCTAGCCATGCACTGTAGGGCTTCGTTCAGGAGAGCTAAGGGAAGGTCTTGTATAGTGCCTGCCTGAACGCAATTAAGAGGTCTAACAGTTACTAAACAGATTGACTACTAACATGGGGCGGATGCCAGGGCCAATGATGCCAATGAAAATGCATGCAAGTATTTTGGTTTAAAATTCTGCCTTGCAGGATGTCTATTTTCCTAAGTAGACATGGTTCACTTTTTATCTTTTATATTTTGCATTAATATAGAACAATGGTTCTTCATAGACTTGTGCACAGTGAGAAAATTGAGGTCGGCCAAATATTGTTTTTGTTACATACTTTCGGTAACAAAACGCCAATTTAGGAATCAGACGAATAAAAAGGGTGCAAAAATGGGCTTATGAGATATCATATTCATAATATAATATATTATACTATAGAGGGGTATCAGCTACACCTCACTGACGAGGCCCAAAGAAGGCCAAAACGATAGTCTGAGGTTGCTTTATTGATCGTGAAGAGGGAACTTGCCACCATTTCGGTTCTGGACTGCCCGTACAGGTGGGATCAGTCTGATATGCTTTAGATATGTTCTCTCTGTTATGGCACAAGTGAGCAAAAAATATTTTAAACCTAAACAGGGATTTACCGAAGGGCAAGCTACTGAGTTTCTCTAAGATTTTGTCCTGTCACGACTGTCATCGTGCCCTCTGCAATATTTGTGGGTTTGGTCCTGGCTGGGTTCAAACCTGAGTCTCCTGCATTCCAGACAGTGACCTTATCCTTGGCTCCACATACCTTTGGCAAATACTGCTTTCCAACCAGTGACCTTATCCTTGGCTCCACATATCTTTGGCTAATACTTCTTGTTCCTGATGTCTGCTCATTCCAGCCTTTATAAACCCCGCCTTGGCTAGTGATCTTTGTCAGATCGTTGTTCCTGTTTGGGTATTCCTGTTGTTCCTCTGACTCCTGATATTGATTTTATGCTCGTCCTTCGTTTATGCCTGTTTGCTGCCTGTCCTGACCTCAGTTCTGTCCCTGACTACTCCTTTGGATTTTCCTTGTCTGTATCTCGCTCCTGGAAGCACTGGTTGCTATCAGCCCCAGTGCACTGGTTCACTGCCTTGGGGATTTCTGCATTGAGTCCCCTTGGCTTGTGTATAATTGCAAGGGGAGCTTTAACTCTGCATGTTGGACTCACCGTCAAGGTAAGATCCTTACAGAACTATCTGACCATGGAGTCTGCAGAGTTAAAGCAAACCCTAGCCGCCTTGACCCAGCAGGTTTCCTACCTTATCCAAGCGTTACAGGGAGTAAGGCATGAACTGGCTTCCCTTAAAGGGAAAGCATCTGAACATGAAGAACCACTGGTGAACTTGCCTGAGAGATTTTCTGGGATTTGGTCGAAGTTTGCTATATTCCAGATGGATTGTGAGGTTCTGTTCTCCCTGAAAACTAAGACCTATGCTACGGATTTCATTAAAATGAGAACAGCCATCACCCTACTGTCGGAGTTTCCTAAGATGTGGGCTCACCAACTGTTAATCACCAAGGATCCAGTCCAAGACTCCTGGGAGGCCTTTATGAAGTCCCTGGAGGCATACTGCAATATGGCACTTAAGCCTTGTGTTTCCAGAACGCATGCTGTTCCTCGACGGAAAAGGCATCCCGATATGGAGATGGATTATAACGCCCCATACACTTGGAAGGAAAACTTTGAGAGAGCAACCGCTTCCAACTTGCATGAGGTCCCTGACAGAGGCGGCTCTCTAATTAGGTGGTTTAGGCGGCCGTTTAAGGCCTTGCTCTGTGTGGGGCCTTGCGGCCGCCTAAACTGCCATAGAGCAGACTGACATGTCGGGTCCTTGAGGACCCGACACAGGAGGGGACCCGGCGGCTTGCCCTCTGCCACCACTGGACCACCAGGGACCTTGCCATCACTGGACCACCAGGGACTCTGCCACCACTGGACCACAAGGGACTCTGCCACAACTGGACCACCAGGGAAAAAGGTACCTGCCACCCCACCTGTCACTCCCCTCACCCTGTCAGCCCCTCACTCTGCCACCCCACTGGTCACCACCCTCACCCTGCCATCCCATCTGTCACCCTGCCACCCCCCTAACCCTGTCACCCCACCTGTCAGCCCCTCACTCTGCCACCCCACTGGTCACCACCCTC
>OW240924.1:64468848-64544043 GCA_933207985.1 Pelobates cultripes
CTCCCCCTCTCACACGGTCACACCCCTCTCACACAGTCACACCCCTCTCACACTATGCCACCCCTTCACACTGTCAACCCCCTACATTATGTCACCCTCCCTCACACAGTAGGTCTCCCCCCCTCACACAGTAGGTCACACCCTGTCACCCTCCTCTCACATTGTCACCCCCTCTTACTCTGTCACCCACCCTGTGACCCCCCAAACTGTCACCCACCAGTACTCTGCCACCTCACTCTGTCGCTCCCTACACACTAGGTCACCCCACCTCACACTTTCACCCCCTCACACTATGTCACCCCTCTTATTTTGCCACACTCTGTAACCCTCCCTCTCACTATGTCACCCACTCTCTTACTCTGACACCCCCCTCTTACTCTGATACCCCCCTCTTACTCTGTTACCCACCTTCACTATGTCATGCTTCCTCTCACTCTGTCACCCCCCTTACACTAATGTAACCCTCTCTCACTATGTCACCCCATCTCACACTAGGTCTCACCCTCTCACACGGTTACACCCCTTCTCACCCTGTCACCCCCTCTAACTCTGTCACTCACCCTGTGACCCCCCACACTGTCACCCACCTGTACTCTGTCACCTCACTCTGTCGCTCCCCACACACTAGGTCACCCCACCTCACACTTTCATCCCCTCACACTATGACACCCCCTCTTATTCTGTATAATCAAAGCCGGAAGTGCACTCAGCTCCTCACTAGGGAATCCAGGGTGCTCTTGAAAAAGTCCCAGTACCCAGAAGGACCAAGCGGATAAATTTGTAGAAAATGATCAAGGCACTCCAATAGTTTCCAATTCTTAAGGCAATTTATTTGGACCAGGAACTACAAAGCAACGTTTCAGCCCCAACAGGGTTTTTTTCAAGCTAATGTAGCACATACAAAAACACAATATATAGGTGTATACAATATTTAAATAAGTGAAAAAACATGTGGTATATTATCAAACATATGTTATAAACAAGTGATAGTAGTAACACTAATTAAAAGATTAATTAGCTCTCCAATAGTAATCACATTATCAGGGGGTGTCAAAGAGATCAAAGGGTATCAGCCAATCATATCACAACGACTCAGAAAGAAATAGTATCATTGGAAACTGAATTAGAAATATACAAGGGGACATTTTAAGTACCACTAAAAGTAATATTCAGTCCAATGTAGATCAATTAAAGAAACAGATTGAAGAGAGGAAGAGAGGTAAATTCCAACGGGATCTCATGGACTATGAGAGTGGAAATGTTTATAAATGGAATTCTATAACTCCCCACAACAATAAGTTTCAAAGATATCCAATGAAAAGACCACCAAGGGAGTACAAGAGAGACAATTCTAAATTTCAGTCTAATCCTTCCATTATGAGATCTAATTCTTCACAGGAAAATCACTCTGCAAATAATTCAGCTTATTTTTTAGGGGAGACCCCTCCACACAGGCGGACCTCAAGCGAAGGAAGTTCAGAAGAATTAGAAGGAGTGGCCACAAGAAGTCGGACACTGCCAGGACTTTGGAAACACAGGGGTCCTCAGAAGAGGAAGAAAATTCAGTAATTATTAATCTATCTTCATCTACTTTATCTGAAATTGACATTTCTATTTTGAAAAAAGGTTTGACTTTCTGTCCTGTTTATGAACCTAGACCATTTGATATTGATGTTGACTTATGTCATTTTTATCGTAATATTAGACTTAAGGTCTTTTTCTCTAAAAAAATCTCTTTGGGAAAATCATCAGATTTAAGTAATATTGATTTAAATAATACAAATTTAAAATTAAGTGACACTCAACTTAAAAATAAGAGTACATTTAACCCTCAAATTAATGATCATGCTGTTGAAACTTTTATAGAATTGGTGAAACGAGATATAGATCATCTTTTTCAGAATAATAATAGAAAACAAATTTATATCGTTATAATAATTTAACTGAGGTTCAGAGAAAGGTTCTTCTAACATTACAGAAAAATTCGAATTTAATAATTAAACTGGCCGATAAGGGCGGAGCTATTGTGATATTAAAAAAACTGATTATGTCAAAGAGGTTAGGAGACAATTGAGTGATAGTGAAACCTATAAAAGAACCCCTATTGATCCTACATTATCTTTGAAAAAAAGAATTGATTTATATCTTAAAATGGCTTTGGATGATTTAATTATTGATAAACAGTTATTTAACTATCTTACTGTTATTGCCCCAGTAATTCCTACACTGTATATTTTGCCAAAGATTCATAAGTCTTTGATTAATCCCCCGGGGCGTCCCATAGTAGCGGGCATAGGTTCTCTTTTGTCTCCTCTTGCTAAATTTTTGGACCATCTATCAAGGCCTTTTTAAAAACATATAAAATCATATATTCAGGATGCATTTGAAGTACTCGAAAAAATCAAAGATGTTACGGCAGTACAAGATTTAATATTAGTGACTTTTGATGTCACAAGCCTATATACATCTATTCCTCATGAGGATGGTATGGCCGCAATGAGTGAGGCATTTGTAACTTTGGGCTTTAGAGATCTATCTTTGCCATTTCTTCTTCAATTATTAAAATTTGTAATGACTGATAATTATTTCTCTTTTGGAGAAGAATTTTTTGTTCAAGCTAAGGGAACTTCCATGGGTTCCAATGTGGCACCCACATATGCTGGCATCTATATGGCTAAATTGGAAGAAGATATCATCTATAAAAATGAATTATACAAAAAACATGTTATTAGATGGTGGCGCTATATAGATGACGTGCTAGCTCTATGGTGTGGCCCGGTGGAACTATTGGAAGAGTTCTTTAAATTTTTAAACAGTTGTTCAGACAGTATTACATTTACTATGGAAATGAACCAACACTCTATTGCGTTCCTGGATATTTTGATTGAGAAAAGTGGTGATAAACTTGAAACTAATCTATATAGAAAGTCTTTGGATAGAAACACATTATTACATTATGATAGTTTCCATCCCGTGTCTATGTTCAAATCTATAACTAGAAGTCAATTTTAAGGGTTAAAAGACTGGTCTCTCGAACTGAGTTGATAGATCAACAATTAGATGATATGACCAAAATATTTCATCAGAGGGGCTATCCTATTTGGGTGGGTTTGACCATAAGAACATTGAAGATAGAATTAAAATTATCTCTAAATATAGTACTTCTTCTAGATTGAAACGTGTAATAGATAAACATTGGCACATATTATCTGTATGTCATCCTAATATTACTGAATTTTCTAATAAACCTCTGCTAGTACATAAAAGAGCCCCCTCGCTAAGAGATAAGCTAGTTAAAGCTCAATTGTCTTCCCCTTTGAAAGATTATAAAAGAAATGGAAGCTTTCCATGTTTAAATTGTATTTGTTGTAATTCGATGATTAAGGGTTCTACATTCACTCACCCTTACAAAGGGAACAAATATGCTATAAAGCAATTTGTTACCTGTGACTCTACGTATGTCATTTATATCTTGAAATGTCCATGTGGACTGATTTATGTAGGACAAACAACACAGAAAATGAAAGAGAGATTTTCCAAACATAAATCTACAATTAGAACTAAAATGCTCGAGTTACCAATTCCATCTCATTTTATAGAAGCGAAACATAATATAACTCAATTAAAATTAAAATCATTGAGCAAGTAGAAGAAAATTCAAGACGTGGTGATCGTATAAAAAGATTGCTTTCCAGGGAGGCTTATTGGATTAGAGAATTGGGGTCTTTGACACCCAGGGGCCTTAATCAAGAATACGATCTCAATCCATTTATTTAAATTGATATCTGGTCCCTCTATCAGTATATTTATTTTATTAATTTTTGATTTATTAATCAATTATTTTTCTATTATTTTTACAGATTTTCTCACTGAATAGTAGTGCTGGCTGCTATTTCTACACTAGCACATCTTTTTTGTCTCTCCTATGGTCTGTAAAATAAAATTGATTAAGTGATTTATTTCTGTGATTCATTTTTGTGATGATGTTACTTTAAATGAGTATTGCCCTATTGAAAGAAATAATAGATGATGAAATTGAAAATATATTTTTGTCAATATTTTATCACTTCTGAATGGAACTGTTTATTATGTCATGTGGTGACCGTCTCAATTACTAGCCCTTTAATAAACTTTGAGAATAAAAATTTAAAATGGAATAATTGCTTTAAGTGAAGATAAAGTAGAATTTAAGCACTTTTGTGATTAATTAAGTTATCTTTATGACTTATTGATCTCAAGAATATAGCATAGATGTCTATTAAGTTTATTTTTTTATTTTAATTTTTTATAATACACTTTCACTTTAAATATTTTTCATACTTTTTCATTATATTTTTCTTATATATAAGAATTTCTTTCACTTATACTTTTATATTTTAATTGTTTTTATATTTTTTCTTATTATTTTTTCACTGTAGGATATTATTATTAGTTTTTTGTTTAAGTGGCATTAAATTGAGACTGTCACTTTTAGTGACCTTTGATGATCATTGTTGTGGAAATAAAATATGAATATATACACATATAACTTTGTAGTTAGTAAAATGTCTATTTACCCGTTGCACTGAAATCAGTAGATAAGCTATTCACGCATATTTAGACAAAATGGCTGCTAGAAGTTTCTAACCCCTCCCTTCTCATAACCTCGACTAACTACCTCGTGTAACAAGATGGCGCTGAGATCTGGGGGAGACCCTCATGGTCTCAGTGACATCACCTCTAGTAGGCAGAGCACTAAGATAACTACTTAACACCTAACCAATTGATACCGTATTATTCCATGTTATCTCTGACAATGCTTATGATGTAATTTTGCTTTAAAAGGGACTTGCCGTCCCCTCTGAATAAACATTCCTCAAGTTATTCAACTACCTGAAACTTGTGTCTGGTGTGAATTACTTCAGGGAGCGTGCACGCATTGTTTCACTAATTTGGTCAGGGGCAGATACACAAAGAATAATCAATCGATTGAGTTGATTTCCACTTCAATTGGCGCCCAACGTGGGGCACCGGATTTGCCGGCTCGGAGGGCCGGAAAGCAACGGACCGGAGTGGACCTCCGGAAAGTGGGACACCCGGAGCCTGATCACCTCCACCATACAGCCGTTGTCTGTATACTCCTGTTTTGTGTCGGTCTGTCTCCGCGTCCTTCCGGCATCCAGAAGGCTACTAGACAGGTAATATCTTATCCGGTTCTCTTTTTAACGGACCTGTCGATTGTCTATCTGCCTCCTGAGTGCTCCTGTGTGTGTGTGAGTGACGGCCGGTGTATGTGTTTCTTTTAAAAATTTTAGCTTGACTGCCTAGTGGGCAGGGAACGCGACAGCCGGTAAAGGGCTGGGGACCACCCTTGTAGAGGGTTGGGGAATTGTGACAGCGCTGGGGACCACCCGTGAGATCGAGTTGGGAAATTATTTTTCACAGCCTGGAATAAGGGGCTGGGAATGTTATTTGATTTATATTGCATTGTTTGATTATGTACATGGCCATATTGCTCTCTGTTATTTTGTGGATTTTGTTCAATTGTTGCTACAATGTGGGTGCCCTTGGTGTCTGTGTGTGTGTTGTATGGCTTGTTCTCGACTCCGGAGTCTACACTCATTTTTATGTTTGTGACTTTTGCAAATGTTTAGTACTTAGTGTTGCTACCTTCACCTTCTCCCTCATCCTGTATCTGTCCTGTCTTTGTTGCCCAGAGCTGTGTTAGTCACCCACGCTCGCACCCTCCGGTCTGTGGCCACCACTCCCAGGTGTACAGACCATCGTGACTAGTCTATGTTTTGGGAAGACGCACGGGTTCACCGTGGCAGTCGAGCACTGTAGACTCACTTACTTTTTCTTCCCTCTTACTCGCTCCCCTTTACTTGGTAGACCACGCTTGGTCAAGATGGGGCAGGAACATGCTAGACCAGCTAAGGGACTACTAGCTTGTGATATTGTGAAAGAAAGAGCAGGGGAGGATGCAGTGTTAAAGATCAAGAAAATTTCTAAGGTTTGTGGTTTCCAGTTGCCACCTGGTGGTAGATTGCAGCCTGAGTTTTGGAGGAAGTTGCTTGTGGATAAGGAGGGGTTATTGTCTGATAATGGGTTAACCAAAGCAGTGGAGGCTTGGTATCGAGTAGCTAGGGGATTAAAGCGGGAGGATTGGACGGAGGAAGAACTTGAGTTTGAAGGACAAACGCTGTATGTGTATCATCGAAATGTTTGTGATTCTGATGTTTCTCCTGACCATCCCCGGCCACCGCCCTATGATGGCGCCCAGACCATGCTGAACAGCACCCGCCCATCTTCCCCAGTCCATACACAGACGTCACCTCCTGGTGGCGTCACACATGGTCCCACCCCTTTGTGTCCCGTGTTTGGAGCCGATGGTACCTATTACTATCCATTGCCATCACATCCCTTTCCCCATGCCCCTTTGGCACGGCCGTTCTCCTCCCCTGATCCGGTCCCTCCTCAGAACCTAATGCCAGTCCCGCCCCAGCCCGGTTACCAAACCCAATCCCAGCCTCTGCTACCTCCCTCGTTACCTCCTTGTTCACCATCCCGCCCCCAGACGCCTCTCACTCCTGTTGTCCCGCCTTCTGTCCTCCCTACGTCAGACCATGACCCCGCCCCACAGCTCCCGACCCTCGTCACTCCCGACACTCCCCTGGACCCGACCCCTACAGTAACCCCTTCCGCTTCCCTCCCTATCCCTGTTACTAATGCTTCAGGTTCTTCTACCAACCTAGTGTCTTCCCTCCTCACAGCCCTTTCCGCTGCCCTCGAGCCTCCTCCTCCTCCTCCCCCTCCCTCACTTCCTGAATCCTCCCCTATTGTGGACCCACCTTCTCTCCCGGCTTCTCTCCGTACTGAGCTGTCTCCTCTTCTCTCCGCCCTCTCTACATTGCTCCAGTCACCCGCCCAGTCTCACGTCACCCCCTCTGACCCGGCCCCTACACCTACCCAGATAGCTCCTAACCCAAGCCCCGCCTTTCCCCTCATGGTGGTTGGTTCTGAAGAACCTGCTACGTCAGCCAAACCCCATGACGTGGGCGTTTCTCCCGCGGCCTCAGGTTACCACCCCACAACTTCACAGCTGGGCAGTTCCCACAACATGTCACTTGCTCCTCAGACTCCCATCACCCCGGCTGTTCCCGGTCCGATTTCCCTGGGCGCCGCCTCTCACCAGGCCGACCATGTTGCTCCATGTGACAACGACCCTGATGGAAACGGCCTATCCCCACCCCTGGGTAACCGGTCCGTGACACAACCTGCAGCACGGATGCACCTCCATGTCCCCGCTCCTGCTACTGGGGCCCCTCCCATGTATGTCACCTTTAACCCCTCACAGGCCGCCACCCTTGTCACCTCTCTTCCTGATCCAGAGAAGCAACCCATGCCCTTTTACCACAGAATGGCTCAAATTCGTAAAACTTACTCCGCAGCTTGGCGGGATCTTTATAGTTTATGTGAAATCAAAGCAGGTGATGCCTATTGGCCTATTATGGAGAAAAGTTTTACCGATGCTCCACTTACCACAGACACAGATTTCCAGTCTGGTATCACATTCTGTGAACAACTCTGTGCTTGGGCACAGGATAAACTGGCAGACCAGGCTACTTGTATTACAGACATAGTTCAAGAAAAGCTTGAATCAGTTGAGAAATATCACTCACGCCTTACACAAACCTTCTCTGACTTAGGGTTCAGTACTTACAATAAAGCACATACTCAGATGTTGTCTGCTGCTTTTGTATCTGGTTTGAGGGAAACCATTCGCAAGGGTTTAATCCTTTCCCGCCCCGAGTATCGTATCATTCCCCTTGACACACTTCTACTAGTTGCTAAAGGGTTAGAGTCAGTGGTGCAACCTACACAGAGAAGGTCCAACCCAATGATGTTTAATGCTCCCACCGTAGCTCCAGGGTCAGTGCCAGCAGTTTCCGGTTTCCATACATTCCCAACTGCGCCAACCCCTAACCGTGCTCAATTCCCTACTGCCAGGACTTGTTATAATTGTCACCAACCTGGCCATTTCCACAGGGACTGCCCGCTCCCTAGATACGGTAGACCATCACTTCCTCGGTACCCCGGTCCTCCCTCTGCTGCCCATGGTTTTCCTACACCAGGTTACCCTAGGTTCCCCTTGCACCCCCCAGCCACCTATTTTCCTCCTCCTGAGTATTCCCGGGTTCCCCCACTGCCTACTGAGACCAGTCCCCAAGCTCCTGCCCCCGATATGGAGGAGGACCACCAAAGACCAACCCTTGTTAGGCCCACGCCTCCATCAACCTCTGCACGCCGTTATACCGGCCCAGATCAGTCCCATTTAGACTTATTGCAATAGGTAACCGGCAAGCCTGTGTCAGACATCCCTGTTATGGCAGTGTCTTCAGGGGATGAGGGAGGGCCCCTAGCTACTGTAGTTCTTCCCGTTGAGGGACACCCCACTACTTTCTTAGTTGACACAGGTGCAGCCCGTAGTGTTCTCAGAGAACAAGACCTGCCTGACCCCTCCTTTTTGTCTGACATCGATGTCTCTTGCGTTGGTGTTGATGGTACTCCCGGCAGTAACCCCCTCACTAAGCTCTTCTGTGTGGGTTCTGACATTCTGTCCCGATTTGTTGTTTCCTCTACCTGCCCCATTAACCTCTTGGGTGCTGAAGTTCTGTCCCGTCTCCAAGCATCCATTACCTTTACTGCAGATGGCCAAGTTCAGCTAAACACACCTTTATCACGAAAGGATACTTCAGCGCTTTGCTCCCTCCCATTACTGTTACACTTAGAATCTCCTGCAGGGGAAACAAGGGTCCCTCATGCCCCCAGTGCTCTGGACAGGATCCCCATCAAGCTCTGGTCTACTGGCCATGATGATATTGGCCTCCTCAAAGTTCCTCCTGTTGTGGTCTCGCTCTTGCCCGGAGTTACCCCTCCCAGAAGGCCCCAGTACCCACTGAAACCTGCTCAAGCCTCCGCCATCTCCAAACAAGTGGAAAGCCTCCTGGCCAAAGGGGCCCTTGTCAAATGTGTGTCACCATGCAATACACCATTATTTCCTGTCAAGAAAAAGACTGAAAAGGGTCAGCCTGACCAGTACCGTATGGTTCAAGACCTACGTGCTGTTAATGATGTTACTATCAAAGATTCAGCTGTTGTTCCAAACCCCCATACATTACTGTCACAGGTTCCACCTTCTGCCACAGTTTTTACAGTTGTGGACCTTGCCAATGCCTTTTTCAGTGTTCCTCTGGATCCAGCTTGTCAATATCTTTTTGCTTTCACTCATGAGGGCCAGCAATATACTTGGACTGTTATGCCCCAGGGAGCTCAGAATTCGCCTACCCAGTTTGCCCATGCTATGGCACTGGTCCTGGAACCCTGGCAAAAGACACACACTGATGTGGTGTTGCTGCAATATGTTGATGACCTCCTCCTCTGCGCTGATGATCTCCAAACTACTGAACGAGTTTCAGAAGATCTCCTCTGTTTCCTTGCTGAGGCAGGCTGCAAGGCCTCGAAATCTAAACTCCAATGGTGCCGGCCCTCGGTGGTCTTCTTGGGAAATTGCCTTTCCCATGGCACCCATCACCTCACAAAGGATAGGATCCTAGCTATCCTAAACTTGCCTATCCCTTCTACCCACCAATCTCTTCATGCTTTTTTGGGCCTGATTACTTATTGCAGATCCTGGATTCCGGACGCCTCTCAGCTCATGCAGCCTCTATATGATGTCTTGAAACATGATCCTTTTTCACTATCACCACATGCACTTGACTGTTTCACTTCTCTGAAGAAAGCTATTGCTTCTGCCCCTGCCCTGGGTTTACCAAACTACCAGTTACCCTTTAAACTGTTTGTGTCTGAAAGACTGGGCCACGCTTCTGGGGTTCTCACTCAACAACATGGCTCCAGACAAAGACCTATTGGCTACTTTTCATGCATGCTCGATCATGTTGCCAGAGGCAGCCCTTCTTGTCTCAGAGCAGTTTTTGCTGCAAGTGCACTCCTGGACAAGACTAATGCCTTTGTTCTTGGGCATCCCCTCACCGTACTGGCTCCACATGACATTTCTGCAATTCTCCAACAGACACAACCTCGACATCTTTCCTTTCAACGTCATTTGAGACTGCAAACCTCGTTGCTGCTACCAGACAATGTTACTCTACAACGCTGCTATTCGCTGAACCCTGCCACTCTTCTGCCACTTCCCAAGGGGGGAGTGGCACAACACTGGTACAGCTTGGACATCAACCCAGATGCTCGAATGGAGTTCCAGCTACCCACTTTTGCAATTCCTCATGATCAACAATCAGGAAATATGTTACATTGCACCTTATGGTTTAAAGACACTCCAGGCCCCAATGTGGATTATGAAGAAGAACTATTCCAACAGATTGAAATTCACATCACATTGACAGACTTGTGACCTGTGCAATTTGTGCCAAATGCAACCCTGGAAGGGTTGTCAAGACTGCACCCAACCACTTGGCCAAACCACAATATCCCTTCCAGAGAATACAGATTGACCACATCCAGATGCCAAAGAGTGGGCGCTATGAATATGCACTAGTTATTGTGGACATGTTCTCAGGATGGCCGGGAGCTTTTCCAGTGGCTAATCTTACCGCCCGGACAACAGCCAAACATCTCCTAACAGAAATTGTCTGCAGATATGGCATTCCAGAAGTAATTGAAAGCGATCAAGGAACCTCTTTTACTGCCTCACTAACTCGGGAAGTCTGGACAGCACTGGGGGTGACCCTTGCCTTCCACACACCATATCATCCACAGAGTAGTGGTAAGGTAGAACGCATGAATGGCACTCTGAAAGCCAGAATGCTTAAAATGTCACAGGAAACTAACATGCCCTGGCCCGAGAGTCTCCCGCTAGCATTATTCAGTGTGAGATACACCCCTAGGGGAAAATGTAATTTGTCTCCCTATGAGATTCTGTTTGGCACTGCACCCAGGTTAGGTTGCTATTTTCCACAGCAGCTTCAGATACAGTCAGATGCTATGGTAGATTATGTTACTGCTCTTTCTCGTGCCTTGACCAAAATCCATGCCCAAGTGTTTTCTTCTATTCCAGATCCTGAGTCGAATACAGGTACACACAAGTTGCTTCCTGGTAATTGGGTTATGATCAAGAAATTTCTCAGAAAGCACACTCTTGAGCCGAGATTTGATGGTCCCTACCAAGTGCTTTTAATCACAGCTACCTCTGTCAAATTGGCTGGAAAGAGTTCCTGGATACACGCTTCACACTGCAAGAAAGTGCCTGCTCCAGGAGAAACCACCCTCTCTGAACCATGAATTTGTTGTGTCTCTTGTGTTTCTTTATGCTGTTAAAGCTTGCATGGGCCCAACAGGTGGCCATAACCAAAGATAACAATGTTTACACTTTTTGGTACAATTCTTCATGTACAGATGTAGCCACATTCACCTTCGATTATTGTGATATTGTTACTTGCACCTTCCCACAAACACAGTATGCATCCATATACAAGGACATACCCAGTAAAAAAGATCCATATATTTGTGTGACGGGGGGATCTTGGGGCCATCATTGTGGTTCATGGAAAGCAGCCGGGTGGAACACGGGCAGACTATGGGGATACAGACCACAGAGTGCCCTTGACAGACTTGACCAGGTCGGGAAATCCTTACTCTCTAGAATGACTTTAACCAAACCTACTGGGTCAACCCCCATCAAACTCACACTAAACATAGAGCATCCCAGTCCTGGGGATGCAGGTGAATATGTGATGGGCATGTATTGGAAGGGGGGAGGCACACACAATAAGCTGGGGACATTCTACTTACAAGATATCTTCAACTCATCTGACTGGGTAGGCACCACACACATGACTGTCAATCCACTTAAACCTCACATTAAAACTTTACATGATATGGTTGTTATCGCTAACCCTACCTTTGAGGATACCATGGCAGTCGAGACAGGGTTTTCAGATACTAACTTATGGTTGGAATGGATGAGATACAATGCCAATTCACATAATAAGACTAACTGTTATGTGTGTGGGGGAGCTAGGCCTCACCTAGGCACAGTACCTCTGAATCTACCTCCCGAAGTTGAAACATGTGTTTTGAGTCTTTATGCACAATCCACTACGAACTCTTCCATGTGTGAGTCATGGAAAAAGGTCTATCCTGTTATTCAAGGACATGTTAAACCACCTAATGGGGTCACCGTGTATCCAGGTAATTACACTTGTTATTCAATATCTAAGAACACGGGGTCGTATATGGGAAAATTTCCATCGGGTTACTGCTCCACTTATCACACCCCACCCGTAGCATTATTAATGAACCATGTAAAGACAGTTGGAGACATATACTGGCTGTGTGGCGATAAGCAACTAAGGTCCCAGCTAGTGGGACTGTGGTGGGGTGAATGTACACTAACAAAAGCCATAATGCCCATCCACATTATCCCTGATGGCTATCATGATGAGTCAGACCACACACATATAAGCCATAGAACTAAAAGGGAGGCCCCAATCCGTGGTAGTTTCGACCCACACGTTTACATAGATGCCATAGGTGTGCCAAGGGGGGTGCCTAATGAGTTTAAAGCAAGAGATGAAGTAACAGCTGGGTTTGAATCCTTAATTCCAATGATCACGGCCAACAAGAATGTCAATTGGATTAACTATATCTATTACAATCAACAGCGATTTGTTAATTACACCAGGGATGCCCTACAGGGCCTGGCAGAACAGTTGCAAGCCACCACACAAATGACATTCCAAAATAGAATGGCCCTGGACATGATATTAGCAGAAAAGGGGGGCGTTTGCAAGATTATCCCCGAAACCATGACATGTTGCACATTCATTCCAGACAACACTGGGCCCAATGGTAAGGTGTCTATGGCTATAGAGAAACTGGATAGTCTCTCAGATGAACTAAAGAAGAATTCAGGAGTTATGGATACTTGGGACAGGTGGTTTGGATGGATGAATGGTTGGCAGAGAACTTTATTCCAGGTTGGAACTGCAGTCCTTATAGTGCTTATTTTCTTCTTGTTTTTAATCTGTTGTGTGTTTCCTTGCATACAAAGGTACTTACAGAAAGCAGTGGGGAAGACTATAGATGACACAACTCCTAACTTCCTACATCAGGATGTTACAGAACTAGACTATGACACACCACACACACCCCTTCAACCTCACCAATTCAAACAGGCAACTGCACTCCTGTAGGGATAGCGTAGGGAAAGCGTCTGTCTCTACGGGCAAGTCTCACGTGTGGAGATGTGGTGGATTAGCCACCGCGGGTTACCCACGGAGTGAAGAGTTCGATGTTCGTTAAGACAGATGAGCTGCAGGCAGCTAGGGATGTGTAAGGGACAGCTGCAGTTGGTATGGTAAATAGCCATTTTAAGGGGGGACTGTTGTGGAAATAAAATATGAATATATACACATATAACCTTGTAGTTAGTAAAATGTCTATTTACCCGTTGCACTGAAATCAGTAGATAAGTTATTCACGCATATTTAGACAAAATGGCTGCTAGAAGTTTCTAACCCCTCCCTTCTCATAACCTCGACTAACTACCTCGTGTAACAAGATGGCGCTGAGATCTGGGGGAGACCCTCATGGTCTCAGTGACATCACCTCTAGTAAGCAGAGCACTAAGATAACTACTTAACACCTAACCAATTGATACCGTATTATTCCATGTTATCTCTGACAATGCTTATGATGTAACTTTGCTTTAAAAGGGACTTGCCGTCCCCTCTGAATAAACATTCCTCAAGTTATTCAACTACCTGAAACTTGTGTCTGGTGTGAATTACTTCAGGGAGCGTGCACGCATTGTTTCATTAATTTGGTCAGGGGCAGATACACAAAGAATAATCAATCGATTGAGTTGATTTCCACTTCAATCATTGATTAACATGTTGATGTTTTTTTATTTATTTATAAGATGTTGTAATCTACATTAATGATATGACTTATATATGGGGTTGCCTTTGGGATCCTATTGTGTATCAGCCAGGTCTTGTTATAATGCTAATATGTTGCAACTTTAATCAGTGGCACTTTGCTCCCGGGCAGGCAAGTCACAAGTTTGCATTGTGCGCATGTCGGCGACTTGACGCGCATGCGCCGAGTGCCGTTCTGGTGCGCATGCGCTGGTGCCTTTGCCCCGTTGACGCTTGCGCGTGTTTGCGCATGTGTATTGTATGTATGGGGCAGTACATTTCGGCATTTAATATTTGATGGCGAACCGACATTTGTGGAGCTTGAATAAATAATAAATAATTAATAATGAACATATGACTATTATATTGTCATTAGTTTTGGATTATTATGTTTCTTTATCTATTTTTATTAATAGTCTTTGGAGTAATTCTATGATCATGTGATTAGTATGCTGCAATTGGCCAGTTGGTGTCACATGATTGTTGTCATGTGATTTCACCAGGCAATGCAGCTATTTAGAATCTTCTGCTGCTCAATAAGGTAAAAAGATTGCAGTATGCTAGTGTGTGATTGGTATGCTGCAATTGGCCAGTTGGTGTCACATGATTGTTATCATGTGATTTCACCAGGAAATGCAGTTATTTAGAATCTTCTGCTGCTCCATAAGGTAAAAAGATACTATTGAATACAGCTGCAATACTATTTAACTGATTCGAGTTTAATGGTTGAATTTATGATTGGCTGATACCCTTTGATTTCTTTGACACCCCCTGATAATGTGATTACTATTGGAGAGCTAATTAATCTTTTAATTAGTGTTACTACTATCAATTGTTTATAACATATGTTTGATAATATACCACATGTTTTTTCACTTATTTAAATATTGTATACACCTATATATTGTGTTTTTGTATGTGCTACATTAGCTTGAAAAAAGCCCTGTTGGGGCTGAAACGTTGCTTTGTAGTTCCTGGTCCAAATAAATTGCCTTAAGATTTGGAAACTATTGGAGTGCCTTGATCATTTTCTACAAATTTACCCCCTCTTATTCTTTCACCCTCCCTCTCACTCTGTCACCCCCATCACACTATGTCACCCACCCTCTTACGCTGACACTCCCCTCTTACTGCTACCCACCTTCACTATGTCACCCTTCCTCTCACTCTATCACACCCCTTACACTAATGTAACCCTCACACACTGTCACCACCCCTCACACTTTGTCACCCCTTCACACTATGTCATTTTCCCCACACACTCTGTCACCCCTCTCGGCGCACACTGACACCCCTCTCGGCGTACACTCTAACCCCACTCGGCGCACACTGTCACCCCTCCATACACATTGTCACCCCCCTCCATACACACTGTCTCTCCCTCCAAACACACAGGCACCACTCTCCGCACACACAGACACCTTCCTTCATTCTCATTGTCAACCCTCAACACTCTGGCACCCACCTCCATACACTGTGGTACCCTCCTGCTCTTTTACATTCACCCTGCCACAGTTACCCCTTTACTCACCCTGTCACCCCCTGAAGGCAATAATTATACACACTGTCATAAAACATAGCTTCGCCATAAACTCAGTGCCAAAGGCCACAGGCAGTACACAAACATACACATGCTCAGAGAAACATACATACATATACAAGGATCCTCACTGCCAGACACACACAGGTAGACAATGCAACAATGTATACAAAGACTAGCTCACTATATCCAGTGCTGCAAGCTCTCCCTTCAGTATATCTACAGCTTCTTATACACACACAAATCAACTGCTATTTTTTTCAATAATGGTGTTAGTGGGGGCCTCATGTATGAGTTTCGCCTAAGGCCTCGCCAAGTCTAGAGCCGCCACTGGTCCCTGAGTCTTCGCATGCACCTGCTTTGGATAACGTGGAACCCATGAAGATTGGGATGATCTCATACAGACAGCCACCCCAGGAAAGAGCAAGAAGGAGGCTTAAAGGACTGTGTTTCTACTGTAGGGAAAGGGGACATTTCATTTCCTAATGTCCTGTTCGTCCGACTAAGCCTCAGGTTCTCCAAGTGGCTACTGCTCAGACGTATCCTGAATGCCAACAGGTCACCTGCACATGTATGAACACTCCTGACCCTCCTAAGTCGGTGTCACGTGCGTGGGCTATAGGCCCAGCCGAGACAGTGGGGAGAGTGTGGAAGTGACAGGGTTAATGACACCAGACCCCTGGTTACCTGTTGCTAGTCCCAGCAACCACTCAATTAACCCCTGCAATCCCTTCTACACTATCCCCCTTAGTACTACTGCCACCACCAAGACTTTTAAACCCGGGCGTCTTAGGTTACCCCACACACAGGAGAATTCTAGTATCACCGTTCTACTTTTACTGATAAAACATATATAGTTAACCCCTTTTGGTAACGTGTTTACCTGAGCTTTCCTCTGGAGAGTGAAGCTCATAGAGAACAGAGACACAAGCTGATTAAAGGACCACTATAGTGCCAGGAAAACATACTCGTTTTCCTGGCACTATAGAGCCCTGAGGGTGCCCCCACCCTCAGGGACCCCCTCCCGCCCGGCTCTGGAAAGGGGAAAAAGGGTAAAACTTACCTTTTTCCAGCGCTGGGCGGGGAGCTCTCCTCCTCCGATCCTCCTCCTCCTCTCCGTCGGCTGGCTGTGCGCACATTCAGCTGGTCTCATAGGAAAGCATTCATAATGCTTTCCTATGGACGCTTGCGTGTTCTCACTGTGATTTTCACAGTGAGAATCACGCAAGCGCCTCTAGCAATGAGACAGCCACTAGAGACTTTGGGGGAAGGATTAACCCATTTATAAACATAGCAGTTTCTCTGAAACTGCTATGTTTATAAAAAAAATGGGTTAACCCTAGCCGGACCTGGCACCCAGTCCACTTCATTAAGCTGAAGTGGTCTGGGTGCCTAGAGTGGTCCTTTAAGTAAACATTTAATCTGACAAAAAAGATTCACAGTGCTGAGTACAAAATACAGAAATAGAAGACATACAGATAACAAATTGCAAAACAGTACATAAAATAAAATAAAATAGGAGAAAACACAAGAAATTCCTTACATGTAGTTGCCCCATATAGGAGTCTCGTGGGAGTCTTAGATGGTATAGGTCTCCTAGAAGTTGCTGACCAAAGAAAGAATGAATAACTCCCTGGATAGTCCAGCACCCTCATTAATATATCTAAACTAGTTGTTGCTCAGTGGGCAGACCCCTTGGGGGGGGGGGAGGGGGGGGAATCAGAGGGGGTTGGTCTGGCAGTTTATTGCCCACTCTATGCAATTCCTTGTGTCCAGCTCTGGTGATGGCTATCTAGATGTTTTATGGTCTAGGCCTGGTGCAAGATCAAAGACCACAATAAATGTCATCCCAAGGTTTACAAAAAAACAACTCTTAACATATATAAACACACATCAAACACCAACTCATGCTTTTGGCATGACACCTCCCCCTTAAGATGGTGGACAGAAAAATGTAGCCACAGGCTGATTTATCTGTCTACCATTAACCCTCTAGTTGCCGAGACAGGCCATCTGCATTCCCATGCAAGCTGCCCTTTTTGTGCTGGGCAGTGAAATTATACTGTTGGAGGATAGGGCTCCAATGGAGCAGTTTATCATTGTTACCTGTCACCTGCAGCAGGTTGTGATCAGTCCATACCACAGCTACACCCTCAACAAACATGCCTGATTTGCCTGTTTCAATTCCCCATCGATCTCTGGTAACATCCCTTAAACCACACCCACTGCGCTCATGTAGTAGCTGTAAGGGGAAGAAACCAATGGATTTCTGTAGCACTCCCCGGTAAGCACACAAAAAAAGCAGACAGAGAACACTCCCAGGATAGATGTGCTGTATCAACACCCATCATCTCTTTTATTTTGCTGTCTGTCTGCTGGGCTTGTTGCACTATCAGACTCTGAACCTTTGGTTCACAATCAGAAAGTTGCTTAGGTGTATGCGTGAGTTGTGATAAACTGACAAGGTTCCTGGTTCCTCCAACAGTATGTTTCCCTGCAGCCATCCTTCCTGGACCCACAGGCTGAGTCTGTTCGTGCCCCTCACTTTCACTCCAGGTCATCAGACATACAGAACTTTGGAAACTGGCTAAGTCTGGCGCAGAGTAAAGCTCACACACCCTCTGCCCTCCCTCATAGCCTCGCTGTCCCTTCACATTTTCACCCAGTGTATCACATACATCTGCTTCAGGCACATATATTCATTCAGCCCCCTCTCACTGGAAGGCTTTTCCCATACATTTTCACAGGACACATTTGACCCCCCTTGATCAGATACAGAATTTTGCACACACTCACATAATTTCTTCTCCAGGGCAGGCCCTCCTCTCACAATCTCACATAGCACCTCAGACTGTCCTGCTGCAGCCCTGACCCACTGTTGACTTGTTACCACTGCGACTAGTGGTACACATCCCTGGCTCTCACCTTCCTCCTCCCCCTTACTCTCTGACATCCCAGCCTCACAGTATTTTGATACAGGCACATCACTACTCACCCCTATCTCACATTTGGTAGACATCACTGGTTCAGTTACAGGTAGATATTTATCCACACCCTGCTCTCCCTCTCAGCCATCACACTTCACAATGTCTCCCAAAGTTTCACACAATACCTTAGGTGGAGCAGTCAGCCCTTCTGGCTCACAAACAGTGTCCGCTGGAGCATAGTGACAGAGCATCCTGCCCAAATCATTCCCCAACAGAACATTAACAGGGATATCCTCTGAAATCCCCACTTCCCGCAAACCTTTGCCCGCACCCCAATCAAGGTACACACATGCCAGGGGCACAGCGGGACGCACACCCCCAATTCCTTTGATGGACATGGTTCTTCCAGGGATTATGTCCTCCGTATTCACCACTTCAGGGCGCACCAGGGTGAATGAAGCTCCAGAATCTCTCAGTCCCACGGTCACTTGGTCACCCACAATTACACTCTGCAGGTTATCCTCTCGTTTCCCCACGGACCCACCCACAAGCAATACTGATGTTGCCCCTCCACGGACTGGTGAGGGCATATTCCTAGTGGGGCAAGTCCTGCTCAGATGACCAATCTGGTTGCATCGAAAACAACGGCGGGCATCTGACTCACTTGAGATAGCCCCGGCTACGCTGGCAGTCGGCGGTGAAGTTCTCACTGCAGATCTTACAGGTGGTGATTGAACTGTAGCTTCTCTCCAGGTCGAAGTAGCAGCTGACACAAGTCCACGCCTGGATGTGGGTGCATGGATGTCGGCATAGTCATCTGCCAGTTCTGCAGCAGCCCTAGCATTTTTTGGCTTTCTTTCCAAAATCCACTCTCGTACATTAGGGCTCCGGGTCTGCAAGAACTGCTCCAGCACCATTAAGTCATTAAGGGCTTCATAGGTAGTAGCTTGTACTCCTGTTACCCATTGCCGGAACGTAGTTTCTAATTGTGCAACATATAGAATGCAGCTGGATGATGGGCATTGCTGCATACTCCTAAACTTTTTCCTGTAAGACTCAGGAGTAAGATTGAAAGTTTTTTGCAGTGCAGATTTGATTGCCTCATAGTTGTTATCAGTATCTGGGGGAAGGGACACAAACACATCCAAGGCTTTCCCTTTCAGTTGTGGAGTTAAATATCTGCCCCACTGGTCTGAGGGTAGTTGATGCTGCCTGCATACTTTCTCAAAAGCTTTTAAAAATATATCCAAATCTGTCCCTTCTTCGAGGGAAGGAAAATCATCCTTATGGAGCCTATGTGTGCTGGACTCTGATGCATTGCTGTTCAGTGAGGACTGAAGGGTAAATTGCAGTTTAGCAAGTTCCAGCTCATGTCTCCTTTGTGCCTCCCTTTCGGCTAGCCTCTCTGCAGATTCCCTTTCTGCAGCCTGCTGTTGGATCATCACCTGCAGGGCCTCCTGAGGATTTGCAGCCATCAGTTGCCGAAATAAATCAGTTGAGCAAATGTCCTTAATGTTTTGAGGGGTACAACCACCAGGCATTTCAGTAAGCAACAATCCTGCAGTAGTAGGGAGCTCGGTAACCCTTTCAGTGTCAGCCTCCACAAGGTCAGCAATAAGTTGTGCCTTATTTTTGCCAAAAGTTGGTAAATTCTTTTCTTGGCACAACAATTCCAAGGCCTCTTTTGATTGTTTGCGATAGGCCTCCATATTCACAAATAGGATAGAGAAAGAAAAACAAAAGATGGGAGGGGAGAACTGTTTTGCACTTTGTATGTATTTTAAATCAGCACTGAGCTTGGTCTTTGGAAATAACACAAAAACAAGTATGCAATTTCTTTTAGTGCTAAGACCCCCTTTACAGGTAAAATCTAGCAAGCACTAAAAATCTCTAAATATATCCCACTAGCTGCCGCCAGTTTGTCACGAGCGTGGGCTATAGGCCCAGCCGAGACAGTGGGGAGAGTGTGGAAGTGACAGGGTTAATGACACCAGACCCCTGGTTACCTGTTGCTAGTCCCAGCAACCACTCAATTAACCCCTGCAATCCCTTCTACACTATCCCCCTTAGTACTACTGCCACCACCAAGACTTTTAAACCCGGGCGTCTTAGGTTACCCCACACACAGGAGAATTATAGTATCACAGTTCTACTTTTACTGATAAAACATATATAGTTAACCCCTTTTGGTAACGTGTTTACCTGAGCTTTCCTCTGGAGAGTGAAGCTCATAGAGAACAGAGACACAAGCTGATTAAGTAAACATTTAATCTGACAAAAAGGATTCACAGTGCTGAGTACAAAATACAGAAATAAATGACATACAGATAACAAATTGCAAAACAGTACATAAAATAAAATAGGAGAAAACACAAGAAATTCCTTACATATATTTACCCCATATAGAATTCTTGTGGGAGTCTTAGATGGTATAGGTCTCCTAGAAGTTACTGACAAAAAGAAAAGGAATAACTGACCTCCCTGGATAGTCCAACACCCTCATATATCTAAACTAGTTCTTTCTCAGTGGGCAGACCCCTGGGGGGGGGATCAGAGGGGGCTGGTCTGGCAGTCTATTGCCCACTCTATGAAATTCCTTGTGTCCAGCTCTGGTGATGGCTATCTAGATGTTTTATGGTCTAGGCCTGGTGCAAGATCAAAGACCATAATAAATGTCATCCCAAGGTTTACAAAAAACAACTCTTAACATATATAAACACACATCAAACACCAACTCATGCTTTTGGCATGACAGTCGGTTACTCCCATTTTCTTACAGGAGACTGTCAAGGAGAAACCAGATCCTCCTGCTACTATAGAGGAATCGGCTTCTGAGAAAACAGTTACCATGACTACTGATGGTCCTGTTGGTAAAGATCCTCCTCCTGGTTGCATATATGCCTCTAATGGGACTCTAGTAGCTATTGATCACTTGGAAATCTTTGAAAGGGCACTGTAAGCCATGAATTCCGCTCCAGCTGGTACCTCCAAATCCAGAAAATCTAAAAAGAAGTCTGGCCTATGATGAAACTTTACTCTTTTCGCGTGAAGGCTGCTTTGAGGAGGGGGTACTGTCACAACTGTCATCATGCCCTCTGCAATATTTGTGGGTTTGGTCCAGGCTGGGTTCGAACCTGAGTCTCCTGCATTCCAGCCAATGACCTTATCCTTGGCTCCACATATCTTTGGTTAATACTGCTTGTTCCTGATGTCTGCTGATTTTGATCTTATGCTCGTCCTTTGTTTATGCCTGTTTGCTGCCTGTCCTGACCTCTGTTCTATCCCTAACTACTCCTTTGGATTCTCCTTGTCTGTATCTCGCTCCTGGAAGCACTGTTTGTTATCAGCCCCAGTGCACTGGTTCGCAGCCTTGGGAATTTCTGCTTTGAGTCCCCTTGGCTTGCGTATAATTGAAAGGGGAACTTTAACTCTGCGTGTCGGACTCACCATCAAGGTAAGATCCGTCATGATTCCCTGTTATTTCAGAAGTTGTGTCCTTAATGCCTTAATTAGACACATCACAGTGCCTGGTGAGTCTCCATTGTACTAAAAAGGCAGTGCTGTTACAGTAAATAACACATTATGGGAAGTTACCTATGGACCACTACCAGAAGGAATCCATTAATATGACATTGGGAGCCGTTCTTGGGTCGAGACCCAGCAGTTAGGAACCACTGCTATAGAATAAAGTTACTATTATTCCTGCATGCTGTTATCATATATATGTTTATTATTGATAAGTGTGTTCATTTAAAACAATGTAACTGTGTATAATCTATAATATTTCTAGTACTGTGTGAACCTAAATCAAAGGCTAGGTAAACTGCTAGGCTATGATTTATCTCCCATGTCCCATCGTGGGCATAGGGGCAGACTGGCAAGGGGACTAAGATTGAGAAATAGTCTTGAGGCAACTCTTATTTGAAAAATTTGGAGGTAATAAACACAGCTTTAAATTGATAAAAAAAATCTCAGCTATCCTATAATTGCTCTCCAAATCTGATTAAAAAAAAACCCAAACGAACAGATAAAGAGAAGTAAATGAAGGGTGGGTGTTGGGTGGTGGGAGAGCCCAATATTAGGTCTAAAACAATTTAGCCCTAAAATTTTCAATTCCATTCTTGGTTTTCCAAATTTCTCAGTTTATTGATTCATCACATATTTAGAATGGAAGTCAGTTTATTACTGGATAAAAATGTATTGGATTTTCCCTTAGGCAGTATCTGATCTCCAAAATGTGTAAGTTGTTATGGCAGAGCGCTTAGGGAATTATTTAATGTGACACTAATTTATATGAATACCTTTTTAAAGTGCCAGTCTTATGAAGTGCAATCCCAACCATCAAGTTTTTGTGCAAATATTTCTACAAAGTGCCAATCGTATAAGGTCCAATTCCAGTAGTTGATTTTTTTTTTTTAACAGCAAAAAATAAAAGTATTTATACATCACTTCACAAATTATTTGAATTACAAGAAAATCAAGTGGTTTCAAAAAATAAACCAGCATTAAAATTTATTTGTATTTTGTGCCATTTACAGTGCTTATACAAAATAAAAAATAGAGTGATCTCCCTTTAAGTTTTTTGCATTCTCCTATACCCACAGTATTGGTGGAACCGCTCTTTTATGCAGGCATAAAACCTCAAAAACAAAACATACAAAACAATAATAAGGCAGACAAATTGAAAAATAGGGAGAGATTCATTAAATCGTTAAAATGCTTACTCACAAAAGAGGAGCCAATAATGTGGCTGTGTTGTCACCTTGGATTCTTTTTGTAGGGAGTTCTCTTGCTCGTATTGGGATGTTTTTATCTAAGAAAAGATATTCACAGATCGTGCAATATGCAAGGACACAGATATAAAGAATTTTGAGCAATATATCTCACTCACGTTTGGAAGAGCCTTTTTCTGTAGGCTCTATTTGCTGAGCCAGCGTCTCATTTAGGGATGATGCTACCTCTTAGAATCATCAGAGATCTCTAGTCTGGTGAATATTTCCAGCTTTATTCAGGTAACATATTAAAAGCCAATTAATAAATATCTTTGGTTTGGAAAACCATATTAAAAGCAATATGATAATCAGTATAAATATCAATGAGGGCTTATCTTCCAATACATGTTTCACCCTTGGGGCTTCCTCAGTCCTTAGTCACTTAGAATCTGGCTTGTGAAATTAAAGACATATTTGTGAATTAATTTAACATGATACCATGGAGAAGTAGGTTTGAAAGAAAGTTAGCGATTATAACAGTAGGTTATTTTAATTCATTCATAGGTATGTAAATAAAAATGTATAAAAGTACAGTGAAAGTGATTTTTAAGCACGAGAGAACACCCAAACATTCATGTGATAAAATATCAAAACAATATCTAGTAGACTTGTGCACAGTAGCTTTTTTTAGTTTGTCTGAAACTATTTTTCTTTTTTTCATTTTGATTGTCCGAAACCTAATCTCATCTATTCGGTTCAGAAAAAATTCAGGCAATATTTTCAGATTGGGACAAATCAAATTACACAATCGAACAGCTACATCTTGCAGTAGTTTACTAGAAAACTCCCTAAAAAGGTACCCTTGTGTGCGATTGCCATATTTAAGAGAACCAAATTAGGGATCTGTTTAGTAGATAATGCCACCATTTGGTTTCCCTAACATGGCAATTCTACATAATAATGTCAAATTATGACAGTCTACTATGCAGCTGAAAGATCACAATTTAGATTTTTTTTTTCTTAATTTTGGTCTTTCCGCTCATAGTAATGATTCAAGGGAGGTTTAAATCCTCCCTTAAGCACCCACATGCTATGCGGCAATTAGGGGCATATCTACTAAAAATCTATTGTTTCTCAGTCTCTACTACAATAAAGGAGGACTCTGGCATTGGCCCCTGTGCCACCACAGTGAGTTAATTAATAAGATAAAACAGTGGAGACAGACCCTTTTCCTCCCATTGGCAGCATAGTGGGCTGGGGAAACAATAGGTGTCCAATGGGTGGGGTATTGTGAGGACAATAGTTTCTGCTGTGGTTCCAATATGGCTATTCATCTTTTGGAAGAATGGACGAGCTACCCAAAATGTGGAGAAACATGCCTTCATACGAAATTGAATACAAAACTCTAATATCTAGTATCATTGTATAGTGCAGGTCTTTCATGCATTGCATTGCTTATAAAGTATTCACTCAGAATAGGGACAAGAGAAGGAGGTAACAGGGACTATGAGAAAGAGAGAGAAAGTTAAAGAGAGACAAGTAATAAAAGTGGGTAAATGAAGAGAGAGGAGGGAGTATGATTGAGAGATAGATAAAAAGACCTTAAAGGTTTTGGTAATTGGTAATTACGTGAACTTCTTGTTCTCTCACCTACATTTTGAGGTAGTCAAAAAGTGTGAGGTGCTCCATGTAGGCCATCTAGGTAATGTCTAATATGTGTTAGTGTGAACTGCTGGAATTTAATATTGGTTGGAAAATTAGTTACAAGATAATTAGATTTTCTATCTATGAGTTGCTCCTACTCTAGTTGAGGAATTCACAGGCTCCAGCCAAAAAAAAACCCCAACAGCATAAAGTAAAACATTTTTCTCTGTGTGAAGGAGATAAAGTTCACTAGCTGGCTAATCTTATCTGCTGTCTGAATCCATCTAGTCTTTGATAGGGAATTATTTTTGCATTACGATTAAGGTATCACCGACGTAATTTACTTAAGAAACACTCCAGACACCATTAAAATTATACGTTTTGGCTTCTTAATGCTGTGGTTTTCTCCACAGTAAACTCTCTTCTAGTTATGATAAAAGAATACACCACTTCGCTCCTTTTTTTCAGATTACAACTTTTATGAGACAATGGGACCCTAACCTCATCTCTTTTTCAGCCTCTACCCTCCATTCCACCTCTTGGTTTTCTGGCCTTAATGAGACAACCTTTTCACATTTCTATTAATTGTATAGACTTATGACACTCTACAACATAAATACCATAAACAAACTCTTTTAGTGAGATGGGGACACTGCTGAAAGCCTAATTTTTAACTATGAAAAATGTCTGCTTGATTTTGTGCAGGAAATGAAGTGTCTCCTTCTTTGTTTGAGTGCCTCTCTATTATGCACTATAGTCTCCAGTCACCATGGTGTTGAACATGATGAAGAACATGCTGATCACACTGACGACCACAAACATAACCATGGAGACCATAAACATAGTAATGATCATGGTGGCAATCACAAAAATCATGGCCATCATGGAAAAGGGAAACATGACTCACACCATCATGTTCATGTCAATGAATCGATAGCTTGCCATAAAATTGCATCATCCAATTCTAAGTTTGCCTTCAGATTGTTCAAGCAGGTAACAGATGCAAAACCTTCAGAGAATATTTTTTTTTCCCCGGTCGGTATATCTACTGCTTTTGCCATGCTTTCTGTAGGAGCTAAGTCCAAGACCCATGACGAGATCTTAGAAGGTCTTGGTTTCAACATCTCTGAAATCACAGCAGAGGAAATTCATTCTTGTTTCCAGCATCATCTCCATGTCATAAATCACCCTGATAGCGAGCTACAGCTCAACAGTGGGAATGCCCTCCTTATACACACAAAACTCAAACCGCTCCAGACATTTTTAGATGATGTCAAAAAGAATTATGAGTCAGAAGCATTTTCTAGTAATTTCACAAATTCTGATGAAATAAAGAACCAGATCAACAGCTACGTGGATAAGAAAACCAATGGGAAAATTCCTGAGCTGCTCAGCAGTATTGACGAGGACACAATTTTAATACTCCTCAACTGGATTTATTTCAGAGGTAAGGCCAAAACTGTGCTCCTAATTAATTAGAATTACCATAAATAATACTATCACCATTTGCACAGATTATGTGTGTGTATCTATATATATTTTGACAGAGGTCCCGCTAGTGCCTCACCACAATTAGTATATGTAATATAGATATATATATTACATATACTAACTGTGGTTGGGCACTAATGGCCAAGTGAATCAAACAGTCACTGTCCTGGTGCTTCCCATGTGAAATATATAAATTGCGCACTAGCGGGTCCTCTGTCAAAAAAGTGTATCCAGAACATCACAACATAAATTGTTGATGTTTTGGCCTTTATCAAGGTATCTAGATAAAAGCCCTACAGTCTAAAGCGTTCATAATTTACGTTGTGCCGTATTGAATACACTTTTTAATTTTTTTAACGTCATTTAAATACATCCATAGATATACATTTATGTTGTTTGTTGTGTAGTGAAGTACATACGCCTTCAGTCCTTCTTAATTGGATTTATTTCAGATCTAAGGCCCAAACTGTTTTATTAATTAGGAATGCTATAGCCACATTTCAAATGTACAATTGTTTAACATTTGCACAGATATTATTTTATATATAAATATTTGTGCTCGGAATTTAAATACGTAATGGATAGTATCTGTGAGCAAAGTTGGTTGTGGTGTGCCGAAACCAACGTACGAGTGGGCCTGTAAATAAAAGAGGGCAAAAGATAAATTCGAGAAAATACACACTTTATTGCATTTTACAAGACCAAGTTCCTGAAAGCTTGGCAAAGCTCTTTCTCCGGTTGTGGAATATATGCATTATATATGGAGGATTTCCATCGCCCCAGTCTCTTGATGATGTCGACCGGTGTGTTTGTGCTAGAGGCTGCTGAGGCGGCTCCTATGCGGAAGGAGTGCCCGGAGAATGCAGCCGGGTTGTGTCCAAGCTTAGATAACAGAGTTCTGACATGTAACATCAATTTTGCCGTGGTTAGCGGGTGCCTTTGTAGTGTTAAGAGCGGAGAGTCTGGTAGGTGAGCGTGAAGAGTTGACCGTAGTTGGTCTAGTACTTTTACCGGACACCAGGCATTATCAGTAGGGAAGAGAGGAATTATTGTAGGGTGTAGTGACCGGTTGGTTTTAGTTGTAGGGATCGAAAGTAGGTAGTGATCCTCTATCTTAGTTAGGTGTGATGTTTTAAGGCTTAGCGTGATATCTCCTTGACAAACCACGGTGAACTCTCTAGGTCTGAGAAAACCATAGAAAGTGAGATATATAGCAGATTTGATCACCGTATTTGTGTCGCTATCGAATGGGGCTGTGTCAAGGAGATTGCTAAGTGACCTGAAGATAGGCCCATCTATAGGTAATCTAGTGATTGTGAGTGGAGGTGAAACCTTTGATATACCTTTTAAAACCTTTTTAATGGGGTATGATGACAGGAAAGGAGTGTTGTTAGGAAAATAGGTGAGGCTGTGGTGCGGAACCCCGGTGAGGTAAAGTTTAATGGTGTTGTGCGACAGTTTAAGGTGTAGGTGGCAGAAAGAGGCAAAAGTCACCATGGTTTGAATAGAAAAGTCACCTTGTAGACCGAATTCTGCAGTGAATTTGTTAAATATATTAAGTGCCCTATTGTAAGTGATAGCAGTGTTGGGTGATAATGCTTGGTGAGTGAGTGTTCTAGCGTGATGCAAGAGTGTGCTTAATCCAAGATTAGTTCGTGAAACCGTGGTGTCCTGGATGGCTGTTGGTGAGCCGTTGGGAGTGCCTGACAGAATGCCTGGAATTGAGAACGAGAAAGAGTGTCAGCGGCCGTGTTGTGAATACCCAGCATGTGAAAACATACTAAGTGAAACTGACCGGATGCTGCCAACCAGGTCAGCTTGCGAATCAGCCGCATGATGGTCAGGGATGATGAGCGCCCTTTGTTAACGATTTCGCAAGCCGCCGAGTTATGTGAGTAGCATTTTACTGCCTTGCCGCACCAGAGATGACCCCAGGTGTGTGCGGCCGCCACAATGGGGTAAATTTCGAATAGTGCTGAGGTCTCCCTGAATCCTGGCAAGGCATCCGTCTCAGTGGGCCAGTGGCCCCTAAACCAGTGGTTCCCGAAAATGGCTGCAAAACCGGTGTTGGCTGCTGCGTCTGTGTGGATGATGGGTGAAGAGGTGGAGAGAGGGGGGATAAACATGGAGATACCATTCCAGTCTTTCAAAAACTTCCCCCACATAGCTAAGTCAGCCTTGGCGTGGGGGTCCAAAGAAACTGTGCCGGAGTCTGGAACTCCGTGGAGCAGGCAAAGAAGTCTGGATATGAAAGACCTGCGGGATGATGCGCATGGCGAAGTTCAGGGATCCGAGAAGGGACTGAAGTTCTTTCCTAGTGCAAACATCATTCCGCAGGAACATGTCTATCTCCCCTCTCAATCGTGACAGTTTGTCGTGGGGAAGGCTAGCTCTGAGGTTAACAGAGTCCAGCTCTATCCCCAGAAAGGTCAATTTTGTTGTGGGGCCTATAGTTTTGGCTGGGGACAAAGGGACTCCAAGTGTGGAAAATAGTGCAGTAGTACTTCTGATTGCTGTGGGTGTTGGTGACCCTGGCTCTATCAGTAGAAAGTCGTCTAGGTAGTGAATAACGGAGTGACACCTGATGACGTTCAGAAGCAGCCAGCATAGTGACTCTGCGAAAATGTCGAACAGTTTGGGGCTGCTTCGAGAACCGAAAGTGAGTCGTGTTGAGAAGTAATATTTCCCTCGCCATTTAACACTGTGTAAGTGCCAGAGTGAGGGGTGCATGGGTAGTAATTTAAACGCGTTTGTTATGTCTGTTTTGCTGAGCCAGGGTCGATTACCAGATGATATGATGGACTGTATGGCGTCGTCGATGGTTACGTACTGAAGTGAGAATTCGTCTGCTGGAATGAGTGCGTTTATGCTTGGAACAAAAGAGAAGTGCCGATAAATCAATAATTAGACGTTTTTTATTAGAATATTTGTGAATAGTAATAACAATGGGGTTAGTGCACCAGGAGGAAAATGGTGATGAGGTGAAGGGACCGATCAGGAAACCGTTGGTGGTTTCAGAGGAAATGAGAGTGTCTATGGAGACTGGGTCTAAACGTGCTGACTGGAGATTAGGACATTCTAGTGTACCTGGGGGAATGGCTACTATACCCGTGAGAAACCCTTGTGTGAACCCTGTGGTGAGATATTCCACCAAGTGCCTGCTAGGGTGAGACCTTAGATAAAAAACCAGGTTGTCGATATTTATGTTGGTTAGTCACTTGTTTGGTGACAACCTGGCTGGACACATGGTCTTGGTATGTGCCCTGAAACATATGGAGCAGATGTGCAATAATCTACAGGCGCTGAAACTGCAGGAGCCTGCGTTGAAATTATTGCACACCTGCGCCTTACCTAAAAAGGAGATGGGCCTACCCAGCTTATCCTGAAGACCACCCGCTGGTTTGTTGTGAGGGGGGAAAGTAGAGTGAGGTGTGAAAGTGGAGTGAGGGGTGGGAGTGGAGATGGTGGGATCTGCTTCGACGGGACATAAGTCCGCCATGTGGGATGTCGAATTACATATGGCACAAGCCGGGGGCCTGAGTCCAGCGAAGTGGCGACAGAAAAGTTCTGTGTCCATCTGACCCCAGTTCATTCTTATATTGAACTGCTTCAGATGGGTCGCCGCCTTCGCTGAAACTGACTTGTGATAGTCATAGAAAGAGGAGCCCCCGTACTTGATGCCTAGATCCACCACCTTGTGAAGATAGAGATCTAACTCTTCTCTCCTGTGGGGATACACCGTGCAAATTACGTCGCGGTATATCCCGAAAGCTATCACGAACCGGGGGATAGACAATTTTTTTATTGAGCCTGGGATCCCTCGTCTTGAGCACAACTGAAATGTCACCATAGTTGTATGCCTTGTTCTCGAGTATATCCTGAGAGGCTATGAGCAAAGACACCAGACACACGTCCTTCCCGTCTAGGATATCTTTCCTGATAGAGTCTGGGACGGAGTGTGCTGGTGACTCAAATGGTGTAATGGCTGTGCCAGGTGCTGGAGGGGGGAGTATAGGGGGCATGTTGGTATAGCGGGTACAGCCATGGTAGAGACTGGGACTTCCGTGGTAGTACCTGAGGAGGAGATGGCGCTCTCCACCTTAGATAGCCTGCTATTGAGGGTCTGTAGATTGGCCAAGATATCTGCCAGGGTATCCTGGGTGGCCGTGCTGTTTCTTGGTGGTTGTCCTTGAGAGCTAGTCCCAGGCCTAGGCTCGGGGGCTTGGTGGGTAAGCAGCCTATAAAGTTCTGCCTTTCTAGCTGTGGCCGGAAAGGGGATTCCCCTGAGCCTAAGCTCGGCCGTAATTTTGGGAATAGTCCATGCTCTCAAGGACGTGGGGGTTGAAAGAGTGAGTGATTCGCCTGGAGACTCGGGTCTGATTGGCGTGAATGGTGTTTCTTCTGTCAATTCTTTGGTTGGAATTGGTTCTTGGGACATTCTAAAAAGGAATGATTATGTGAAAGATATATTAGAAGGGGAGTAAGGTAAGTAGTTGCCACAGACGTGGTGGCGGGATGTTGGCCTCTCGATGACAGTAAAGAGAAATCAAAACGTGTGGCCGTGACAGGTGAGGCCCTAACTAGAGTCCTGTAGTAGGGCATGCGAGGCTTATAACTATGATTTGGGCGTGGGGCCGTACCTCCGTGTTGAGGTGGGGTGGGGGTGGTAGGCCTCGCGGGATCGGATTTCCTGATAGGGTGAGCTAAGGCATTAGCCTAGACCCTGTAGCCAGATGATTGTATACTTAAGGATAAAGTGAGAGGACTGGAGTGGTGTGTGGATACTAACCTTGACTGGTCGCAGATGGTACCTGGAACCTTCTGGTGGTAATAAGTGTGGTGAGTCTTGTCTTGTTGCTGTCCTTGAGGAAGAATCCTGAGGATTTAAGACAGATGTTGATGTGTTTATGCGTATCGTGGTGTCGTATGATTTGTATTGGGAGTTGGTTTGTTAGTGGCGCAACGTGAGATCCTGCATTGAGGGATCTGGAAGGTTTAGGTGTGTGAATGGGATGATTTAGATATTTTGTGAGAAGGCAGAAAGAGGCCTTGGGGTGGCGAATGGACGTACTTGGGTAAGGACGTAAGTACCTGAAGGTATGGCTGAGTACCGGGTCAGGTTTTGGTGTTTTCAGAGCCTGATGGCCGTATGACCGAATGTCTGGGTAGAAAAATAGTAAAGAGATAACGTACCGTGGGCGTAAGCCTGTGGGAAAGTAGTAATGAAATTGAGACCGCGTGAGGTCTAGTATTAAGGATAAAGTGAGAGGACTGGAGTGGTGTGTGGATACTAACCTTGACTGGTCGCAGATGGTATCTGGAACCTTCTGGTGGTAATAAGTGTGGTGAGTCTTGTCTTGTTGCGGTCCTTGAGGAAGAATCCTGAGGATTTAAGACAGATGTTGATGTGTTTATGCGTATCGTGGTGTTGTATGATTTGTATTGGGAGTTGGTTTGTTAGTGGCGCAACGTGAGATCCTGCATTGAGGGATCTGGAAGGTTTAGGTGTGTGAATGGGATGATTTAGATATTTTGTGAGAAGGCAGAAAGAGGCCTTGGGGTGGCGAATGGACGTACTTGGGTAAGGACGTAAGTACCTGAAGGTATGGCTGAGTACCGGGTCAGGTTTTGGTGTTTTCAGAGCCTGATGGCCGTATGACCGAATGTCTGGGTAGAAAAATAGTAAAGAGATAACGTACCGTGGGCGTAAGCCTGTGGGAAAGTAGTAATGAAATTGAGACCGCGTGAGGTCTAGTATGAGATATAGTAAAAAGAGTAGTGAACTATACCTTGGTTTGATGTACAGAGATTACGTTAAGCGTGACAGGTTTAACTGTGTTGAACCGGTGGAAGCTTAGAATAATACTGGAGCTAAGGGTTTAACCAAAGAAAATTTCCATAGTTAGCGACAGATGTGATGGTAAGTAATAAAACCCGATAACTCAAAGTGATAAGATACAATACCTGTTCCTGTAATAAAAGACCTTGAAATAACAACTTTAGCGCAGAAAAAGCGAGAAACCGATGCAATCTGTAAAGCCAAAATATGTGACAGCGTGATTATATGGAAAAGGAATAGTACAGATGTTGGTGTAACGGGTATTGTAGCACGTAGTGTTTAATGACGTATTATCTGTGGGTCGAGATTAAAATATGTCTGGTGTATATTTAGAAAAATAGTATTATTTGTATTAGTCACATATGAAAGTATGTACCATGGTTAAAAGGGATGAAGTTTTATTAGTTAAAATATGTGTATGAAAAACCGTATGTTTATAATAGTTTTTATAGTAAAATAAATTAAACCGGTTAGCATAGATAGAAAAACAAAAGGCTGGCAGTTAAACCCGATTAGTATAACCCCATACTGACGTGTAGGTATCAGTAGTTATCTGACCGAACAGGGAATATACGTAAATGTAGTAGAATTCGTGTAATTGAACTTTGTGCATACTTTAGCCTGTTTGAATGGGATCTAACCGAATATGGATTAGTACATGGTGTTCATGTTTTAACCGTACGAAATAGGTCGGTATTGAGTGACCGAACGGAAATAAGGGAATACAGATAATAATATGAGCGTTATACTTTATATATAGATTTGGTAGTTTCTGTACGAATATGTTTAAACGATGTGTAAATGTGCCGAGCGTTCGTCCGTTTTGGCGCGAACACTGAATACTTTTTAAGAAGAACATGTATTCGTGTAAATAAGATAGAGGGAGCCTACCCCTACATTTTTAAGGCCCGAACGGAGGGAAATAGCGTAACGCTATTTCCCTCGCCTAGCTTACGTGAACGTGCCGGTCTCGTGACCGGAAGCCGGGTACCTCGACCGGGAAAAAACGAGTGGAAGGACCTCAAACGGACGGTGGATTGTTCAGGACGTCTGACTGCTGGAAACAGGAACAGTTCTGGCGGGAAGCTGGACCGGAAGTGCTGGTTGCTATGGGGACAATCAGCTGAGCGGCAGAGGTGAGTAGGGGCTGGGAGTTTAAGTAGGGGACTTACTCCTCCCACAAATTCAGGCCTAATGGCCTTTCTACATATATATATATATATATATATATATATGTGTGTGTGATCAATATATTTCATGACCTGCCAGACCAGTTATTTCACTGGGCAGATTGTGTTTTAGAATCTCATACCAACACTAAACATTACCCCTTCACTACCACAGCTATAACCACTAACTCTTACACTACTGTAACACTAATACCAACCTTAACCTAAAAATATAATATGATGTAATATTATAGTTACACAATGGTGAAGCGTGTATTATAGGGAACTTCCAGGTTAAGTTATTATGGTGCCAGGAGGTCCCTGCTTATCTTTAGGGGATAAACCATTAATGAGCGTCTTAGCTCCAGCTTTTTGAATTCAGTGCTGTTTAGCTCTCACCTGCTGGCTCTTGAAACAGGAAACCTTGGACAGGGGTGCTGCTGACTGGCTGACACTATAAGCCAATCAATAGCTCCCCATTTAAAATGTCGTGAGAAGTGTGCATATTTTCTCCATGCAGTTTTTATGAATGGGGAGCTACTTTGGTAGCACCGCTATCTGAGGCAGTCCAATGTTTCCTCTTCCAAGAATCTGACAGCAGTGAAAGGGCAGAAACAAAGCAATTTTCTCTTGTTAAACTGTGACAAAATAGATCATTCTTTTTTTTCAGGTCAGTGGAAAAAGCCATTTAATGAAAAATTTACTAGTGAAGGAGATTTCCATGTTGATGAGAACACAGTTGTGAAAGTGCCGTTTATGAGGAGAACCGGCATGTATAACGTATTACAGTCTGAAAACGTTACGGTGGTGGAGATTCCTTACAAGGGCAATGCTTCAGCTCTGTTTATTTTACCAAAGAAGGGAAAACTCAGACACATCGAACAGAATCTTCAGGAATCCACAATCAAAGCATGGAAGAGCAAACTTAGGCTCCAGTAAGGATTTTACTATATTCATTGATTTCAATAAGCACCACAACATGGCTAAGACTTTCATTGACATACTGGAACAAATGTATCTTCTACTTTGAAACTTAGAATGACAATAAACTGCGGGTCTTGCCTTTTAGGCGCCCTGTGCGAAAAATCTTTACAGCGCCCCTCCCTGGTAACATCCACTCGTCCATGCATAGTGTGTATGTGGGTGTAGTATTTGTATAGGGACTTTATTTAAAAAAAAAAAAAATTATAAATATTAATCTGATACCTTGCAGGGAGGGGGGACTGCTAATCTCCATTGGTGTGCTGGGAATCTGGTTTGCACTTCTGCTTCCATATATGATATTTATTATGGGTGTATTAACTGTGAGTGATATTTGTGATGAGTATTTAAGTCAGATTTAAAAATGCATGTTGGCCCATGTACGAATGCAGGTGTGTTTTTTGCAGTGTCAGATGCACACAGTACCACCGTCAGACACACAGCCAGGGCCGGTGCAAGGATTTTTGGCTACACAGGCAAAAATGCAATTTGTAGGCTCCCTTCACCCCAAAAACTTTTTTTTTCTTTGCCTGTGTCTTTCTTTACCTCCCCCCACCCCCTATTTGTGAATTTGCGGTAATTGCAGAGCATGCACCAATTTTTTAAGTCGGAAAGGAAGGGACACTGTTGTCACTGACCGTATAGTTTCCTTTTACGGAATACACCAAACGTTTAAACCAAATATCAGCTTTTAACATTGGAGTGTTGCTCAAATGTATGTGTATTATATTAATATTTGTGTATATATTATAAACATGAAATATATACATATCAATATACACTTATAATAGAAGCACACATATATGTTAATATAATACACGTATGGTAATATGCTGTTGAATATACATATAGATAATTATTATTTTTTTATTGAAACTTGAAAATTTTATTTGAAAATGTTTTTAAAGCACATGGACACAAAAACACAATTTATGACACTGAAACAGCAATGCACATGTACCAACATACACTCATCACTGACACACTAACTCTCACACACTCACTGACACACAGTCTAATACACAAACATATTAACACACACAAACACACTCATCATTGACACACAGTATGACACACAGTCTGACACACAAAAACACTGACATACACAAACACACACTGACACACCCACACACTTATCACTGACACACAATCACACACTCATCATGTACACACAGTCTGAAACACAATCACACATACTGACACACACTAACAAAAACACACTAACTGACATACACAGTCATGAACACATTTACTGTCACACACACTCATTCTGACTGTCGAAATGACTTGCAAACTGACTGACTTATTGCCCTTAGGTAGCAGTTGTCATGGTTCTTTTATGAGAAATTCAGCTTGATCCTTTCTCACAGCCATTCACAGAGCTAAGGTCACCGGATGTGATGTAATGTATCCCAGCAGCCTTTGTTCTTTGCACTACAAGGAACGACTGGCTGCTGTCGCTCCTCGTTCCTCCTACATCCAGCAGCATTTAAAAAGGCAGCAGCAGGCACCGGCCAGCCACAGGTAACAGAGACCCACCGGGAAATTTCTCTGTATCCCGGTGGGCTCAGAATGACCAGCAGGAGGAAGGAGCTATGTTCACCTCCTTCTTGCTGGTCATCCAAACTTTGCGCCCCCTGGCCAGTGTGCCCTAAGGGCGGCCCCCTGTGCTGCCTTATGGTAAAGCCAGCTCTGCACACATGAACAGATTGCCAGGCATGTAGTCACTTGTACACAGTCACACACACATTTACAGGCAGACAGTCACACATAGTTACTGGCAGACAATCACACACACACACACACACACACACACAAAGTGTTACAGGCAGTCACACACACAGTCATAGGCAGACAGTCACAGGCAGTTACAGTCACACACACACACGCACATAGTCACAGACAGACTGTCACACACAATTTGTCACTGGCAGACAGTTACTGTAATGTAATCGAGGCCATAGTAATCAGATTTTCTATAAAATGTTTTCTAATCTATGTTACTTTCATTCATGTGTTATAGGTTTGTAGAAATATACCTTCCTAAATTTATAATTTCTACAACTCTGGATCTTAAAAAACTATTTATCAAAATGGGAGTAACCAAGGTATTTTCAGACGCTGCTGATCTATCTGGCATTACAGAACAAGACAAGTTAAAATTGTATACGGTGAGAGTTTTTTTTTTTTTTAAATATATATTTGTTTTGATATTTGCAAAAAATCAATGACAAACATATAAAATACATATGACATAAAACTAGTATACGTGTACATAAAGCAAAAAAAGACAATAAAAAAAATTGTGAGTATGTGGTCTCAACAAACCGAACAAAAATTAGATTAATAGAACGACATATCTAACCGACTAATTAACTCAATTACGTCACTCAATTTGGGGATAATTTGTCAATCCAACCTACAATATCAAATTAGTCCTGACATAGGCTTGTTTTTAACTCTTTATCTATTTTTAGTTGGAAAATTTAATTTCACCTTAATTGTAAACCAGTCTAGCTATCAATGTTTTAGCTGCAACAAATGCATGGATATAGAAATATTTGAGATTTATATTAAATCTTTTCTGATCAGAGTGTAAACGTGGTAACATCCCCAAAATATTTTCTAAATTTTGGACAAATTTCTGCCAAAATATTTAAATCGGGTCACATAACCTCCAGATATAGAAGAAATCACCTCTTTCCCTGTTACATCTCCAACATCTCCATCTCTTTGCAATACCTCGAGTTGTCTACTTTTGCAAATGGTATGCCATCATGGGGGTAATTCTCTGGGCTACCATACGCTCTCAAAGGCAACATAACCAATCTGGCAAATTTCAATGTTAAAAAAATGAAATGCAAGCCTTATATATGTGACTCTCTAACTTTTCAAAACACCATAAAACCTGTACATGGGGGGTACTGTTATTCTCGGGAGATCTCACTAAACACAAATATTAGTGTTTTAAAACGGTAAAACATATTACAACTATAATATAGTCCATAAAAGTGCCATTTGTTTGTAAAAAATGCAAAAAGTCACTTTTACTTAAAATATCATCGTTGTAATACAATTTATCATTTTGAAACACTAATATTTGAGTTCAGCGAAGTCTCCTGAGTAAAACAGTACCCCCTATGTACAGGTTTTATGGTGTCTTGGAGAGTTACAGGGTCAAATATGGTTCTTGCGAATTAAATTCTTCACTTTCTCCCTGTGTTGTCAGGTATGTCAATAAAATTTCAGTTAATCAAATCATATAATTATGTTAAAAGATTACTTAAATATACACGTAGAATTTTAGTATATATGCATTTATAGGTATTTAAATTCTACGTGTATACTAATGTAATCTTTTATGTAATTATATGTATTTATATATATATATATATTTATTTGCGGTTATTTGTATTTTATATATAGATAGATATATATAGAATGTCATTCTAAGTGTATTTTGTTACCAATATATATATATATTAATAATAAAATACAGTTAGAATGAAATTACATATGAATATATAATTTATATTAAATTTTTTCAATATTTTATTTATTTATTTTATTATTTTATTTATTATTGTAATTATACACATATATATATATATATATTGTACTTATATTAATATTAAAATACGCTTTGTATGACGTTACATATATATAATATGTATATATTTTATATATTTAATATATATACATATATTATATATATATATATAAATATATATATATAAATATATTTATTTTATTTTTAAACATGTTTAATGATTTTTTTTTTACACTTTCCACCAGCAGGGGGACTGTCTGACAGTCCCCCTGCTTTCAGATCCACACTGCATTCATACACACACACACTGCATTCATACACACACACACACTGCACTCATACACACACACACACTGCACTCATACACACACACACACTGCACTCATACACACACACACCGCATTTATACAAACACACTGCATTATATACACACACACACACACTGCATTCATTATATACACACTGTAAATAAACATTCAATTCATATCATTTTTGGGGGATATAATTTTATTTAGAAATTTACCAGTAGCTGCTTCATTTCCCACCCTAGTCTTATACTCGAGTCAATAAGTATTCCAAATTTTGGGGGGTAAAATTATGGGTTTCGACTTTTATTCAGATCGACTTATACTCGAGTATATAAGGTAATCACCTTTTTGCATGCGGTATTGGCTTCATTGCATCTTTTATAGGATGCCTTTGATTTGTCTCATTTGAAGGCTTTAAATGCCCTTTTCTTATTTTTAATTTCTTGATTTACTTTCTCACTAAGCCACATTGGTTTCAATTTGTTTATTTTCTATTTATTACCCAATGGTACATACTGAGAAATGTACCTTTCTAATATGCATTTGAAGATATTCCATTTATCCCCAGTATTTTTTCACTAAAGAGTTTAGACCAGTCAATATGTTGTAAAGCTGCCCTTAACTTATTGAAATTGGCCTTTTTAAAATTAAATGTTGGTCAAAAGATCAACATTGTTTGTTAGAACCAGGTCCAGACAAGCATCCTTTCTAGTTGGTGCTTATACAAGTTGTGACTAGAGCTGAGCGAACCCGAACTGAAAAGTTTGGGTTCGTACCGAACATTAGGTTTTTTGGACCCGGACCCGATCACGGACATATCACTGTATGTTCGGGTTGGAGTTAAGAGTTCGGCGATTTAATGACGCGATTTGAAAGGCCGCAGGGCAGCCAATCAACAAGCGTTTGACTTGTGTGCCCTTAGAAGCCATCACAGCCATGTCTACTAATGGCATGGCTGTGATTGGCCAGTGCAGCAAGTGTCCCAGCCTCTATAGAAGCTGGTCACTTAGTATTAGTAAAATATGCCCCTACTCACTATACCGCGAGTAGGGGCGTGTCTATTAAACAGTGAGCGGCCTCCTGAGCCTGCACCCGTGACGCGCGAGTGGGGGCTTTTAAACTAAACTATATAACAATAAGGCGGAGGACCTAACGTCCTCCCCCCCCAGCCCCCACCCCTGAGCGATTGGTGGGGGCCATAAATAAAAATTGGGAGGGGGGACCTAATGTCCTCCCTGCCGGCCCCCAACCATGAGCGGTGGATTGGGGCCATAAATAAAAATTGGGGGGGGGGGACCTAATGTCCTCCCCCTGGCCCCAACCCCTGCACAGCAGGTGGGGGCCCTAAATAAGAATAAGAGGGTGACCTAATGTCCTCCCCCCCCGGCCCTCACCCAGAGCACTCTGACACAGAGCACTCTGATTGGTTAGCTTGAAATCCAGCCAATCAGAGTGATGTGGGGCTTTACACAGCGTGGGAAAGTTCTTTGAATTTTCCCACACTGTGTTAAATGAAACAGAGCACTCAGATTGGTTAGTTTGAAATCCAGCGAATCAGAGTGCTCTGTGTCATTTTACACAGCGTGGGAAAATTCCAAAGAACTTTCCCACGCTGTGTAAAATGACACAGAGCACTCTGGCTGGATTTCAAGCAAACCAATCAATCAGAGTGCTCTGTGTCATTTTACACAGTGTGGGAAAGTTCTTTGGAATTTTCCCACGCTGTATAATTTGACTCATAACACTCTGATTGGTGGATTAAGTAACCAATCAGAGAGTTATGATTAAAATTACACAGCGTGGGAAAATTCCAAAGAACTTTCCCACGCTGTTTAAAATGACACAGAGCACTCTGATTGGTGGATTTCAAGCCAACCAATCAGAGTGCTGTGACAGGTAAATGTAGAGACTTACCTGTCAGTCTCTTCATGTACCTGTCAGTCTCTTCATGTACCTGTCAGAGCAATCTGATTTGGATGGCTTAAACCCACCAATCAGAGTGCTCTGAGCCTAATTGCAGGGCGGGGCAAGGCTTTATAAGCTTCCCCCGCCTTTCAGAGCTCTACCTGCGCATGGCTGGGGGCCGGGGTTGAGGACCTTAGGTCCCCCTCCAATTTTTATTTATACCCCCCCCCCATTTTTTATTTATAGCCCCCACCCACCGCTCAGGGGTGGGGGCGGGGCAGAGGACAGTTGGTCCGTCCCTCCCTTATTGTTATTTAGGGCCCCAACCCACCACGCAGGGGTGGGGATGGAGGGGAGGACAGTAGGTCCCCCCCTCAACATTCTTATTTAGGGCCCCCACACATCGCACAGGGGTGGGGGCAAAAGGTGTTTTTTTTAAAAACATTTTTACAGTGAGCAGCCACTGGCTGCTCAATGTTTACTAGACACGCCCCTACTCGCGGTATAGCGAGTAGGGGCTGAATTTACTAATACTAAGTAATCTTTACTTAGTATTAGTAAATGTGGCTGAAAAACCAATTTAAGTCTTTCAGCCTTTTGGTAGTTAGCTCCCTAATATCGTGTGAATTGGGGCGTTATCTACTAAGCGGCTGCTTATTTTATGTTATTTTTAAGTGATTTCCCTATCCACATTTGTTTGCAGGGCACTTGTCCTACTCTTACACCCATTGTACTAACTTTTGCAGCCCTCTAGCCCTTTCCAGGAGTTTTTTAGAGGCATTTTTGTGGCCAAAAGTTCGGGTCCCAATTGACTTCAATGGGGGTCGGTTCGGGGTCAAGTTCGAGCCCGAACCCTGACTTTTTTTCAAAGTTCGGCCGAACCCGCTGGACCCGAACATCCAGGTGTCCGCTCAACTCTAGTTGTGACATGAAGGTGTCATTTAAGTTCAAAAACCTAATCCCCTTTGCTGAAATACTAGACCCCTGTACCAATGTATGTCCGGGTAATTAAAATCGCCAATAATTAATGTGTTACCCAGATTTGCAGCTTTTCTGAATTTATTACAACAGCTGTTGTTCCTCATTAATATTAATATTAGGTGGTTTATAACATTTTACAACCAATAACTGACTTCCATTCTTTTGCCCCAAGCAGATATTTACCCATTTACCCATAAAGCTTCAACATTTTCCTCATCACATTCAACTTGCTTGAGATTTGGCTTTAACTCATGGTTGACATACAAACCTACCCCACCACCTTTCCTGTTTTTTCCATCCTTCCTAAATAGTGTGTAACCATTTAAGTTAATTGCCCAGTCATGTGTCTCATCCCACCATGTTTCAGTTATGCCTATTATGTCATGTTGCTTAGTGTATGCTATTGCCTCTAGTCCCCCAATTTGGTATTTAGGCTCCATGCATTAGTAAGAATACATCTAATATTATCATGAGTCACTTGTACTTTTTTAGAATGTTTTATTAATATAACATACCTCTTCTGTTCTGATCTTGCCCCTCCCCCTTCTCCACCCACCTTATACAGATCTAAAGCCCATCTCCTTTCTGTCCTTTCTCCATTTTATAGATTAGTATGTCCCTCCCTCCCACCACTAGTTTAAAATCTCCTCCAACCTTCTAGCCATCATGTCCCCCAGCACTGCAGACCTTCTCCCATTTAGGTGCAATCCATCACGGCTATAAAAGTTGTACCCAAGTGCAAAGTCATCCCAGTGCTCTAAAAGCCAAAACACTCCTTCCTGCTCCAAGACTTCAGTCACGCATTTACCTCTCTAATCTCCCGCTGCCTTTCCACTGTAGCGCATGGCACGGTTAATATCACAGAGAATACCACCTTGGAGGTCCTTTTCTTACGTTTGCTACCTAATTCTCTGAAATAATATTTTAGGATCTTCCATCTAGCGCTAACTGTGTCATTGGTACCAAGATGGACCATGACTGCTGGGTCTTCCCCAGCCCCTCCCAATAATATATCCAGTAATATATCCACTCTGTCAGCAACATGATGGACCTGAGCACCCGGGAGACAATCCGGTTGAGCTGATCAGAGCAGCAGATTACTCTTTCTATTCTCCTAATAATAGAATCCCCCCACCACCACAAGCCTTCCTTACATTTGCATCCCCACCCGTACTAGAGGGACTGTTCCCTTTTCCAAATACTCATTCACTATCCAGCGCTGCCAAATCCTATACGGCTTCACTACCGTTAATTAAATTTACCAGGCCTTATGCTTGTGTTCCTCTCCAGGCCACATACCTATTTCTCGTTGCCCCATTTCTGTTTTTCCTCTGTTGCCCCATTTCTGTTTGAGACTCAAGGATCATCGTCAATCTCTACTATGACCTTTCATCAGTCCCATTTCTAAACACTCTTTCATTGGCACAAAACAGGTTTAAACCGCACAAGCTTGTTTGATTACACGCGACTGTCCTGACAAATGTTAAGAGACATTCCATTGGTTTCCACTGTGATTTTTCTAGTTAGCACTTTGCCTTGAATTGCACCTTGATAAATATAGCCCTATGTACTAATCCAGAGCAGTGTTGTCCAAGGATAGTGGGTATTGCAGGTAAGCACCCATCTGGAGTTACTAACTAACCGACCCTATCTTCATATATTTACATTGTATTCCATGAATCTTCCTTAATGATATTGTCGGTTTCTCTCCATAGGCGGTCCACAAGGCAGCACTGAGTGTTGATGAGAAAGGAACAGAGGCCGTGGCAGCGACAGTCCTTGGGCTAGTCCCCGTAAGTCTACCACCAACTATTAAACTTGACAATCCTTTACTCATCCTCATTCAAAAGGAAGAAACTCATAGCCCTCTGTTTATGGGAAGAGTGAGAAACCCAGCGGTGGCATAATACGTTACATGTATTCTTTTCAGATTAAAATATGCTTTAATTGTTTGATGTTTCTGTGTTTCTCAATAAAAGGATAGTGAGTGGTGATATATTTATTAATGATATTATTTTCCCAGACCAGCTAATCGTGTCAGCTGTTGGTTTCTTTCCATCTAGTAGATATGATGTCATCTTTTTGAAGAACATTAATCCTGATCTCAAAAGGTGATAAAAGACAACTGAGTGTCAGAAGTTTATTTAGTACATATGACCTGTCTACCACTCGCTAAATTTTTTCTTTCGGTTCAATAACAGATCTTGGCAATGAGCAGCTTTGTACAATTGTAATCAATGAACTAAGGTTATTACTTGCATGACCCTAGTATTAAAAAGAGATTGAGAAAATGGTCACCTTGTAAATCTGTAGAATTCAGAATGCTTCTTTTATCCACCATATACAAGGCTCAAGCTGTCCAAGGTGACCTTGCAGTTCTCGGACATCTTGGGCCGGGGTTGTGAACCACTTTGCAACCCGCCAGAAGAGCACTTTCAGGGGAACAAACTCTACCTGAGAGCCAGGCAGAGCACCCTGTATTGCGGCCGCAGCAGCTCCCGGAAATTTGACTGACCAGAGTACCAAATACTCTTGAACTATTTTGGGCATAGGATCACGTGTGCGGCGGGTCAGAGCGTTGACACGGTTGCGTTTCCCCTGCACTGCATGGATCTGAGCGCTATATGGACAACTTGGGCAATCAGATCAGGGCTATTTGGGGATGTAGGACATGTGGGGTTATGGTATGTTTTTATTATATTTTGGGGTACTTTTATGTTTTGTGTTGGAATCTCTGTTCCTGGGAGATAGTTAGCTTACCTGTCTTAAACTCAATTATCTCCCAGGCCTAGAGATGCCTGGGAGAGGCTTGCATTGTATTGTTTGGAGTCCCCCTGCTGGGGTCTGTGCATAGAAGGCCAAGTTTGTCTCATTTAAATCATTTGTACTCCCAGAACTATGTGTTGTCTAGTTACTGGGACCGAAAAGGGCTAGTTACTACTCAGCATCTGGTTCCAGCTCATGGAGGATTCGGTTGGGAAAGTCCTTGTAAGGACTATCGCTCCCAGGACGGTGTGTCGTCCAGTCCCTGGGATGGAATAGAGCTAGTCCCCTATCCTGTTCCAGGATGGAAAGGCTCCAGGAGGACCCCAGTCAAGCCACAACGACTGTGGCAGAAGTTTTCTCCGGTTCCAGCTAGGAAGCAATCCTTGGCGGAGGGATCTAGCCGGGCTGGGGTACAAGGAGCTCTGCTACATGGGGCCCTAAATCTAAACCAATACATTTACTTTCTAAATATTTCTAAATTAATATGTATCCTTATCATATCTGACTGACACAGTGTGCACTCATTCACTACATTAAACTAAATCACAGTAAATTTTTCCGTGCTGTCTATAGTAGCAGTATGTATGTCAACCAGAAAGCAAGTATATGAAATGTCCCCACTATTTTTTGAACAGAAGAGGGGTTGGCTTTGTGTGATCCCCCAGTTTTCATCAAACCAAGTGAGAACTCAACAATGTTTTGACAAAAACTGTCTTTTAAATACCGATTGAAAAAGACTGAGCAGACTGCATCAGTAGCCTCCTAGTACCATAACTTGTACAATATCCATAGTGGTTATAGTCAGAGCTGTATTTATCACAAAGCTAACAAGGCATTTCCTTTGGGTGGCACTTACCAGGGGGTGGCAAAAAATGTCACCCCCAATCGCCCAGGGGATGCTTTGTTAGCCTCTTTTATGGGGGTCCAAGAAAGAGGCGAGTGGCTGCGCATTTTCTAGCTGGGCAGTGAGGGATAACAAAGTGTGTCCAGCGGTGATGAAAAGAGCAGGAATATGACGCCTCTCCGGATCACTAACTGGTGTGCAAGGGAGCAGAGCAAGAATATTACAGCTCCCTTGCCGCCTCCATTGTGCACCAGCCAGCCTGCATGCCTGTCTGCTCATCTGTCTGACTGCCTGCATTCCTACCTTCCGGTACCCCAAGTACATCCCTATGTATATTTAGACAAATGGAGGTAATTTAGTTGCTCCAATGGCCATTGGAGGTAATGCCCGCCTGCCAACGTCAAGGCAGACCCCCCTAAAAGTGGGCATTCCCTCCAATGGCCATTGGAGCAACTAAATGACCTCCATTTGTCTAAATATACGTAGGGATTAAGGAGAGAGTGCAGGTAACTTTTCTTTGTTTTTTACTATATATTGGGGTTGATGTGTACTGTAGTCATTGCTGCCGGCCCAGTAGTGATGGGAGTTAGCGCAGGACTTATCTTTTTGTATTTGTATTTACTCTTAATAAAAAAGGCTGCATTTACTAAAAATATACAAGTTGTGTGATATTCCTATCCTTAAGATGTGTGGTTATATGGTCCCAGCTCACAGTGTGTCTTTGAATTAGTGTGTCTGTGAGGGAGTGTGTGGATGTGTTCCAATGAATGTATCTGTCAGTGAGTGTATGTCAGTGCATGCATCAGACACCGCTGAATCCACCAGTAAGTATTCCAAGTAAAAAAAAGCAGACAACACTCCAGAATAAGGATGGTAAATTTATTTACTGGTAAACCACTCCATAAAAAGGTCTACGTGTAAAATTTTGTCTCAGCAGAGCCTTACTCACGCATGTGATGTGTCTGTCAGTCAAAGTGTGTGTTGGTCTTAAACAGAGAGGAGTGTGGCCTTGATAGGAATGGGTGAGCCAAATTTAGATTAGGGGGCTGCTTGAGTTTTTGCATGCCTAGGGAAGCCAAAATACACCAGTGGTTATAGTATTAAGGTATTAACGTTTTCTCTTTCAGGTTTAAGTATTTATATACACAGTCTGTTTTATATAATACAATTATAACATTTCATAATTGTATACGTTACCTTATTTGAACATGCAGCTCTGAGGTTGACTAATCTTTAGATGGATGTTGTCTTTCTCAATATCGTAACATCTTTTTATATAAATTGCATTTCAAGTCCTCATACGTCCACACAAACTGGAGGCAGATTTCTGAAACAGAGTAGTAAGTATACGAATCCCCCTTTCTGGATGCTTATAATACTCTCAGCCTACGAGCTAGCCATGCACTGTAGGGTTTAGTTTATGAGAGCTAAGGTAAGATCCTGCATAAGAGCATCTGGCTCTCCATAGGAAGTAGAAGAGGCAGAAAGTGATGCCTGGCAAAATCCAATTAAGAATTTAAAGCATTTCTAAACAGATTGACTGCTTACATGAAGGGTACAATATATAGACACCATTCGCTAAGCCTCCATTAAACAAATGAAGTCTTATCTTCAAGACTCTATGTCCTTGTTAAGATTTTTATATAATTTTAAATGGCAATTCAATTTTATTCTAGTGACTTGTGATGTTCAGTCTTTATATACTATAATTCCTCATCATATAGGATGTCAGGCCATTAAAGATATGTTAACAACAGAAAGAAAAAATCCTAAATATACAGATCGATTTTATTTTGGAAGGTATTAATATTATTTTAAACAACAATTACTTTAGTTTTTTTTAACTCTTTTTATCTCCAGAAATGAGGAACAGCTATGGGGACCAGGTTTGCCCTCAGCTATTCGAACTTACCCATGGCAGACTGGGAGTCCACTGCCATCTGGGGAGGACATGCATGGCAGGAAAACCTGGTATCCTATTTTAGATATATAGATGATCTCTTTTTTTTTATCTGGGAAGGCTCAGAAGATAGCCTAATCTCTTTAATCAACAATTTAAACACCAACGATAGATGTATTATTTTATCACACGAATACAGTAGGGAATCTATTAATTTTTTAGATCTCAACATTCTTACTGAAGACAGTAAACTACAAACCTAAACTTTTTTTAAGAAAGTCTGTGTAAACACAGTAATAGAACAATCAAGCTGCCATTATAAACCCTGGCATGAAAGTGCCCCAAAAAGCCAGTTCTTACGTCTTCACAGAAATTGCTTACAATTAAAAGACTTTAATGAACAAGCTGTTTCTCTAAAAAAATTAATTTATCAGAAAAAACTACGCAGAAACAGATCTAAATAACACTATAGACACTATTAAGAAAAAAAGAAAGAAACAATCTTTTAATATATAAAAATAAAAGCACTATATCATTTCCAATCATTTTTAATTTCAATAATAAAGATGGCTATATAAAAAAGACAATTAAAAAACATTGGCATCTGTTAAGACAAGATGAAATGCTCAAACAGATTATAACCGAACAACATAACATAGTTTTCAGAGGAGCCCCTAATTTTAAATCTACTTAAACTACCAATTTTATCAGAGAAACCAAAGTTACAGAGGATTTTATAAATGTAAGCAATGTATAGTTTGTAAAATACAGATAATTATGTACCACCAAAAGTAACACAATTTACATCTAATAGGACAAAAAAGACTTACATGATTAAAGAGTTTATAGGTTGCAATACAAAAAACGTGATTTATGTCCTTGAATGTCCTTGTGTTCTTCACTATGTCGGAATGACCATGAGAAGTCTAAAAATAAGACTAAGCGAGCACTGCAGGAATATTAAAAAAGGATACCCTAACCATTCGGTATCCAAACATATTATTATACATAACAACAACCCAAAACTTTTCAAATGTATTGGTATTAAAAACTGTCACCCCTTGGAGAGAGGGCAATATTAAGAACATTCTGGGCAAAACCGAAATGGAATGGGTATGTAATCTCCAGACCCTCATGCCTCATGGTCTGAATGCAGATTTTGATCTGTTCAACTTTCTGTAACTAGTTGAATTATTTCTACTTTTATTATCTTTTTGTTCCGTTATCAACTATTAGTGCTTTTTAGCATCTTTTATCTTTTTGTGCTCCATTGTTCTTATATTTATTTATATGTATTATCATGTTCACTTCTAAGCTTATATCTGCATGTACTTTTATTCTATTTCCCTCTATTTCACATATTCCACTTTCATCCATTTAATCCCATATCTACATTCATTCACTTCCATTCTTTTATGCATCTGTATTTATTTATAATTATTTCTTCCCTCTTAGCCAAATCTCGGCTATATTTCCCCTCCCATTATTTCAGATATGGTAATTCTACACCGGTGCTCTATCAAATTTCCCTACCCATGAAAATCCCCTACCCTCATCACTTCCGGTGAGGGGAATCAGCTGGATCCTGTGCTGCACATGCGTGCTAGCGCTCCTGCTACTCCTCCACAGCAAGGTCCTGGAAGGTAAGTAAAACTAGTTTTACACCTTCATTATAGTTAGTGCATTCACTAAGCTTATGACATGGGACATATAGGGTTAATGTTAGGGTTCAAATTAGGGTTAAGATTAGGGACTTGTTCATATTTAGTGTTATTCACATTAAGGGAATATCACTAAATAGTGATTTCTCACACTTTATTTTAACCCTTACCCCAAGGGTTAGGGTAAGAATAGAGTGTGAGAGAGGTTAAAATCACTTACCTAACCCTAATTTGAACCCTCACTTAATCCTAAATGTTCCGTGTATTTGAGTATCTGCACTATTATTGGTTATTTTCTGTTTGTTGCATATACTCATCACCAACTGAAGCCTGAACAATTCAGCATTATTTCATATTGCAAGTAATAAAATAAATCATTCACATTCAAATAAAACATATGCATAACACCCATGCAAGATGTAATTATCAAACTGCAAGCCACTAACTGTACGTTTAGGAAAAACAGGACAAAAGCATTGCAGAAAATAAAGCCCCAAAGGCAAATTAAAACCCCCGAAAATCAAACAAATTAAATTTGTAATGAGTCATGTGTGGACGTAGTGGGAGTTGTGTGTTGTGCCCCTTTTTACTATACCCCTTTTATATCCCAATCATGCAACATGAGACATAGTTTATGAAAATAGGCCACAGCTTTTTATTAAATATTTCATCAAACGATATTACCAATACACAGAAAAAGTTAAAACGGCTAGCGCTAATAATAAAAACAAATAAAATAAAAATAGATAAAATAAAATAAAATAAAAGGCAGCAACCTAATAGGGGGTCACCCTCTAACCCTCTATAGAACGAATTTACAGAAAAAACAGAAAAGAAGGCTGCGCCACAGAAAAGAAATAAAACAAAAGAAAATAAAAATCAATGGAGAAATAAAAAATATTCTGTACAAGAGTCCCAATAATAAGTGGTGTCTTGACTGTTGTGGTGTCTTCTTTGTTAACAGTTGTCCGTCTCACGATATGAAAAACACAATGGGAAAGGACTAATCGTGCAGAATGTATAGAAAAATAGTAGTGAGGTTAAAATATAAATTGCACACTCACATGTCCATGAGCTAGGACCAGCTCTAGTATGATAGGCACACAGCGGATTGCCCTCCGCTTATAGGGGTACTTGTCCTCCTGGGGGGTGCTGGTATCCAATTCTCATAAAAAGAAATAAAAACAGCCGATAGTGCTCTCCGGAGAAATAGTTAGCGTAAAAGAATAAAATAAATAAAATATACTCACCAGGTACTGCACTCTGTTGGTGGTGTGACACGCGACCAACAGAGTGCAGTAAGTCCTGCACTCTATTTGTGAGTATATTTTATTTATTTTATTCTTTTACGCTAACTATTTCTCCGGAGAGCACTATCGGCTGTTTTTATTTCTTTTTATGAGAATTGGATACCAGCACCCCCCAGGAGGACAAGTACCCCTATAAGCGGAGGGCAATCCGCTGTGTGCCTATCATACTAGAGCGGATATTACCAATACTTTGTATCAAATATATATTCTTTAATAGTTTGAACATCAAACAACATAACCTAACAACGTTCTATAAAAATATCCATCCTTGCCAATCAACTATCTGTAACCTTGGAAGTCACCTGGGCACTAACCCTCCTGCATCGTCCAAACCAACACTGGCCTTCCACCAACACCATGCTAACCTCTAGCCGACCTTTGGCTCAGTGGGCACGTCCGTAATAAACAACTTCACCGAGGCTAGGGGAGGGATCAGCCCCACTTTCCTTCACACCCGTTGGACTCACCCAGTCCAACCCACAATTGGCAAGGACAACCACCAGCCACAAGACCCAGCTGTTTTTCCCCCTAAAATCAGCAAGGGGGACCACCCACAAAAGCCATGGCCTGTTCCAAATCCAACCTCACATCAGTAAGGTGAACCCCAGCACTCCCTCTCAAACACACAATGCCGCATCGTAAAGCCCCCAACTCCCAGCACAAATTTAGAGACCTACCTATTGAGCTTAACCCAACACCAATCCATGGCTCTCTGATCCCTGGCAAACCTCCATTAATTCCAGGACACTAGTTTGCACAACACTAGACAGAGGTCGGGGAACAACACATAATATTGGTCAAGTCCTGAAAAATCAAATCAGAAAATGCCCTCACTGGGATCGTGCCCAGATTGTTGTCCCCAAAATGAATGATCAGCACATCAGGAACACCCAGGAGACGGGACAAGCGGACCAGCTCTGAAACCAGCTGCACCAGCCACATACCACGGACCCTAAACTATCGCACCTCCCCTGTTCACATCCCCCGGGGTGGACCATGGCCCTTTGCTGGGCCCAGTAGATGTATGGATGCCCGGTCACCTACACACACCGGGCTGTCCCTACGGATACACGATAGGGTAAAATGCAATCAGACTACAGGGCTGAACATAACTCTTGAGCCTCCCCGATTCCCAGCGCCAAATTCTATGAATAGCTTGCTCAGAAACCCTGAGGCATGATGCGTAATGAATGCCCCCCAAACTCTAAACTCGGGATGCCCAGAGCATCCAGCACCAGTCAAAACACCCAAATGAACTGAAACCGTGATAGAAAACCAGCATCCTGGTGTACCATGAGGGGGCCCCCACAGGAGGGGCAGAGGACCTGATACTGATGAAAACAAGTCACCGGGCATACCATCGACCCTGGGATACCCTCTACAGTGACCTATGCTCGGTGCTACAGTACATCCATCTTAGACTGGCAGATCAAAAAACAAACCGATGCAGCCTCACAGTAGAGAACCTGGTACCAAACACCCCTGGAACCCGCTTAGATGGGCTAACCAATTCCCCAATTCAAAGCACCCCAAAAGGCGAGCCAAAAGAGCACCACCTCGAAATCAGAAAAGCAAACCACCAGCAGAACTGAAAACAGACCCAAAAGCAATGCCCCGGACCTGCATGAATCGGGGGCACTAGGGCCCCTTCTCCACCCTCTTATCACCAACGTCCATAGTGACATCCGGAACCCTGGACAGTTTCAACCAAAAACTGAGCCCCAGTAGGTTAGCCGAGACCGAAGCTGGCGAGCACCCAGAAGCCTCCCAAAACCAGAGAAACTGCAGTAACCCAGCGAGACGATCTCCAGTAGTAGAAAACACACTCTGGGCCTGTGCAAATGCCACCCATTCCTCCCAAGCCTTATCATACTGGGACCAAGTAGCCTCTGAAACCGATGCCTCAATCCAAGTTGCTACACGGTCTGCCCAAGGAGCCGTAGCTCCATCAGGCAGAGATACCCATCTGTATCTGCCTTCGGTGCGGCCGCACGGAACTCCAGCCACTGCAAACGAGAGAGGGCATCTGCTGTAACATTTTTGACCCCAGGAATATGAATCACCCTGCAAGCAATATTCAGCGACAAACAGCACAACACCAATCGATGCCGAAGCTGAACCACCGGGGGAGAGGAAGCCGATAGGCTGTTAATGGCTAGCACCACCCCCAGATTATAGCAATGGAAAGCAACCCTGCGGTCCTGCAGCAACTATCCCCACAGCTTCAAGGCTACCACTATAGGGAACAATTCAAGAAACGCCAAATTCTTCATGAGGCTCGACACGTGGCAGGTCTCCGGCCAAGTATCTGCACACAAGTGGGTGCCCTATATAGCCCCAAAGCCTACTGAGCCTGCCACGTCCGTGAAAAAGTGAAGCTAGGCATTGAATACTTCCAGCCCTTGCCAATAGCACTGGCCATTAAAAGCCACCAGAAAGGCATCCCAGATTGCCAAATACTCCTTCAATTGACACGCCAAATGCACAAAATTGTGAGGCCTGGATATTCCGGACATAGTGGCAGTCATGCCCCGATTAAACACTCTACCTCGGTACAAGATGCAACAGGCAAAGTTAAACTTACCCAACAGCGCCTGCAGCTGGCGCAACTGAATCTTCTTCATGCCCAATGCCGATGCCACCCGAGCACGCAAATCCTCTAACTTATCCGCTGGGAAACGGCATTCCTGCGCCACCGAGTCAATTTCGATGCCAAGAAAGCTCAAACACATAGTCGGGCCCACGGTCTTGTCTTGAATTTGCCACTGATTGCACTAAAAACAGCAACTGCGCGCACCTCTCCAAATTCCTCGGGCTTACACACAAGAAATCATCCAAATAATACAGAACAGAGTTGCAGCCCCACTCTATACACACTACCCATTCGAAGAAGGAGCTAAAGCATGCAAAATAGAAGCACAAAATAGAGCAACCCATCGGTAGACACAGATCCACAAAGATTTGACCATCAAAGCAGCACCCCAAGAGATGATGGCACTCCGGATGTACCGGAAGCAACCAAAAAGCGGCTACAACATCTGTCTTGGCCATGAGGGCCCCAGGACCTGCATCCTGCACCACACGGCCGCCTCATCAAAGGATAAGTAGGACACCCTACAGAGTTTCCTCTGTAATATCGTCATCCACATGACAGGTGGTGAATCAGTTGGAAGTTACCCGCTTCTTTTTTGGGATTCACCCTAAGGGGTGAGACCTGGAGGTGCGGAAACGGAGGCGCCTGAGGCGCCATATGCTCCAACACCACTTCCCTCATGAGCTTGTACTGCACCACCGCAGGAGGCTCCCTGACAGAGTGAAGGTTCTGACATGCCGCCGGTGGGAAATCCAAAACCCATCGTAAAATCCCCACATTAGCAGCGCCGTCGTCTAACAATTCTGATACCTATTTAACCAAGGGAGCATTGCGACGACATCCACCAGCGTCCTCCCCCTCAGGCCCCAAGGCATTAGGCTTCTCTCCCGCCTTTCCGCCCTTCTAGCACCAGGAAGCGGGGTTGGGATCCCCCACAGACTGAGCATTCGTGCTTGACCTTACAACTTGCATCTCACTTGCATTGGTTCTCAATGAACTGCCACCAACAACCGAGTCGAGGAGAACCAGCTGACACACACTGTGTCCGCTGAAATATTCATCAGCTCCCAATTAGCCTTTAAACAGTGGGAATTAAACTGATATGAACTGATAAAAGGCTTATATGATGCTGACAAACTTTATTGACTGAATTGTAATTAAGCCATAGTGATCAGATTTGCTATAAAATGATTTCTGATCTATGTTACTCTCTTCCTTCATGTGTTACAGGTACGTGGAATTATCCCTTCCTTAATTTTCACTTTCTCTAACTCTGGATCCTAAAGAGACTTTCGACAAACTGGGAATAACTAAGGTATTTTTAGACACTGCTGATCTTCATGGGATTACAGAGCAAGCCAAGTTAAACGTTTCCAAGGTGAGTCCTTACCCATGAATTTACTTAAATTAAACTGATATGTCAATGTTTTATTATTGTGTAGGGCAGTGGCAACCAAAAGATAGATCCCCAGATGTTTTAAAACTGCAACTTCCATGATGCCTTGTCATCCTAAAGGCAAAGGCACGCAACACATCATGGGAGTTGCACTTCTACAACATCTGGGGATCTACATTTTGGGCACCACTGGTGTAGGGCATTGTGGAATCTGGTGGAGCTTCATTAATGCTAACCATAATTAAAGGACCACTCTAGGCACCCAGACCACTTCAGCTTAATGAAGTGGTCTGGGGCCAGGTCCTTCTAGGGTTAACCCATTTTTTAATAAACATAGCAGTTTCAGAGAAACTGCTATGTTTATTAATGGGTTAAGCCTTCCCCCAAAGCCTCTAGTGGCTGTCTCATTGACAGCCACTAGAGGCGCTTGTGTGTTTCTCACAGTGAGAGCACGCCAGCGTCCATAGGAAAGCATTATAAATGCTTTCCTATGCGACCGGCTGAATGCGCGCGCATTCAGCCGACGGGGCGGAACAGAGGAGGAGAGAAGGAGGAGAGCTCTCAGCCCAGCGCTGGAAAAAGGTAAGTTTTACCCCCTTTCCCCTTTCCAGAGCCGGGCGGGAGGGGGACCCTGAGGGTGGGGGCACCCTCAGGGCACTATAGTGCCAGGAAAACGAGTATGTTTTCCTGGCACTATAGTGGTCCTTTAATATAATCCTAACACTTTCATGGCTTTTTTAAAGCAGGAATATTTGATTATTGACAAGGGAATTTAACATTTTAGGCAAATTCAACTACTTTGACCTACCATTTGCAATTCACATGCCAATTGTGCAAGATTCCAGGTTTAGTAAATAACCCCATATGATGGATGGCTGACATACAGGAGTGAGCTGTCTCTAAAGATCTTTTCACAATCAGGAGCACAGTACAACTCAGCAAAGAGTGAAGGGTGTGTGCGACTTAAATAGAGAAAGTGGTTGGTCTTCTTAATTAAGGTCCAACCCTGGTCTTCACCTCCTGTACCTTTAAAAGTTTGTGTCGGCGAGTGCATGCCCTTTTTTTCTCCTGGAGTTCTACCTTCTGTGTGGTTCCGCATGGAAGCAGCTGAGTTCTCATGAACAGACTTCTGTTCCTGCTGTGTTCGGGAGCCGGCGTTTGTATGAACAGAGTTCTGCCTGCAATATAGGTGAGTGGAGTTCTGCCTTCTGCGACTGGTAAGTGCTGTTCGCACGAACGTGAGCAGTCGGCTTGGGTGGTTGAGCCAACAGCACTGTCTGGCTCCGACACGGCGTCTTTGTGGAGTGAGAGACGTAGCGTGGAAGCGCAAGGTAGGTGAATGAGGGGGCAAGGACCTGATAGATACTCACTAACAGACCCTATCTTCAAATACTTAAATTGTAACCCATTTGTCATTATTATTGAGCTGAATGCCTGGTTCTCTGTATAGGCAGTCCAAAAAGCAGCATGGAGTGTTGATGAGAAAGAAACAGAGGCCACGGCAGCAACAGCCATTGAGATAGTGCCCACAAGTCTACCACAAACCTTTAGAGTGGGCAGACAGTTCCTTATCTACATTCTAGTTAAAACAACTGGTACTGTTCTGTTTATGGGAAGAGTGACTAACCCAGTGGCAGCATAATATTTAAGATGTACATTGTGCAATTCTTCTCAGATTAAAACCTGCTTTAATCAATGATTAATGTTTCTGTGTTCCTCAATACAGTGACAGTGAGTGGTGATTTATTTTTGAATGCTGTTTTTGTTTAAGACCAGCTAATCATGTTGGTTGTTGGGTTCCTCTTCATCTAGTACATATTATGTCATTGAAGAACATCAATCCTGACCTTAACAGGTCATAAAAGACAACTAAGTGTAGGAACTTAATTTAGTATGACATGTCTACCACTCACTAAATTTTTTCAGTTCAACATTAGATCTTGGCAATGAGCAGCTTTGTGCTTTAGTACTGAAATAATTAATTCAAGTCTAACATGCCATAATGAGAGAGGTTCGGAGAATGGGCACCTTCTAAACCTATAGATGTCAGTATGTTCCTTTTATTCAACATATACAAGGCCCCAGTTGTCCTGAAACTCCCTAACACAACTACTGTGTCTCTTCCACCAGTGTATTTTGAATCCCTCTGTGACGGATCGCCTGGCACCCTGACTGGGTACCTCTGTCAATCGCTGCTTCCTAGTACTTGCGAGCACCATAAGCACTGCACTGGAACACCATAACCACTGTGCACCCCACAAATCGCTGCAGCTTGGTTGGGGATCTCACCATCCTCCACCCACCTTGGACCCAAGACCAGGATCCAGCTTCCAGTGAGTGAACCTCTCCTACTCCAGAGAGTATAGCAGGAACAGCTCTTATAAGAGCTAGTGATTATACCCAGGGGAGTATTGTGATATAGCAATCCCCAGAGTGAATATAGTTCTCCAATCCCCCAAACATGAGCCAAGACTTCATGAAGGGGTAAAACGAATCTCAGTTTAATGGTAGCCACACTGGCCTTTTATGCAAGTCCCCATGCAAGGAATACTCCCACATGGACCTTGTGGTACAAAGTCACAGACCAATCATAACAGTGTTACAATACACAAGACTCCCACACATAGCATACAATCCCTCTCCTCTGTCTGGGAGATAATTGAGTCAGATACTGTATTAACTCAATTATCTCCAGGCAAAAAAACACATATTTTTTATAAAACACCAAAAGTACCCCAAAACACATAATATCCCCTGATAGCCCTGATCTTGGTGACCAACATATCCAAAAATCACCCAGAGGTAAGTAGTTAGCGGTCTTCGTGCCGTCGAGTGTCTGATTTGAGTTTCATGTACTCGACGACCAAACACCACTTATTGTACTCGCGGCTTAAGATGGCCACCACCACGTGTTTTCGAAGTGCCGCTTTGACCGTTCGGGAGTTCGAAGTGCCGCTTCAAGAGTTCGAAGTGTTCCTATTATAATATAAAAAAATATAAGTCACATACCCTTAACATTCATGTAAGATTCAATAATCAATTTGCTATCCAAATAGCAGGACAAAGGCATAGTAGACAAGTCCCAAAAGCAAATTAAAACCAAAAAGATGATACAAACAAATCAAATTTATAATGAGTCAAAAACAAGGGTTAAAAAGAGGTGAACACCAGTCTGTGTGACGGTTAAGCCCAATAGACATCAAAAATGATCTAAAACGTAATATAAACTTTACAGATTGGCAGCACTAATATGAAATGCTTATCAACCATTTTGCTTGGGAATGGAAGAAAGGTACAGCTTAACTGATTAGCTGGGCAATGGTGTGCAATTCGTGCAAGGCATGGTGGGGTGTTGGCCTCTTAGTGACAATTACATGACCAAGGAAAAAAACACTGGCCGTGAGACGTAAAGACCTAACTTATTGCTGAGGAGTGGAATTTGGAGACACTCTCTGTCGTATAATTCAGGGGAAATCCAACTTCTAGTCTAAAAGGCTTCGTTAGACTATGCATCCCTATCAGGCATACAAAGTCAAATAGTGATCAGGGCCTGAATGAGTAACCTGTGATGGTTTAGGATGTAGTACCAATAAACCTTCAAATATGAGGAATGCTTTAGGAAGAATGACAGTGCTGAATGACAGTATAGCCTACAATAATGAATCATGAATTATATGTAGCTAAAAGATGAGACAGGCAGCTATTACTATAGTAATGTGCTGTAAATTATTGAAGTAGGACTGAAAACCAACATATGGCAAGAAACAATAAATGCGGCAACAATGTAAACTGATGACAATGGTCTATGTGGTCTTCCTGGGTACAGGAAGTGACTCCCACCACCAAAACTAGACAGCACTCTACACAGAACAGTTAAAACATACAAGGGATTCCCGCGGGCACCAGAGAGTGGAGGTTGATGATGGAAGGTGTAGAATATCACGTATTATTAGACATTAGACGTGGGTGTCTGGATTGAGCATAACTGACAGATGGTATTAATTACTCACTTTCTTTGACTGAAAGCTCTAGAATGTGGTTCTAAATCAATAGGAATTATGTATATGCTCAAATGTGATTGGTTTAACTACACAAAGTCAGACTTCATCACACACATCTGGAATAAAAGGGAATCATGACATGTCACACATGGCATGTGTCCTTAAGGGGTTAAATTGAGTTTGGGAGGGTGGGTAGTTGTTTTCAGTTTTACTTCTGACTTTCTGGACAAAGACTATCTGAGTTTATCTGTTGACTAGTCATCATCCTATAATATCCTTTGTTATTTTATTATTGAATAGCCAAGTATTTTTAAGCAGAATGAACTTTCAGAAAACATAAGTCTGATGTGTACTTATATTTCTAACTGTCACACAGAAGAATTATAATATATATGTATATTAACATCATGGTGAGCCAGCGAACAAGAAGAAAAGAAAATATATTATAAAAATAAGTGTTTTCTCTACAGAAGTAGAGGACAAAGGGGTGAAACATCATGGACTATCATGTCCGGAAACAAAATTGTGCTGTGTGTCAGGGCAGGTGGTGAGTCTAATGACTGCTGCATCTGTGAAACTAGATATAATGGGAGAGCTTTATTAATGTCTTCTGATAATTACTTTCATGGGTTCAAAAATCTGTTCCCGAATTGTGAAGCCTTAAAAGTGTCCCCATTCTTCTTTGTATATTCCTATAAATTTTTGAGCCCTGTCCCACTAACTAAGGAATGCTGTGCAAATAGTCTGCAACTAGCCGCCTGTGGAAATTTGTAAACTATGAAACTATGACCCAAATATCTTCTTTCCAAAAACTTTATTGAATTTGAATGTGCTTTTCTCTTTGGGAAATCACATAAGTTCATAAACCCAATTGTGGTATATTATTTTATAATACTATTTGTTGTCAGATTAGAGGTAGAGATTAACACATTGAGGGAGTTTAAGCATGCTTGGATAGCATAAGGCTATCCTAGACTTAAGATAAGGCCAGGGACTATTTAAAGTACTTAGACAATTGGGAAGACTAGATGGGCCGAATGGTTCTTATCTGCCGTCACATTCTATGTTTCTAGATTAAAGTTTTATCTTTCAAGGAGGTTTATTTCTCCAGTAAATGAACTCTTAGGACTCATAGTACATTTTTAAGTTGGATGCTTGGTGATTTTTTTATCAGTTTGGCAGAAACTTGATTTCATTTAGGATCATCTTCTTCCTAGGGATGTTATCTTAAATGGAGACACCATATAATTTATTGCAGAGTACTGCGTTGTAGTTTTTAATCTGGACGGTATATGTTCAGGAGTCATTCCCAACAATCCACCCTTTCTTTCAAAGGATGTTTGAGTATGGATTAAAATATAGTAAGAATCTAATTAATACCTTATCAACAAGGAGGGTATCATAACTACTACAATATGCATAGTGGCTATAATACTTGAGATGCTGCTTTAATATCAAAATAAGAAATGTAATGTCTTTAAGAAATGTCTTTTAGATTTAATTATTTATATACATGGTAATGTAATGCGATTATAACATTTTATAATTGTTTACTTTACCTTATTTGAACCTGTTGCCCTGAGATTTATTGAGGTGTAAATGGGTGTTGACTTCCTCAACACATAAACATCTTCTCATATGTGGCAAAACTAGCCACTTCATTGTACAAGAACTGGGTTCATTCGCTTATTTCCATGTGCTAAGACTATGTGCATTCGTTACTTTAACTGCACGAACAGATAAGGGATATACTGTTCGTGAAAACAAATAAAATGTCAAATGGAGGACCATACAAGGGAGTCTTATGTCTCCAATTAAGAACTGGCAACATAGGGAAACTGCAAACACCTAATGGTTGAATGGGTGGTCGCCGTTCGTATGAACGAACATGTGGCGGTGGCCATCTTTAGACACGAACGCCCCGCGGTGTTTGGTCGTCGAGTGCATGGAACTAAAATCAGCTACTGGACCTCGGGAACAACGCGGAACTTCCATACTGTTCATGCAGATACTGCCATTCATCCAAATTGATTTAATCGCCTAAATTAAACCACCGACCGCCAGACACACAACTATCCAGTTTATAAATGTGTACGTTTGTCTGTAAATTCATAGGAACACCCAAAAGAAGACCGGTCAAAGCCTGCAATTGCCTGGAACTGTTTTGTGGCTCTCGCCTCGTGGCTGATCGGTCCATAACTTCACTCGAATGGCTGCTCTATTCTACCAAATGGATCTGAGCAGTATTTCAACAGATTGTGCATTCAGATCCCAGCTATTCAGTGAAGGAAGTGGAGTTCAGATACATATTATGCGAATTATGCTATTTTAACCAATATTGTGTGATTTTCTGTACTAAGAGATAATGTAATTAAAGGTGTACTCTTACACAATTATCTCTCCAGTACAGAAAAGGATCCTGGGAAATGTTACTGTACTCTGTTTTCCACAAGGTCCACCAGTGGAAAACCCGTGGAATGACATTATGGAAACCCCTTGCATAGGGATTTGTATAAAACCGGCTCTGGTTCAATAAAAGTTCAGTTGACTCCCAAACTGTGTGTCATCCAGTTGTTGGGGAATGGGATTGGAATTACTACGCTACTATTTATTTACAGGTTGACTACGTCTACCAGCGGAGATATTGCAGGGTATACTTCTACTCCGCTACATCATACTACTTGCTTTTAGCATTTTGGCTTCATATTGGTTCATTCCTTCAGTAACAGAATATTGTGAAAAATGTTCCTCTCAACCGTATAACATCTAACACATTAAAAGGAATAATACTGCTCAGTAGGCATGGCTCACTTTTTACCTTTTACATGTTGCATTAATAAAGAACAATGGTTCTTAACATTTTGTCATGGACTTAGATTTAGTATATGCCATTAGAGACCCATTATCCATGTATAATCTAATTAACAATAATTAACATTTTGCATAATGCCTTAATTACCGTAGATGCTCCTTTGTGTCTGGCAAGTCTCCATTGTACTAGGAAGGCAAACTATACATATAACAAAAAATAAATAAAAAAAATACATTAAATATTTAATTTAATTGTACCATAAATCTGTAACTATGATCTCAAGAACACACTTAACTCCATTGACACCACTTGGAAACCATATAAGACCAGAACAATAATATAAATCTGTGATTTAGGGTCCACTTTCAGGAGCCTATTTTTCTCTTATAGATTCTCATTTGTTTTTGTTTTATCGTGATGTTAGTAGTATACACAAAGGTGGTAACATCTGGTATGATAGTTTAGCAGACAAGGTTGACATACAGTGTTTTTCATACAATACTCTGATGAAGAAAGACATCACTTTTTTTTATGGTACAAGTGAAATCTCAAATTAGGCATAGATGCCTAGATCAAGATTATAACATAAACACAAATGGATAAAGTATCCAGACAGAAAATAAAAGTAATCAGGCTAATCGTACCTAACTAAATCTAATTACTAACAAAAGGAAAAATCTATTATTGTAGATAGGCATGGTAGGTGTAGGGAAACAGCTGAGATTGTCACCTTAGACAGCCCCAGACACATATTAGAGACATATTAAGCACTAGCCTAAAAATTTGACAGCCTTTAGATCTTGTGACTCATGTTGCTTTCCTCCCAGCTCTCCAACCCTTCGCTCCTTTCTTTTGTCTGTTCTCGATACAGACAGCTTTGAAGTTTGGCAGATGGGCCCTTCAGTGCCTTAAGCGTGTTGGGCCTGGTCTGCTGCACCCCGACTCTGCGGATTTCCAAACCCAGGTCAGAATGGTATTCCAATCCTAATATCCATGGATCATCCTATTCCTGACAGCAGATTTGTGGGCCGAAGTGAGCTCCGACAAATAGAGCCCCCTGGGTGGGTTGTACATGACCACGAGAGCCCCCAGCCAAGAAGAGCAGCATGCCGAGACTTCACTTGCACAAAGAAGCTCACCACCTGGAAGAATGACTAATCCAAAAGCCATTTAACTGTCCACATGTATCTGAATATTCAGTCGGCTGCACCTCAGCGCATTTTGCCTAATAATACCGGGCTTTTTCAATAAAAGTGGTTGAAACGTGTTGAAGTGCAGACGACTGAATATTCAGAATCGAGTGGACAGTATAAATGCTTCTTAGTTCGGCTTTTGTCAGCAGACCGGTCCTGCAAAATGAAGCTGGATAGTGTTACGTAGTGGTAACCCTATATCTACATCTCTACGGTGTGTTAACACTATCCAGCTACTTTTCACAAATATGTTTTTATTGTGGTCCTTGGAAACAAGCAATATTTAAGGTAAACATTCCTTAAGGGGAAGGTGAAATATTGAATAAATAAATAGCAGTGCTACACTATATGGGATTCCTTTGTTTCTTTTAAGGCACTTGGCCTTCAGTTTTATTTATTGGAGAAATAGGATATTATGTCACACTGAATTTGGACTTTAAAAACCTGCAGAACACCCTCATTGCAAAAGCACCCCAGGGACACTTGATATTTATGTGATTTTCATATTGGAACTTGTGGCAGAACGTACCATTCCTTTTGTGGATTTTTCTGTTTATACGTTTAGGAGTTATTGTATCTGCACACACTGTATTTGACCACCAATTCACACCACCAACTTAAGTGTGAAACCTCAAGAGAAGTAATTATTGAATGCCTCCCCTTGATAGTCGCCAGTTTGTATAATCGAATACATGTGGTCGACAAAAGAAAGGTGGACATTTTGTCCCCTATCTGGAGATATAACTCTTGTGGGGTTCCTGGTTATATTGGGGGTACTTTTGTGGGGATTGTACAGTTTGGGTATATTTTCCAGTAACAGAGATAATCGAGTTGTAGTTTTTTCACTTAATTATCTCTCAGACACAGAGGATCTTGGGTGGAAAAACCCTATAATGTTGTGTTGGAGACCCAATGCTAGGGGTCAGTGCATAAAAACCACGTGTGGCCAAAATAAAATCAGTTGACTCCCAGAACTATGTCTTGTCTAGTTACTGTGGGAATGGATGCTTGAGTTTCTAATGGTTCCAGTTTGGCTGAGTGGAGGAATTAGTGGAGGTAACCAGTCGGGTTCCCCGGGGTCCGCTACAAAACTTTTCTTTGATTTTGTTGATGCATATTTTGGGACACCCTTGATAATTCTTATATGGGGTTGATCCACTAAGCACTTACACTCATTTGTGATTTGTAGATTTGAAATTTGGGGGGAGGGTTCTTTGTGTATTGCTGCTTTGTCATTTTATTAGATTTTTTTGATTGTTTTACTGGTACATTATTGTTTTTGCCCTCTCTTTTTGGTTATAAGAAATATCTTATACTGTTCTATAATTTTAAAGATATGATTATTAGTTTGCTTCTTTTTCAGTTTATTGGTTACTTGTTTATATAGTTACCAGTTTTGCTTAAAAGCCTCTATTTTTTTATTGATACTTACATCAGGGACGTTTTAGCCGCAAGGCAAACAAGGCATTTGCCTTGGGCGTCATTTTCCAGGGGGCGGCAAAAAACGCCGCCCCCAAATGCCCAGGGCAAATGCTGGGCTGGGTGGGTGGCGCTGGGGCGGCTGGCGAGGGAACTCTTCCTCTGAGCACTCTGCTCAGCTCCCTCGCGCTCCGCAGAGTGAGGCTGGGAGCCGGAATATGACGTCATAGGTCCCCCCTTATTCTAATTTAGGGCACCCACCCACCGCTCAGGGGTGGGGGCCACGGGGGAGGACAATAGGTCCCCCCCTCATTCTAATTTACGGCCCCCACCCACTTCTCAGGAGTGGGGACTGGGGAGGAGGATAATAGGTCCCCCCCCTTATTGGTATTTAGGGCCCCCACAAGTAGGGGCTTTCTGCCTTTAGTAGATAGCTCCCTAATACCATGGGAATTAGGGAGTTATGTACTTATTCATTCCTGTCATTCCATTGACTGGCTAAGTAACTTACATTTTATATGAATGTGTGTTACTTGATTGTTGTAAGTGTTGCACATGCTTACAGCTGAATCCTGGCTATGTTTGTATACTTTTTATATAAACTTGTATACAGTGTAACATTCTTCATTCTTCCACTGGGTAGGTATATTAGTACTTCGGCAATACTGTACTTCGGAACTTCGACACTTCGGAAATTCGGCTATTCGGACATTGACATTAAGAACGAAACTAATTGCACATGTGTACTTATCATTATGATTTTTAAAAGGAGCCAAACAACTATGTGATAATAAATGGCTTCATAGGAGCACTATCCTTCAATAAAATAAATTTTTTGCATGACCAGTCATATTTTCAAAATCAATGACATCATTTCACAGATTCTGCCAGGGTATGCAAACTTTTGAGCACAACTGTATAACTGGCTTCTAAGTTAAAACCCTGATATAACAGTTCTGATTCTCCTCTACTGGAAAACAAAATAGCCACTTCCTTAACTTTCTCTGGAAAGAAGAGGCACAGATTATATTGAAAATGTTTTTTCCCCATTTTTACGTTCTTCTCATTATGTAGCCAATGTGTTTCCTGTTTCAAAACGTACATCTACTTTTTTAAATTAAAATAAGGCCATCCATTTTGTGTAGAATTAAGCCCCTGCACATTAATATTTAATGTTTACATATTCTTTATGAAACGTCGTAAATTATTCATTCATGGAATCTGGCCTCCAAGATATACGATAATAACCTGTGTAAAAAACAAAATCAGTGAAACATTAGAATAGCAGCCTGTTCTTTAATTGACCAACTGACCTAAAGACCCATTATTCGTGTGTAACCTAATTAACACTAATTCAATTTTGCATAGCACCTTAATTAGATGCTTCACAGTGCCTTGTAGCAATCTGTTGTATTAGGACAGCAGTGTTGTTACAGTAAATAACTTATTGTTTTCCATGTTGTTATCACGTATCTGTTTTTTTAATGAAATGCATGTTATTTAGCAGGGATGAAACAATCTGTGTATGGTTTATAGGAAGATTGCCAGTACTGTGTGAACCTTAGTCGAAGGATAGATAAACTGCTAGACGATGATTTATCTACCATGACATTGTGGGCATAGGGACTGGCAAGGGAAGCAAGATTGAGAAATAGTTTGGGGGCAGCTCTCATTTGAAGAATTTCGAGAAAATGTATTTTCATGTGCAGTATTCTTATTACATCTACATAAATAAACAACCATTAAATTGATAAATAATAATCAGATCTCAGCTCTCCAATTATTGCTATCCAAATCTGAACAGACATAGAGAAGTAAGAGAAGGGTGGGTGATGAGTGGTGGGAGAGCCCAATTATTTATCAAACTGCTTGGAAATGGTTTGACAAAAAGCTGAAAGAATCCACGTAGGTGGCTATGTGTCTTGTGTCGAATAGATCTGCCGGACATATCAGTTGTACGTGTAGAAGTTTTTTCAGTAAAAAAATGTTTTTTCAATATCCTGATATTAAGCTTTTGACTGTTTTCAGTGATTCTATTATGCTTTGGGGGCTAGTCACTAAAGGAGGATGTTTGGAGAAATGAGAAGAAATTTGCAAATTATCGGCCAAAATAAGCCTTAGAATGTCCAGTCCCCATGTCAGTTCTCCACAATTCCCAGAATATTGATTAATCACATATTAATAATTGAATTATATTTAGTACTGGATTAGAATGTATGTTTTGGATTTTCCATTAGACAGAATTTGGTTTCTGCAATAACAGACAAATGTGTTGATGCTTGAGACATTATCTAATTTAATTTTTTGTAAATATCTTTTTAAAATTAAGTAATTTCTGGAGCGCTAAATATTGTCAAGTATTGTTCTTGAATTAGGCAATAAAAAGAGCACTTTGTGGCTTAAAAAGACAAAAGACAGAATAAACCACTAAAATAATCACAAGTGGAGCAGTATCATATATATGGTGGTAGTATGAGATATATATAGTGATATTAGGAGATGTATACAACTGTAATTTATGGATCCTCCAGTAGGTGGCACTCAATCAATATACATAGAATAAGAAAAAAGGAAATGACAGTGCAAATTGTTTTTTAAATGGATAAATCAAATATTTTCCTTTGATATAACACTATTTGTAATAGTGGGATTTTATATATAAACTATGTATAAAATATATATGTATTGGAGAAATTGCTTCTGTAGGAAGCCGAAGTTATTTATACTCACAATACAAGTTTATTATACATATTCTGTAGATATAACAGGTATCCAAAAACACATACATACAATGCAGTTAAAATAAAAATCGATAAAATGACTGCTTCTTACGAGAGCAGATGGTGAGTAAAAACGGCATATACCGGTACTCACGGACAAGCTCAGTACAGTGGGGGTCGGGCGTCTTCTATGTGTGGAGCGAACTCCTTGCAAAACTTCCCTGACAAGGTTCCCAATATCCGCTGTGCGGTTCAAATTGGCAAGCTCCGCATCCTCCGAGTGACGTCAACGCGTTTCTCCGTTAGATGACGGCTTTCTCAGGACGTATTGTTAATTCCATCTTGAAAGAGGGCATTTAAGGGCAAACACCGGAATACTCATTGGTAGTTCCTGGATTCCTTTATTTGCATAGTTCATTATTACATTTACACTTGTAATGTCCAGTATTCTCGTTGCCCATGTATCTAAGTCCCAAAAATGTAGTCCATTAATACATTGTATAAGTTTACATTCTACAGTTATAATAGCCTACAAATTCCATATATGAATAGACAAAAAACGGAAAGTAGCATTTCGTATACAAATAAAAATTAGAAAATATAGAGTGGCATTTCTTATTTATAAAGTCTTATGTCATGATTTTACATTGAAAATAATTGGACTAGTCCAGTCCACAAGTAGAGAATGGATCAGCGCTGCGTGATTTAGTGGGGAACTAAAAACAAGTGGAGAGCTGCAACCTATAAGTATGAGGTTCCCTCTAAAGTCCTCAAAGAAGAAATGGCAAAAACAGGAATAATAGGTCGCGCTACAGCAAATAGAAAAAGATAAATATAATATGTTGACATACACTTAAAAACATAAAACGAAATATATAAATAATAGTCCAAATACTTGGTGCACTTTTAGTAAGTTCCAATGGATGAATGGAAATCTCAGTACTTTGTGTGTTTCTCTTACTGGTTCCAGTAAATATATGAAGGTAGTATGTTCAATGGAAAACTGGATCTTCTAATGTTAGGGTAGTCTTGACTCGATGATGACCATGGAAAATAGAAAAAACAGGGAAGATCCAATAGTGTAGATTGTCTATTAATAACTGAGAATATGAAGAATAATAGGGAGGTAATACACTCACCTATTTCAGAGCATAAACTCGCTCTAGTATGTTAGGCATTCAGTGGCGTTTGTCCCCCACTGGTAGGATATAGGTGAAGATGATTCCTCAGTATGGAAAAAAGATAAAAGCAGAATATAGTGCTCACTGGATATAAATAAAATAAAAAATAAAAGAATAAAAGTACTCACATTCGGATGAGCAGGATGTACTGCTCAATATAATCGCATAGGTGGTACAATCCCCACCCAGGATTCTTGGTCATATGTAGGCTCCAAGATAAAATATAACCAGGTACCAGGAAATTTGTAAAATAAAGAAAGGTATATGGCAAAATTATAATAAAAAAGCCAATATTCCTTTATTAATACAGTAAAAAAATATAAATAATAGCCAAAACGCGTTTCGCCACACAGGGCTTTATCAACTGGCAATAGTAAAAAGTGACAGACACATACTAACATACATATAGACACCGACATACATACACGCATACATACATACATTCATTCATACAGACACTGACATCCATACATTAATAATGACATTGTCAGAGTATTTATATCGGCAGACATTTTGTGCTATGATAGAAACTAAAAGTGTATATTCTGAGTCACTCTGAACAGACCAGACTCCATTTTGTTATTTCAAGTTAACAAAGAGACACAGTATTTCTATCTGTAAGCTAACCACTTTCCCAGAGCTGAGGAATGCATAGTATATACAAGACAAGTGATAAGGAAGGGGGTTGGACAGACTGTCTAATGCTAAGAAGAATATAATCAAATCTAAACCCAGACAATTGTGACAGAGAAGATTAAATAATTTAATATTTAACTGTCTATATATATAAGGTACCATTGTATGGAAAAGGGTAAACTTAGTTCATGATCTGTCATATCAGAAATTATAGCAGATTTGCAGACACATAGTCTGGACAAAATGTAAGAACCCCTTTGATCTTTGAAGGATACGTAAGTTATAGCCACTATCTAGATAGGCCAAAACGACGTCAAAATAGCCACCAGGAAAAGTTAACTCTTTCCTGGATAGGTATGTTTAGTGGGACAAGACTGCCCTCTATAGACCAAATAACTAATTTGCGATCTGGAAGATAACCACACCTCTAGTGCTTCTATTGGGTTATCAACTGATGACGTACAGAGAGTCTGGCCCTTTAAAAGTTAGGACAAAGGGAAGATAGGGATATACAAGAGACGAGAGAGGAGGCAGATGCAAGAGATGCAAAGGACAGGAGAGAGGAATTGGAAGTTTGGGGACTCCAACTCGGACAACATCTGAGAATAACACTCTACTCCTAAAACTCTAACACTTAGAATTTACTGACTTTCTAACCAACACCTCCATGCAAAGAGACTACCAATCGGATGAAATATCTACTCAACTGGTAATTATACTGGTTTCATTTAATTAAATTAAATTAATTAAAATGTATTAATAGCATTATATATGACTGGATAAAGCACGGTCAGATTTCCATATTAAGAAATCTTAGTTAACTAAGAATATATAGTTATAAACATTCCATTCTGCAGGTGGAATTAAGAATAATTATATATTGATGTGATATTATCACGTGTTAGCATACCGCTGTTTTTATCCAGGTGTATTGATTTGCTCTAAATTAAGATAGATATCTTTTAGACAAATTAAAAATCTGCTTATATAATATGTAGATTCTCTTATTGGATTGTTTTCAGGAAATGGCTAATGAACTGGTTTAAATGTTATTTTATTTAAAAATTACATAAGAATAGATCTTAACTACCTAGGAGATCTAGCCAGCATTGAAAGGGTTATTCTAACTGTCTGCTAAACTTTACGACCTTACGCTGCACTCTGAGGAATTCTGTTCTTCCCTGTGAAAAGTTTCACTTTCAGCCTGTGTTAAAGATAGTCATAAATAATTCTTGACAGGAAATGCTATTTAGCCATTGTAACGTAATACCCATTTCTTTGTATTGCATACCAATTTATACTGAATATTCATTGATTATTGTCATGCATGTTACATATATTATTATTAATTAATTTGTCATATAAATAAAAATCTATTTTTATACATTGTGATTATTTATATGAAATACTTTCCACTTAACACGATAAACGTTCTTTGGGATCTGAGAATTGAATTAGTGGGCAATTCTCAACTGTTTACTATTATTATCCCATAAATATCCCCACATATTGGAGGCACGGTGCTGAGATCGTTTAAGTTGAAATTGTATTTCATATATAATAATAATATTGGTGTAATTCATGCAATTTAATCTTAATATAGAAAAGAGTTTTGTATTGAGATTAATCAATAAAATAAAAATAAAAATGGCCAGTGGCAGTGATAAATCTGTAACAGATAATACTGAAATAATTGAAGACCTAAGAAAACATGCTCTAGTTCATATTCATAAACATATGAAAAATGATGCAACCTATGAGGTTTGGTTGAAAAGCATAGAATGGGAAGCTAAACACACCATTCTAACTGATGAACACATCATCATATATCTTAAAGAAATTGCTGAACAAAAGAACATAGAAAGGAAAATGGCGTTCATAATACACTCTTGGCCTTTCTTTATGACAGCACTTCTTAAGGTGTGTGATGAAAACAAGTCATTGAATGCCAAATTGGACACGTACAGTGACGATCTGGGCATTCAAAATGGGAAATACCAAGATTTACTTGCTGAGCATAAAACACGTCAGGCTGATCATGAAAAAGAAATGAAAGCTTTGATGGATAAATATGCACAGGAAATAAATCAGCTTAAAATGCAATTGGATGAGTATGAAAAGGAGAGTCAGAAATTAGACAGTGAGGTTGGTAGTCATCATTCTGTGCCAAAAAGTTGCACAAAAATGCAAGAAAAGACTATCTGTAAATCCCCTCCTTATTATGATTTTCCCACACCAAACCAGGTTTTCATAAAACAGTCTGTAAGTAAAGGTGTGAGTAATTCTAAAAAATCACCTGTGGAACAAGATTCCCCATCTCATGACATTACCAAGCCACCTTGGCAATCTTGGGCAGAACAGTTTGAAAAAGCTGTCTTGGCCAAACTTGAGAGGGAGAGTCCAATTCAAGGTGATAGGAATGAAAACAGACATGGTTCTGTACACTGGCAGGATTCTGATGCTGATCAGAATTGTGACAGTGAACAAGAAGCTCAGAGTGATGGGAGTGAAAGTGATTGCACTGTCCACTCTGAAGGCCATGTAACTGATATGCCATCTGCACTGTTGTACGGGTCTAATTCCTCTTCAGCAGACAGATCGCATAGACGTTTACTCAAACACAGAAACAGAGGTCGTAAATCAACGACGCCTGTTTATGAAACACCAAAGGTCATCAAATTCCTTAGAGAGACTGTCCCACAATTTTCTAGAGGTTCAGGAAATATATCTGAACATCTGGAAAATTATGATAGAGCAATGAATTCATTGGGCATGTATGATGACATTCATAAGAAATGGTTCATTACATGGACCTTTGATTCAATGTGTCGTGTTTATCTAGAAAGTCTTCAAGCTATACAGTTAATGTCCTGGTCCAAGATGAAATATGAAATAATCATGGAATATGGTAAGTATAAAACCATTGCCTCTGCAAAGAAGGCGCTTTATAACTTAAAGTGCCGTCCAGATCAAAGCCCCAGAGAATTTTTAATAATTCTTAAAAATGCATACTCCGTGGCCCAAAGAAAACCCAGGTATGAAAGCACAGACTTCAAAGATCTGTATTTTCATGCCATGCCGGTAAACATACAAATGAATCTCGCAAGAGATTACGATTGTAAGTTACCATTAGAATGGCTAGTCAGTCAGTGCATGAAATTGTATACTATACACCATGCACATGACGAAAATCAGCCAAAGGTTAAGAAACCTGGTGATAAAATGGTGTCAGAGACTAAAATTCAGTTAGGTTTAGAAACCCAACAGAAAAAGAGGACCTATTCCGAGGTTTTGAAAACACCAAAACCTCAGAAACAGGAAAATGCCAGAAGCAATTCTGCAAATTCCTCTGATAATAACTCTGAAAGATCCAAAGCCAATGGGAATAAACGCCCCTGGGTTAATAAGAACCAAGGCAATTCCCAATGGAGAAGGAATCCTCAGGGAAATAGATATGGAAACAGAAATAACCAATCTGCTTCCAATAACTCCCAACAGTCTCAGCCATCCCAACCAAATTCTAATGGGCAAAGACAAAACGGCAATGGGGGAAATAATTTGCGTCGTCAGGTTGGTCAATTGACAGACCAGATGGGCAAATTAATGGAGGGAATGACAAAGATTAACGAAGTCTTTGCCAGAAATCCTTTTTTAGGGATAGCTCCAATTGCAGAACTACCTGTGCAACCGCAGCAACAACAACAGGTGCCGCAGCAATAATAGCCACTGTGACTAAACAGGCTAGGTTATCAGTAGATGTAATACCTAACCCTGTTTCCTTTCCAAGTACTCATAGTCAAACAAACAATAGTTGTGTTAGAAAACCTATTGCCTATACCGTCACTTCACTTCCGGGTGAAGGAGGCGCGACGTGTTCCTCTGTTTTTTCATTTCAGCCAAAGGCTAAAGTAGCCCCAGCAGCCACAAGTTTCCAGGATCCAGACCTGAAAGGGTTAACTGATGAGATGCCGACCACTAGTTCCCGCTTGACAGTTCAAGATATTCCTAAGAAGGATGGGCCTGTGGGTAAGACTGAGCATTCCTCAGTACAGGTAGAAACTACTGCTGTGACCGGTAATGTATGGAAAACAAGTAATATGTTGACACATTCTAAATTCTTATGTGAATTAGAAGAACATGAAGGAAGGTACTACATGTCTGTAGAAATACAGGATTCGCTACCCCAGCCTTTTAAAGGGTTAATAGATACTGGTTCACAAGCCACTATCTTATCCAATACCTACTTCCAGCAGGTAATGGACTTAGCAACGGATAAGCCGAAGCTAAGAGATGCTCTGTTGAGTGTAGGAGGAAATGCCCTTCATGTTATTGGCAATACCTGGTTAAAGTTTAAAATAGGTAACAAAACCTTTAGACACCCGGTGATAGTGGTAGATCTCCCCTATGACCGACTGATTCTGGGTATAGACATACTCAGAAGACTTAACACAATTATTGACTGTGTAAATGGAATTGTATGGTCACAAGCTAAGGTTCCCATAACCTATGAGAAATCACATGTTCAATCTGATCGTAACTGCCATGTGATAGAAGAAAGACCTGACTCAATTGAGGTACATTTTAGGAATAGTCAGTCACCTGACGTGACTATCCTGCAGGTGAATGATGCAATCGCACCTGTAGATGAGCATTCCGTAAGAATTGCTCCAGAGAGGATCCAGAATGTCTCTCTGGAAGGTGATGTTTTAACCATTTCTCTCCACAGGGACTATGTTGAATCTGTAGATCTGGCAGGTCATGCTCAATTCCTTGCCAGAATTGAAAGGGTTAATAACAATTTATTCTTTCCTATGCAAATACATGACTTAGGAAGAAGTAGGAATGCAAAGCTGGACTTACAGAGAGAGAACAGCTATATTAGCAGAAGTCTGTTAAAGCAGATAGCTAATCCTAAAATGATCAGGTACGCTTCCCCACATGACAGGTGGATCCAGAACCTGGATGGCGAATCAGAGAGTCACAATGTGATAGCAAAATGTTTACTATCTATTTCCATCGGAAATAAGACAGTTGAACATTTATTCTTAGTGATAGACGAACCTCGCTATCAGGTTTACGTTGGCAATGATGTCATACATCGCTTTGCCATACACCTTGACCTGATTAATTCCAATTTGTGGACAAGGTTAAAAGGTAATCCTTGTGGAAACCTACACGAGGAAAACACCCTGAAATCAGGACAAATACTCCCATATGCGGTAAGTATCCAAGTTCCTGATGACATAACCATTCCACAGGGGACAAGTAATTTTCTTTTACCCCTACAGGTCAAAGAGGGTCAGAGATTGGAAAACTCTGATGCCCTAATCTGTTTATCCAACAGGATACAACAATTAGGGATGGTGGTAACACATACACCAATGGTAAGTATTGGTAAGAATCCCACCTATATTATGGTCAACAATGTTACACCCAATAGTGTTACTTTACCAAAAGGAACATTATTAGGTCTAGCATTGGATGCTGAGTACTATACATTTGGTTTTCAAAACCAAATTATAGGCCTCATCCCTGAAGAATACTTAACTGAGGACGAAATTGTCGATCAAATATTCCATTCCTCCCCAGAAGGATTATTCACTATCCTATCTGTATATCCCTTCAACGTTGAAGAAGGCTCATGTAAAATCGAAGAAGCATCAATCACCTTCGATCATCCGCTCAATGAGCAGGAATCACAAGAGTATCTCGACCAAAGAGAAAAGGTAAGTCAATACCGAACTGACCTAACTTCTAGGCTTGAAGAAGCTTATGAGATAGGCCAGCCTGAAATCTTTCCAGGATTTCAGGAAAGGCTAGAAGAGCAAATATCTTTAGCTGACGGTTGCTCCAATGATGCTGAGCGACAGCAGCTAAAGGAAGTCCTTTTGGAAATCCAAGATATTTTTGCCAAAGATTCCTACGACTGTGGGTTAACTAACCTCCACGTAGCCAGAATACAAACTGATCCAAATTTACCACCTGTATTTATCAAACAATATAGACTCCCATTAGCATCATATGATGGTCTACAAGACATCATTCAGAATTTAAAGGAAAGGGGCATTATACGTCCGGTGCACAGTTCGTATAATAATCCGATCTTGGGGATTCTGAAACCTAATGGACAATGCCGTTTATGCGCTGACTTACGACAGCTAAATAAACGCGTCTATATGTCTGGTTGGCCAGCGCCATACATAGACCAATGTTTGGTACAAATGCAGGGATCCAAAATATTCACTGCCATTGACTGTGCGCAGGGATATTGGACTGTACCAGTCCATAATGAAGACCAATACAAATTGGCCTTCACATTTGGAAAGCAGCAGTATACCTGGACCCGTATGCCTTTCGGTTATATAAACTCTGGTCATGAATTCGCTTTGTTCATGCATAAAGCTATGCCTGACGCATTTGAGAGAGGAACGTTATCATATGTCGACGATGTCTTGCTGAAAAGCACTTCCTTTGATAAGCACTTCCTTTGATAACCATATCTTAGAGATTAGACATGTTCTCACTCAGTTAAGAGAGGCAGGGATTAAACTGTCTATACAAAAGGCACAATGGTGTCGCACCCATGTCAATTTCCTCGGACATGAGGTAACTTCTGAAGGATTAAATCCCCAGAAGAAGAAGGTTGAAGCCGTACTAAAGGCTAAAACACCTTCAAACATCAGGGAATTAAGATCGTTCCTTGGTATGACTAATTACTCCCGTAAGTTTATAGATAACTATGCAGAAATAACTAAACCACTCTTACACCTGTTTAAAAAGGAAACTACCTGGAACTGGGGGGAGCCTCAGGACCAAGCGGTAAGTGAACTGAGGAGGAAGCTCACTCAGGCACCCTGTTTAGCATACCCAGAGGGGGGTAAACCCTTTTATCTGGAGACAGGATATACCGATTTAAGCATTAGTGCTGTTCTGTATCAGAAGCAGGATAGTTTAAACAAAGTTATTGCATATGCTAGCAAGACTTTGTCACCTGTTGAAGTTAAATTCAACACGTGTGAGAAGGCGTTATTGTCAACTGTATGGGCACTACAAAATTTTCGTAGCTATATCCAAGGTGAGAAAATAATTGTAGAAACAGCTCACCAACCTCTGCAGTATCTGCAGAGTGAAAGAATTAGAGACGGTAATCTCTCTAACAGTCGGATTACTGCATGGACTCTATCCTTACAGGGATGGCCGTTAGAAGTCCGTTATAAACATAATAAGAGAAGCCCAGTTGCCCAAGGTTTAGCAGAATTACATGACTGTACTGCTCCATCTCTGGACGATAATGACACCGGAGATGACTTCCTAGAAGAGCAATTGCTATCTCCTTATAAAGTTTATGACGAGGAATACTGTCGACCACTACCTTGGGTATACATTGATGGTTGTTTATATCACCACGTAGTTGGTACTGAACAGAAGTTAGTTGCAGGTATCGGAATCGCCTGGACAGGTGATTATCCCAATGTATCTATAGGATACAATATTGGTCCCAAAAGCAGTCAGATAGCCGAACTCTGTGCAGTATATAAGACCATTCAAATGGCAATAGAATATGGTATCAAAGAATTTGTTATTATAACTGATTCCTACTATGTTCGCAACAGTTTCGTTGAATATCTGCCTAGCTGGAAACGTAACCAAATGCTGAAAAGCAATAACAAACCTGTTAAACATGGGAAATTGTTTTGTAAAATCGATGAGTTGGTTAAGGAAAATGGTTTAACCATCTATTGGAAGAAAACCAAAGGCCATTCTAAAATAGAAGGTATT
>OW240924.1:64544143-64566852 GCA_933207985.1 Pelobates cultripes
GAACGAGACAAGGCTCTGTTTTGAGGGTCAAACAGTGAACAGACAGAGCTGTGAGTTTATTGTTCTTATATACACATTAGTACCACCCACAGGGTTTTGGAACACAACCAATAAACACATACAATACACTCAGACACTCCCACACAAAATCCTCCCCTCTGCCTGTGATACAATTACCTTACACAATGGGTAATGTAATTATCACAAGCAGAGAAATACAATCTTTCCACATTATTCATAACTTGAAAAGTTATGCATCACATTCACATAAAACTAACATTTTCAGAATCAGCATACTCCAAATACAAACATATGTCAAAATCATCCAAATTGGTCCAGTGGTTCAAAAGATAGATCGTAGTCCTTTGTGACCAAAGGAAGCATGGCTTTTCTGCCCAAAACCAGTTCCACAGAGTCTTTTATCCTGGAGATAATTGGGAAGTAATCCAATTATCTCCAAGGACAGAGGCAAAACTCCATTGAACACATGGCAGCAAAAGACAATAAAACACATAAAAACATATTAAAAACAAAGAAAATGTTACCTGCGCTCTGGCCTAAATCCCCATGTGCATTTAAACAAAAATGGAGGCTCTTTAGTTTTATTCTAATGGCCATTTGAATATATAAGCTCACCAGCCACGTCAAGGCAAGCCTCAATAGGTGAGTTCCTACACTAGCCATTAGATATGCTGATATCAGCCAAGAGTCTCCAGTGAGACAGGAAGGGATATTTTATAAACCCTTTAACATTTAACCCTTTATAGGGCTTCTGCACATACATATCTTTGTGTTTGTACATAAAAACATATAACTGTGCAGCCATTGCACAAAACAGGTACATTCAACATATCCCCAGATAGCTCAGATCTGAGCGCATATTATTACTGAATGGCGCTCAGAGCACACACATACAGTTCAATTACCATGGAGCCAAAGTCTTTCCCATAGTCTTTCATTATACGAATGGGCTCCATGGCATAGCTATCTCTATCTGGGGTATCACCGCTCAAACAGGGCAAGCACCGAATGACCCGGCTTTCGTGTCTTCGCAGGGGAAAATCAAGCGTTTCAACATGGGGCCATAGTCTAAAGGCAGCAGGCGGGAAACCAGGCTCCTCCAATGCACAGTGGCGAGATTGGTCTTGTCACAGAGTGTGTCACAGGAATCGTACCCCAACACATAGAAAATAGGAAACCCACTAAAGGTTGATTCAAAAGACGTATTACTAAGCCTTAGAATGGCAGGACTTAACGTAATAAATTAGTGAGAATCAAGGTCAAGAACAAATCAAGGTCAGGGATACAGAAATACACAAAGCCAAGACAAAGCCGGGTCAGGATACCAGATATCACAAGTCAAATACGAAGCCGAAGTCAAACACAGGAAATCACAAGGAAATCTCTAGGAGCACTAAATGAGAATCTAACAAGAAACCACGATAGGCAATGAATGGAGGCTTAAACAAGCCTTAAATAGGCTCAAAAGAGTTCCCATTGGTCCAAGTCATCTCTGCGACCCTAAACAGCATTGGGTCGACTACATGACGTGGTCCCTTTAACTTCATGACGTCATGGCAATATTTTATATATAGGGCTGCAGTTCATCCCACGAACCAGCAGAGGAAGCGATTTGTGGGACCGAAGGTAAGCAATCTATTCGGGTCACGCGGTCCGAGGACTGAGGTAATATGGCCATGCGGTGCATTCTGCCGGCGTGGCTGGAATAGAGGAGTGGTGCGGGCATCGGGTAAAGGTAAGTTTGTGACAGGTGTTCAGTAACAAAGGAAAGAAACGTTTCTCTGTCCGAACCTGGGTCATTGATTTTTTTTTTTTTTTTAATTCTTTATTTTTGAAAGTGTATAGATAATTACAAGTTTCAATACTGCCAAAGGATGTTACAGTAGTTGATAATTGGTGACATTTTGGTGACATTTTTTTTTTTTGATAATAAATTCCACAGTAAGCATAGATAGGCTTAGCAAAATAAAAGTAACAGTCAGGCTATACATGCTGCCCAAAACAATTTAGCTTGAGATCTTATTACTGTTGTTGGTCATATTTTGCAAGTGATCCATATTGTTACAAGCAGGCTAGTCATGTCCCACGACCAGGCAACAGGCTAGCAGAGCCTATAATGCATCTAAACCGGGTGGTGGAACTTAATGAGACTTGCACAATTTTAAATGATTAGTTACTCATGGGTTAACTTTAAGATAACAGTAAACATAAAAGACAAAACACTAAACACAGGCTAAACCAAAATGTCTGTACAATATTCAGGTGCTTTGCTTTTTAGCCAAGCAGGCTAGCCAATCATGGATATACTATAGAATGCCTAAATATAAATTATAGTATGGTATAAAGATTAAATGAAAAGAGTTATTTGCTGGGCTATATAGACAAACATGCTATTCTATGTGGTAGACAAAGTAAATTGGTGTAAGTCTTGATAACTAGTATTTGAGTTTGCTAATAAACGACATGTTGCTGAAAAAAGGATCCACTGTGTCTAGAGCATGGTCACAACACCTCAACAAAAAAGCAGTGGCTCATTGATTAATTTTAGGTACTCGCCATGGAACCCCCCAAAAAAATAACAATAATAAAAAAACAATAATAACCACTGGGTTGCTTGTCATTTCAATATATGGGTACCACAAGAGTTGTATGCATGTTCTGAGCGTCTTTGGGGGCTGCTTAGAAGATGCCAAGAGATTGGAGGCTGCAGGTACATAACAGCCAGAGTCTGTTTAGCCCCGTGTGGGTGCTCCTCCATTCACAGGTACTGCTGCACTCTCGTGTTGTTCTGCTCGGGCCCCAGTACCGATCATCACCATGCTTGTGGCTTCTGGGTCTCTGCGGTGCTTGCGGCTGACCTCTCTGAGCAGGAACCCTCCGATGGCGCGATCTGCGTTTGGAGCAGCGATGCCAACCAGAGTGCAGTTTTCTGATGCTACTGTGGAGTTGCTTGTTGGGCTGTCGGCGTTGCCGCTTTGGTCGTCGGACTGGTAGCACCCTCTTCCCTGTCTGGACTCTGCGTGAGGTTTGTTTCGGGTGCTTCTTTTGGTCTTTGCTGCCCTCAGGCCTGGGCCTTTTATGGTGCTTTAGTGGTTATGGTGTTTCATGTGTTCCTTTAAGGAAAATGCATGCTGGTGATGTTATAAACTGATGGCTTATTTCTCTTGAACCTAATTTGTTTAACTTGATATATATATACACCCATCATACCCATTGTACAGTGCTGGAGCATATTTTGGTACTCTATTACTAATAATAGAAATGTAACTTTTTTTAAGTACCTATTTGTGTTATTTAGAATCTCTAACATCAGCCCTTCAGTTGTTGCTGCTCTGCAAATCCCATTATTCGTTGCACTTCATATTGGTTAATTCTTCAGTAATGGAATATTGTACAATATGTTCCTCTAAACCGTATCTCATCTAATATATTACATAGTTGCATAGGCTGAAAAGAGACATGCACCCAACAAGTTCAGCCTTTCTCACATATGTTTTTGCTGTTGATCCAAAAGACTGCAAAAAAACAAGTTTGAAGCACTTTCCAAGTTTGCAACTCATTAGGAAAAAAAACCTTCTTGACCCCAGAATGGCAGACAGATTTCTCCTTAGATCAAGAAGCTATTACCTACTAATTCAAAATTATATTCTTGATTATTATGTTTTTGCAAGTATTCATCCAGTTGCTGTTTAAACATCTGTCAAGATTTTGATAAATCCACCTCTTCAGGCAGATAATTCCACATCCTTATTATTCTTACTGTAAAAAAACATTTCTTTGCCTTAGACTAAATCTCCTTTCTTCCAGTCTAAATGTGTGACCTTGTATCCTATGTATTGTCCTGTTCATGAATAGATTTCCAGTCAATTGTTTGTCTTAAACCTAAATATATGTGTATAATGCTATCAAATCCCATCTGTTTTGCCATGTTTCTAAACTAAAGAGCTTTAAATGTGTTAACCTCTCTTCGTAGCTAAAATGTTCCATTCCTTATATTAATATTTTCAGCCGAACTCTGCATTTTTTTCTATTGCAATAATCCTTCTCTAGAACAGGTGCCAAAAATTGCACAGCATATTCAAGGTGTGGTCTTACCAGTGATTTATAAAGATGCAACTTTATAATTTTATCTATATAATGAATGCCTTTTTTTATACATGACAATACCTTGCTGGCCTTAACCACTGACGATTAACTTTGCACGTTGTTTCTTAGCTTGTTGTCTATAACAATTGTCTCATTGTTCTTGTGTGTTGTTATCCATAATTCAATACCATTTAGGGTGCAAGTTGCTTGTACATTCTTTACCCCGAAGTGCATTACTTTGCATTTATCTATATCCAATTTAATCTGCCATTTGGGTGCCCAGTCCCCCCAATCTGTCTACATTGTATTACTTTGTGCCAACTGCAAACACTGAAGCAAGACTTCGATGACTATTTCAAGAATATTTATAAATATGTTAAATACAAGAGGTCCCAGAACAGATCCCTGAGAGATACCACTTGCCACTTTTGCCCAGCTTGAAATTTTACAATTAATGACAACTCTCTGTACTCAAGCATAAATAAACTTGTTCAGTGAGATGAGGACACTGCTGTAGTCTAATTTGTATTTATTGCAGATTTATTCCTGATGTTTTGCAGGACATGAAGTTTTTTCTTCTCTGTTTGAGCATCTCTTTACTATGCAAGGTAGTTTTCAGTCACCACGATGGTGGACATGACGATGATTATTGGAAAGGAAAACACGACTCACACCATCGTGATCATGGCAATGAAATCGTACCATTCAATTCTCAGTTAGCCTTTAGATTATTCAAACAGGTAAACTGTGCAAAACCTTTAGAGAATAGTTTATTTTCAACTGTTGCCATTCCCACTGCTTTTGCCATGCTTTCGGAAGTAGCTAGGTCCAAGACCCATGACGAGATCTTAAATGATATTGGCTCCAAGAACTCTGAAAACGCAGAGGATGATTATAATGCTTGGTTCCGGGTAATTTTCAGTGTCCTTAGTCCCCTTAATAGCGAGCTCCAGCTCAACAGTGGGAATGCCATTTTTAGATCGAGTCAAGAGACATTCCGAGTCAGAAATATTTTCTAGTGACACAAATTCTGATGAAGCAAAAGAACAGATCAACAGCTATGTGAATAAGAACACTGTAATGGACCGTTTCAGCACACAAGGGGTTAAAACTGTTTAGGCTATCTTCCCCTTCCAGAGATGCAGGCACAGCTACTGTAGAACACCAAACTCCCGAACCGCAATTAAGGGAATGCTCCAATCTCCCGAACTGCATACAATATAGCACTCCAAACTCCCGAACTGGAACCATACGAATAGCTGCTAGCAGACGAATAGGAAAAGCACCCAAGCGGCTTACACTCCTAGCAATCACTCTCTATCAGCATTCAATAAATCCCCCCAAAGACGAGACAAGGCTCTGTGTTGAAGGGTCAAGCAGTGGTCTGTTTAATGAGGGCTCCCTGCCCAGTATTTATGCAGGTCTCCCACCTGGTGGACACTCCCCCAGGGGACCAAATGGGAGACTGTGACAAAGGACAGACAATCAGCAATCTAGGACACACAGTCACATTATATTCCCACAATGCATTGTGGCTTCCTCCCCTCTGCCCTGGAGATAATTGAGAAGTAATTCAATTATCTCCCAGGACAAAGGCAAATCGCCATTATGCACGTGGGGATACTAAAATAGGAATTACTGTTAAAATACACTATGTGACACAAGTTACAATGAATATATACATTCAACATATCCCCAGATAGCTCAGGTCTGAGCGCACATTATTAAGCGAATGGCGCTCAGACCACAAGAATACAGTTTAATCGCCATGGAGCCAAAGTCTTCACAAAGTCAGTTCTCATACGAATGAGCTCCATGGGATTCCTATCTAGGGTATAGTGTAGTCAGGTACAACTACCGAATACAGGGCCGTTCGTGCACTTCCACCGAACAAGAAGGGAGGTCGGCGGCTTCAGTGGTGTTCGTGCCAAACTGTGTCCGTTTTTAGTTTCATGAGTTAGGCGTCGAACACTGCTGTGCGTTCGCGTGTTTAAAATGGCCGCGACCTCGTGTTCGGTATACGATAATGCACAGGCATCAATACACTAATACCGTTCCAATACTAAGGCAGAACAAGAACATACATGGCACAATCTACCCGAGATTAGTGGGAGTTACTGTACTGAGCAGCATCTGATGCTATTTTTAAGCTTAAACTGTTGCTGCTTAGAACTATAACTCCAACTAAACCTGGGTAACAATGTAACATGTATGTTCCATTGGTTCCCTAACAGTAAGGTCGTCCCTTTAACCTCTACACTACACTGCACTACATTACACTAACACTAACCAATAATCCCTTCACTATACCATACTATACCAACACTAAACCCCTACACTAACCCAGCTTTAACCACTAACTCCTACACTACGGTAACACTAATACTAGCCTTAAACTAAAAATATAATGTAATATAAAAGATACATAATGGTGACACTTATATTATAGGGAACCTCTGCACACCATAACAACTTCATTGGAATTATATTATTATGGTGCCAGGAGACCCCTGGTACCAGCATATCTGCCTTGGACATGCTACTGAATGCCTGACACGCTAAGCCATACTTCCCAAAACTCTGGCCCTCCAGATGCTGCTGAACTACAACTCCCATGATACTCAGCCTATCTATTTCATTCATAGAATCATGGGAGTTGTAGTTCAGCGACATCTGGAGGGCCGGAGTTTGGGAAAGCCTGGTCTAAGCCTGGTCTTAAAATGTCTTGAGAAACATGCATGTTTTATTCATGCTGTTTTTAAAAATGTAGAACTCCTGATTAGCTTAGACCGCCAGCACACATGTTCTCAGCCAATCAGTGGCACCGCTACCTGAAGCAGTTTAAGGTTTCCTATTTCAAGAATTTTACAGCACCGGAATGGCAGAAACAAAACAATTTTCATTTGTTGAACTGTGTCAAAATTTCCAATTCTGTGTTTTCAGCAAACTGGGAAATGCCATTTAATGAAGAATTTACTAGTGAAGGAGATTTCCATGTTGATGAGAACACATTTGTGAAAGTGCCATTTATGAGGAGAACCGGCATGTATAACGCATTACAGTCTGAAAACGTTACGGTGGTGGAGATTCCTTACAAGGGCAATGCTTCAGCTCTGTTTATCTTACCAAAGGAGGGAAAACTCCGACACATCGAACAGAATCTTCAGGAATCAACAATCAAGACATGGAACAGCAAACTTGAGTTTGAAATTTACTGCATTCGTTGACTTGAAGCATTGTAGCATGTCTTAGAATTTCATTGACATACTAAAACAAATGTTCCTTCTACTTATACACTTAGAATGACAAATCATCTCTTCCTATGATGACAAATACATTCAAAGCAGAACAGAATTAGCGTAAATATAATCAAGGACTTACAATGAGAGTGAAATTAAGGGGAAGCAATAGCTCAGAGTAATGGTTATGTACTCTTGGATTCTTCCTGGCACCCAAATACTGCCCCATCTTTACCTAGTTAGATAATGTACAATCTATACTTCTGAATTATCAATATCAATTTCATCCAACATGGATGGCAGTGATAGACTGAGGACGCTGGTTTAATCTGCCCCAACGCTTCTGGTCTATGTACATTCATCCTGCAACCGTAGTCTGCAATCTCCCAAAAAATTAAAAATTAAATCAGAATATTTGTCAAATGTCCTTTTTTTCTAGAATAGCTAAACAAATGTGGCTACCATTAGCCATCATTTATAACTGGAAATTGATTTTAACAGGTTTGTTTCATTAGAATAATGTACATGTAGTCTATGGTTTCATATTTATTCTATGACTTTCCTTATAGCATACTAGACATGTTGTCCTTAATTCCATTCTATGGAAAAAATTGGTCGATAAATATTGACTGGTTCCGGCTGTTATTGCATTTTTTTATTTCACTTGGGTTTAATGCCAACCAGAATTCTAGCAATAAACAAGTCAGCTGTTTGAGAAAATCATCCTCAATATATTTTTCAGAAGCAGATTTTTTTACTTTTTTAATGACAACTCTGTTAGTAATGAAAAAATATAGTAATTAGTCAGGGTTGAATATGACACCCATATTAGTACAAGGGAGGTTATATATCCCCTCCATGTCCCCACTCACCATGCTGCAAGTGAAGGCATGTCAACTCAACAGCAAGCAAACAGTGTCTGCTCGCTGCCCAGTTGCTAGTAAAGTACAGGGTGGACCTGGTATTGGTGTCTATTGGAGGGGGCTGTATAATTAAAGAACAAGAACATTTATTCATCTCCAAAAGAGGCTAAATGAAAAACTATAAAGTCAGCTTTGAAGATAAAAAAAGACTGGATCGAAAAATAATTGTAAAAAAAAACCAATTGATTCTAAATTCTAAACAAAAAAATGGTGCTAAAATTGATCCATATTAGCTCACGGAGGGCTGTATATAGACTGAGTTCGCAAAGCAGAAAAAGCCCTTATAAGGGCTTTCTTTCCCATGCAATGCAATTCCAGTCAGAGCAATCTAATGGATTGACTGAAATTGAACGGTGTGGGCAAGTCCTTAAATGTATTTTCCCGCAATGCAAACTTTGTGGAGCCCTTGATGAGTAAAGTTTATATTTTTTGGTGGTGATTTTTTTTTTTGTCATATTTTTTTTCTGCAATCCAGCATGGGTAGGGCTGTAGGGGAACAGTAAGCACTGCCAACTTTACTAAACGATAGCTCCCACCTGGTGGTAACGGATGGGGGTGGAAGGACCACTATATCGCCTTTATTATCTTATTTAGAGCCATACCAGGTAGGCATGATGGTATTTTACAGCCCATGGGTGGGGGCATGAGGGAGACCAATGTAATGTACTAGCTGGCTTCTTGTTGTTTAGCGCACATGCCCCCACTAGCTGCACAACTGCATTATTCGAAGAGATGTTTATCAGCTCCCGGGAATTTAATTGATATGAAATGATAAAAGGCTGATATGAACTGATAAAAACGAATCAAGACCATCGTGATCAGATTTCTAATCTATGTTACTATCTTCAATCATGTGTTACAGGTACGTGGAATTATCCCTTCCTACATTTTCACTTGCTCTGGATCTTATAGAGACTTTAGACAAACTGGGAATAACTAAGGTATTTTCAGACGCTGCTGATCTTCCTGGGATTACAGAGCAAGCCAAGTTAAAAGTCTCCAAGTTGATTCCTTACCCATGAATTTACTGAAATTAAACTGATATGTCAATGTTTTATTATAACATTGAAGTTATATTATTGTGTAGGGCAGGGATGCCCAAAGGATAGATCCCCAGACATTTTTAAACTGCAACTTCCATGATGCCTTGTCATCCTAAAGGCAAGCAAAGGCATGCAAAGCATCATGGGAGTTGCACTTCCTCAACATCTGGGGATCTACATTTTGGGCACGCCCGGTGTAGGGCATTGTGGAATCTGGTGGAGCTTTATTAATGCTAACCATAATTTATATAATCATAACACTTTCAGAGATTTTTTTCAAGCAGGAATATGAGATTATTGACAAGGGAATTTTACATTTTAGGCCAATTTAACTACTTTGAACTACCATTTGCAATTCCCATGCCAATTCTGCAAGATTCCTGGTTAAGTAAGTAACCCCATATGATGGATGTGTTACAACCAGGAGTGAGCTGCAGATTGTAAAAACCTGGGGCTGACTTTTGGGCTTCCTTTTGGATGTATTTAAATTACCCCACCCATTGCAACACCCTCTTTTCATGCTTGTCTGTTTTGTTACCCTAGTACAGGGGTAGGCAACCTTCGGCACCCCAGATGTTGTGGACTACATCCCCCATAATGCTCTTGCATCCATAATGCTGGCAAAGCATCATGGAAGGTGTAGTCCAAAAAAATCTAGAGTGCCAAAGGTTGCCTATGCCTGCCTTAGTATGTTAGAACTAGTCTACTAACATGTTAACCCCACTATACCCTGTTTATAATATTCCCTTCTATAACCTTCATATTCTTCCTGTGAGTGTTGCAGGTACGCACCCCTGTGGAGTTACTCATTTCCTACCCCTATATTCAGGTACCCAGAAAGTATGCCCTGTATCTCTATTAATGAGCTTACTGTCTGTTTCTCTCCATAGGCGGTCCACAAAGCATATCTGAGTGTTAGTGAGAAAGGAACAGAGGCCTCAGCAGTGACAGCCCTTAAGATAATACCTGTGAGTCTTCCACCATCTATTGTAATTAAGTAATGACCTTTCCTTGTGCTTGTTTATAATGCAGAATCTTGTAGAGTTCTGTTAAAGGAAAATAAATATACCTAGTGGCAGCAAAAGGTTTCTCACGTCCATTGAGCCATTGTTCCTGAGTTAGCACTTTGTCTCATAACTGCACCATTGATATTTATAGCCCCATATATTGATAGGCAATTGTGTTGACCAAGTATAGTAGGTGTTACAGGTAAGTATCCCTGTGGAGATACTCACTAACAGACCCTATCTTCAAATACTTAGATTGTAGCCCATTTATTGTTACTAATGAGCTGAATGTCTGGCTCTCTTCATGGGCACTCCACAAAGCTGCACGGAGTGTTGACGAGAACGAAATAGATGATGACGTAGTATTTGACGGTGCGCTAGTGGCCAAAATTCTACCACCAACTATTAATTTGAATAGATTTTTTTTATACTATCTAAATCAACAAACTGAAATTCTGTTAATGGGAAGAGTGAGAAATCCAGCAGTCGCATAATAGTTCACATGTACATTGTGCCATTCTACTCAGCTTGAAATGTTTGATGTTTCTGTGTTCCTCAATAAAGATACAGTAAGTGGTGATATATTTGTGAATTTTTTTGTTCCTGACCTGCTAATCATGTCAGTTGTTGGGTTCCTCTCCATTTAGTAGATATGATGTAATTGTTTGAAGAACATCAATCCTGACCTCAACAGGTCATAAAAAACGACTAAGTATCCTACCACTCACTAATTTTTTATTTTTTTTGACAATCTTTATTTTTCGTAAAACATGGTAATAGTGTAACAGTCATTGCCGAAATATTACATCTTGAGACTCGTACAAGTTTACTGTCAGATAATGCAGGTTTACACATTTCAGTATGCTTATGGAACATGGGTCTCGTTATGCATTCTATATAAATATTCTGATATTCAAAAAGGAATATTCAGGCTAAAAAGAGGGAATAAGACAGGAAAAGGTAAATAGCTCTAAAACTGGGAAAAAGGAGTCACCAAACCTTAAAAACATAAGAGAAACATACTATAAACTACAGTGTGAGTATCCAGGAGCTAATAACCTAGTATGTATTATTAATTGTCACATCCTGTTCCTAGCTGCGGATCATTCTGGCTATGGCTTCTGGTATCCAGTACTCTTTTTACAATTCTTGTTTAGTTTTTCTTTTTTTTCTGGTTTTCTATTCTATGTCTGGTTTTCATTATGCTGGGTTATCTGGGTTCATTCCTGTATTGCGTTCATGGAATTCCCAGTCTCTTGGATTCTTTTAAATGTTTGTTTTATGTTGCCACACCTGTTCCTTTTCCATTTATCCTTTTGTTTCAGTTGGTTCCTGCAGGCAGTTGCTACAAGTCCTCTGCCTTTTCTTGCAGGTAAGTGCTGTGTGTGTTTTATGATTGTTTATTTAGTCATGCATATTTAGGCAGTTTCCCACCTTTATTGGAGTACTTTGCCGCAGTTGGTGGGCTGCACACATCTTGGCCATTTATGTATGTCTAAATCTCCAATGTTTTACATATATAGTACTTAGTTTTGTCTCCTCTTGTTTTGCCTATTATATCTTTTATCAGGTACCCTTGATAATGGCAGCCAGTTGGTGCCGAAAACGTTGGGGGGTTTGGTGACTCATGTTTCTGTCTTGAGGCTTGTAAGAATTTTTGTGGTAATTTATTATTATTTTATTGTATTTGCCCTTGCTTCTGTCACTTTGTTTATTTTTTCTTATATGTTTTCACTCTGGTACTTTTTTGTACACAATAAAGCTAAGTTTTTTTGAGATTGTTATAGTGTGCATTCTATATTCTATATACAACAGAAAAAAAATAGCGCAATACTGATGTAATAAAGGAGTGGAAATACAAATAGTTATTCACACTCACAAACCAAAATTGATTGTAGGCATAGCGTAAAAACGGTGGAAACCTCAGAATTGGTGAGACGTCATGATATACATAGAAGGAAACAAAAAAGCATAATAGTGCAGAGTATCTTGATAAAATAAACACTTTAATTATAAGGCACACTTACAAGATTGAAGTGGCAAGCAGGCATATAAAATGAACCAGTCTCAGGATCACAGGATCAATCACAGGATCAATGGAACCGGAACATAACACAGCAAACAATAAAAATCAAAAAAACAAACTCTAAAACACTATACAACAGCCCTACGCATTTCGTTCAAATGTCCTTGAACTTCCTTAGGGGCATAAGATAAAAGTCCTTCTATGTGCAGGCATGACCGTCCATAAGGCTATGATGTGCTTTAAATCCGTCCGGTTTTGGCATGCCGAGGTTGTCCTCCAATTAGCAACTCACTTCCGGGTTCGTCTATCCAGATCGGATCCGAATACACATCCTTGCGTTCCACCTAATATGCGTTCCACTGCTCATTCACAAAGCGGGAAGCATCCACAAACATAAAAAATATGTAAAAAACATATATATACACAGCATCAATTATACTTACAACACTAATCTTAAAAATAAAATAAAATATTACCCACAAGAAATTATTCAGATTGATTCTATATATTTGTTGTTACTAACTCTTGTTTCAAGGATCCCTAGTTGGTATATAGCACAGAGTGTGACCTCTAATGTTACACTCCCAAAAAATACAAATCACCTATAATTTATTAAACAATAATGTCTAAAAGATTCCTACAATTATCTACCATTAAAGAGAAAGTACATAGGAAAAAGTGCAAAAAGTGCATAAAAGGCAAAGATGACAAAGAAAAGGACAAAGGTGACAATATCAAATAACAAAAATCAAAGGAAACAAATTAAATCGAAATCAACATTAAGTCCCCTTGGTTGCATTGTTTGTAAATTATGTATCCAATAGCCCTCTCTTTTTCTCAGTAGTAGCAAAAGGTCTCCACCTCTTTCATCTAAGGCTACTTGTTCAATGATAGTACACTGAAGGGCATTAAAACTAAAAAAATGGACATTTATTGCAATGCACTAGTACCGAATGTGTCAACATATGTTTTTTAATGTTGTTTGAACCTAACCTTTGCCTTTCTTCCTGTTCTTCCCACATGTTGCAACCCACATGTGAGTAGGTATACAACCCCTATTTTGGGGGTAAAGGTCAAAGACAGAGAATTATTATTGACGTAAGAGAAGAAATTTTCTAATTCTTCTAGGGGACCACGCCAGATGACCAGGACGTTGTCGATATAACGACTCCAGAGCACCAAGTTTGCACCATAGGGGTTATTATACGAGGAAAACAAAAAGAATTAACCTAGGGCCAAAATTTAGATATCACAAGGTAGAGGGCACAAAAAAGGGGGGTAACCCCTAAATGGTGAATATCATAGGGAATAAACAGAAAAAGAAACAAATGCCATTCTACCTGTGTATGATTTACTGAGAAGACTGTAGATTAAAAAGTAACTTTTAATAAATAAATCTAAAATAAGAATATAAAAAAGAGAAAAATAATATGAACAGCAGGAGAAAATGGAGACTATACGGCGAGTAAAACTCTGTGACTACTTATATTAGCTGTAAAAGTGTATACATAATAACACTAATGCTGAAGCAATACTGTTTAGCTACAATATAACATCAGTGTATTCCCAAGTAATAGAAGTGATACTGTATTATATATCACTAATAGCTGTAGCAAAAAGGGGGGGGGAGATAAGACAACTGCTAAACCAGTGCTGTCAATAGTTCAGCTAAGACAGATTTCTGACAGACGGCGATTAGCCAGTTAAATATCACAAAAGCTGCCTAGATCATAGCAGCATTTTGATAATAAATTAAAGCTTGCTGTCAAGCAGTAAAGTGTAAAATAAGGGGTTGCTGACCTGGCTCTGTTTTATTCCTGCAAGATACCTAGCAGTATATTCTAGTGTTACAACAGCTGCCTGCACTGAATGATGTTAACTTATGCTTGACCACAGTGGAGCACAAAGTAGTAGCTCACCCGTGAAGGACTGCTGACAGGCAGCAGTTAACTGGTTAAAAATAACACAAGTTGCCTAAATGCTAGATGCATCTAAATAATAGGTCAAAGTATAAAGAGAGGGTTTACAAACAGTTTTGAACAGGTTGCCTAGGTAGTAGAAAATATACAGACAGTGACAGAGGAAGGCATATAGAATAAAGATTCCTGAGTCTTGTGCCTTCGAGGGCACCCCTTAATAAAATGCCTGGTCTTATCAATCTCCCCCCATACACATAATAAAGGAAAAAAGAAAGAGAAATAAAGTATGTACAGAGTACACAAAATTAGTGTTAAGAGTCTCCAATATGCACTCCTGAAATGCTGGACATAAATGAACTTGATGTCGGTAATTTAGCAATAGATAAGCAGAGAGAGTTAGATGCCGACACCAATAATGTGTCAGTAAGTGACACAAAATTGATTGTAGGCATAGCGTAAAAACGGTGGAAACCTCAGAATTGGTGAGACGTCATGATATACATAGAAGGAAACAAAAAAGCATAATAGTGCAGAGTATCTTGATAAAATAAACACTTTAATTATAAGGCACACTTACAAGATTGAAGTGGCAAGCAGGCATATAAAATGAACCAGTCTCAGGATCACAGGATCAATCACAGGATCAATGGAACCGGAACATAACACAGCAAACAATAAAAATCAAAAAAACAAACTCTAAAACACTATACAACAGCCCTACGCATTTCGTTCAAATGTCCTTGAACTTCCTTAGGGGCATAAGATAAAAGTCCTTCTATGTGCAGGCATGACCGTCCATAAGGCTATGATGTGCTTTAAATCCGTCCGGTTTTGGCATGCCGAGGTTGTCCTCCAATTAGCAACTCACTTCCGGGTTCGTCTATCCAGATCGGATCCGAATACACATCCTTGCGTTCCACCTAATATGCGTTCCACTGCTCATTCACAAAGCGGGAAGCATCCACAAACATAAAAAATATGTAAAAAACATATATATACACAGCATCAATTATACACAGCATCAATTATACTTACAACACTAATCTTAAAAATAAAAATAAAATTAAATATTACTCACAAGAAATTATTCAGATTGATTCTATATATTTGTTGTTACTAACTCTTGTTTCAAGGATCCCTAGTTGGTATATAGCACAGAGTGTGACCTCTAATGTTACACTCCCAAAAAATACAAATCACCTATAATTTATTAAACAATAATGTCTAAAAGATTCCTACAATTATCTACCATTAAAGAGAAAGTACATAGGAAAAAGTGCAAAAAGTGCATAAAAGGCAAAGATGACAAAGAAAAGGACAAAGGTGACAATATCAAATAACAAAAATCAAAGGAAACAAATTAAATCGAAATCAACATTAAGTCCCCTTGGTTGCATTGTTTGTAAATTATGTATCCAATAGCCCTCTCTTTTTCTCAGTAGTAGCAAAAGGTCTCCACCTCTTTCATCTAAGGCTACTTATTCAATGATAGTACACTGAAGGGCATTAAAACTAAAAAAATGGACATTTATTGCAATGCACTAGTACCGAATGTGTCAACATATGTTTTTTAATGTTGTTTGAACCTAACCTTTGCCTTTCTTCCTGTTCTTCCCACATGTTGCAACCCACATGTGAGTAGGTATACAACCCCTATTTTGGGGGTAAAGGTCAAAGACAGAGAATTATTATTGACGTAAGAGAAGAAATTTTCTAATTCTTCTAGGGGACCACGCCAGATGACCAGGACGTTGTCGATATAACGACTCCAGAGCACCAAGTTTGCACCATAGGGGTTATTAGACCAAATGCACAACTTTTCCCAATAGTCCATAAATACGTTGGGCAAACTTGGTGCCCATCGCCGTACCTTTTATTTGCAGAAAAAATTCCTCATTAAAACTGAAAAATTATGAGTAAGGATAAAACGTATAGCTTCCTCTAAAAAGGAGCAAAATGAAGATTCAAGACAGGGATCCCTCTCTAGATTTCTCCTGACTGCCTCCACACCAAGATCATGATCAATCACGGTGTAAAGGGAAGTTACATCCAGGGTGGCCCAAATATAACTCTCATCCCATTCAATCGATTCTAACTCTTGAATAAGATGTTTTGTGTCTTTAAGATATGACAAGGCTCCCTGCGCGTATTTTTGAAGATGGAAATCTATATACTCAGATAGCCTTGACGTCAGAGAATCAATACCACTAATTATTGGCCTTCCTGGGGGTCTATCCTTGCACTTATGGATCTTGGGGAGAAAATAAAAAGTAGGGACTCTCGGGAATTCTGTATAAATTAAAGAATAAGCGGCTTCATCTAAAGTTCCAAGTTGTTTAGCATTGTTTAATAAAACTTTAAGCTCCTGATTGAATTTAGAGTTTGGGTTATGAGACAATTTTTATAGGTAAGGTGGTCGTTAAGTAATCTATATGCTTCCGCCATATAGTATTCAGTAGACATAATGACGACCCCTCCCCCTTTGTCTGCACGTTTGATGGTCAACTCCCTTCTATTTTTCAATTTAATCAAGATTTTACTTTCTATATCAGTTAGATTTTTATGTTTGATATCCCTACTAAAATTCTTTCCCAATATTTCAAAATCTCTCAAGATCATTTTATTGAATGCTTCAATCTGGCTTCCTCTCTCATTAATCTCATTTAATAAAGTCAAACATAAAGAAGGTTTCCATACATGTGGTAATTGCATTAGTTGCAATTACCAATATAAAAGTACTACTAGTTTTGCCAGTACGTACAATAAGAAAAAGTTTAAGATCAAAGGTACGGTATCCTGCTCTTCGACACATGTTGTATACCTACTCACATGTCGGTGTGGGTTGCAATACGTGGGAAGAACAGGAAGAAAGGCAAAGGTTAGGTTCCAAGAACATAGGAACAACATTAAAAAACATATGTTGACACATTCGGTACCAGTGCATTGCAATAAATTTCAAAGTCCATTTTTTAGTTTTAATGCCCTTCAGTGGACTATCATTGAACAAGTAGCCTTAGATGAAAGAGTGGAGACCTTTTGCTACTATTGAGAAAAAGAGAGGGCTATTGGATACATACTTTACAAACAATGCAACCAAGGGGACTTAATGTTGATTTCGATTTAATTTGTTTCCTTTGATTTTTATTATTTGATATTGTCCTTTTCTTTGTCATCTTTGCCTTTTATGCACTTTTTCCTATGTACTTTCTCTTTATTGGTAGATAATTGTAGGAATCTTTTAGACATTATTGTTTAATAAATTATAGGTGATTTGTATTTTTTGGGAGTGTAACATTATATGTCACACTCTGTGCTATATACCAACTAGCGATCCTTGAAACAAGAGTTAGTAACAACTAATATATAGAATCAATCTGAATAATTTCTTGTGGGTAATATTTTATTTGATTTTTAAGATTACTGTTGTAAATATAATTGATGCTGTGTATATATATGTTTTTTACATATTTTTTATGTTTGTGGATGCTTCCCGCTTTGTGAATGAACAGTGGAACGCATATTAGGTGGAACGCAAGGATGTGTATTCGGATCTGATCTGGAAGAGAGGCTTGAGCCGCCCTTCCGGTTGCATCATATGGACGTACCCGGAAGTACTACGGATAGACGAACCCAGAAGTGAGTTGCTAATTGGAGGACAACCTCGGCGCGCCAAAACCGGACGGATTTAAAGCACATCATAGCCTTATGGACGGTCATGCCTGCACATAGAAGGACTTTTATCATATTCCCCTGAGAAAGTTCACGGACGTTTGAACGAAACATGTAGGGCTGTTGTATAGTGTTTTAGAGTTTGTTTTATTGATTTTTATTGTTTGCTGTGTTATGTTCCAGTTCCATTGATCCTGTGATTGATCCTGTGATCCTGAGACTGGTTCATTTTATATGCCTGCTTGCCACTTCAATCTTGTAAGTGTGCCTTATAATTAAAGTGTTTATTTTATCAAGATACTCTGCACTATTATGCTTTTTTGTTTCCTTCTATGTATATCATGACGTCTCACCAATTCTGAGGTTTCCACCGTTTTTACGCTATGCCTACAATCAATTTTGGTTTGTGAGTGTGATTAACTATTTGTATTTCGACTCCTCCTTAATTCAACAGTATTGCGCTATGTTTTATTTCTGTTATTATTGTATTGTAGATTATTTCCTTTTCCATATACATATATATGTGTACTAATCATATATATTATATGTTTTTTTCCCCTTCTCTCTCTACTCTATATTATATATTTATTTCTTGCCCACAAACTATTTTATACTTCAACACTTGTTTGCCCTATTCCACTATGGTGTTGTCTCGCCGAGGGCAATGTAGGAAGAGGGAGGTGTCCAACACTAGAGCGGCACTCCCGAGGGACCTCCCCTCGAGCATGCAGTCTCCTCCCTCCAATACACACATAAATGATTAACACAGCTGGGCTGTGAGGACAGCTTGTAAGCCGATTTCGGGGAGGCGGCTATATGACGTCCACAGAGGTCCGCAACATCACTTCCGCCAACCATCCCGACGGACTTCCAGTGCTTCCGCCAACCAACGCTGTCCACCAATGAAATTCTATATAAAAATGTGCGCCGCAATTTGGCCAATAAACAAAGTACTTCACACACACATTTTATCTACCTTGCAAGTAAATTATCTGTTAATCATTATGATTGGACAAACACCCCTAGGATCATTAAAGGTGAAGGACTAAAGAACATGGAAGATTCAGAGGACCATCATCACAGCTGACTGAGAGCTCTTTTGAGAGTGAGACACGTATTGGCCAATTTTATAGGACTTTTTAAAGGACTTTTTAGAGTACTATTTATATATAGTACATTTATATATAATATAGTATATTTTTATTTTATCATACATTAAATCTTCATAGGGGTAGTGCCATCCCCATCCAAATTGGCACAGAACCTGTATACCTCAGAACCCGGACCAGTAGGCTCAGAACTAGGTGAGCACCCAATTTATTATTTGATATTTCTGCTTTATATTACAACAGTCTACACATTGGTCCACCCTCTCCCCTTATGTCTTGTTTATGAGAATCATTCCAAGCCGAAGCGGAAAGGTGGTGCTGCTATAAAAGCACATAGGCCTGATTACGGAGCCAGTACTCATACACAGGCTCCTCCAAATGTGAGTGTTTTTTCTACTATATCATAAACCGGATCTCACTTTAAGCACCATCTGCACTATATTGTACCCTTTGTTCTTTTTTACATGTATTTTACACCAAACTTTCAACCCAGAAAAGTTTGATAAGTTCTATATATTTATTTTAGCGCTCCACTTATAGGTGTTAGTTTTCTTACTTATACCATCTTATATTGCGTATGATTATCTGTGGATGGGAGGATATTTCCACATAAGTGTATAGAGCTGCTTTCTATCTTATTTTATTCATGTTTTGGCACTTATTTGTTATACACATCCCTCTACTTGGAGGGAAAACTTTGGATTGATATTCGCTGTCTCAGCCTCGATCAACCCGCCAGGTATCGTCCCGTTGCCCACCCCCCCATTTGCACCCGGAGTCTCGCTGCAGTGTCTCGTTGCCCCCTCACCCTACCCCAAAGTGGGCTCCGGGGAGACATAGGCCGCCTGACTAGGGCTGAGATACCGCACCCCCAGGTTCCGGGATTCTTCAGAAATCAGGGTGTTCCCCCGCATGCCCATTGCACCCCCACCCCAAAATGTTCTCGTCCCACCCCCTTGTCAGCGAGATCACGGTAGGTTCCCCTCTTTATAATGTAAGCAACTCACCATCCTCCTGCTACTCTGAAAGCTCCACCGACAGCTTAGTCCTCTAGGGGCCGTTTGGGCCTCCTCCTTCTATATAGAAAACACTTCTTTTTATAATATATATTTCTTTTTTTTTCTTCTTCTTGTGTGCTAAATCTCATCATGATGTTAATATACAAATATATTATAATTCTTATGTGTGTCAGTTAGAAATATCAGACTTATGTTTTCTGTAGATTCATTCTGCTTAAACATATTTGGATATTCAATAAAAAAATAACAAAGGATAGTATAGAATGATGACTAGTCAACAGATGAACTCAGTCTTTTTCCAGAACGTCATAGGTAATACTTTAAACAACTACCACCCCCCACCCCCCCAAACTCCATTTAAAATACAGGGTGACGATGCCTGACTTTGTGTAGTTAAACTAAAACTAAAGAGAGTGTCTCCAAATTCCACTACTGTAGACATACTAAGAGAGCTTTATTAATGTGTTCTGATAATTACTTTCATGGTTCAAAGATCTGTTCCGAATTGTAAAGCCTGAAAAGTGTCACCTTTCTTCTTTGTTTATTCTGACAAATTTTTGAGTCACGACATTTATGTCACACTAACTAAGAATTCTTTGCAAATAGTTTGTAACTAGCCACCTGTGGAAATTTGTAAACTATGAAACTATGACCCAAATATATTATTTCCAAAAATGTTATTGAATTCAACAGTGCTTTTCTCTTTAGGAAATCACATAAATTCATAAATCCAACTGTCGTATATTATTTTATAATACTATTTGTTCTCAGATTAAAGGTTTATCTTTCAGGGAGGTTTATTTCTCCAGTAAATGAACTCTTAGGGCTTATAGTACATTTTTAAGTTTGATGCTTGATGACTTTTTATCAGTTTGGCAGAAACGTGATTTCGATTAGGATCCTCTTCATCCTAGGGATGTTATCTTAAATAGAGACACCATATGATTTCTTGCAGAGTACTGAATTTTAGATTTTTTTTTTTCATTCAAAAAGTTTTTATTTTGTTTTAAATTCGCATAACAAGACAGTTTGAAGAAGGATACAGTAGGTATAGGGTACATGGGTATCATATTGTAACATGGTATCAGTTAGTTTACAGAGCAGGTACTGATTTAGGCATAAAGAACATGTACGGGGGTATGCCAGTGTTGTGGAGTTTGATAACTCAATGGGTTGATCACAGCGTTATGGCAAGTGAAGGTTGGACCATGTGTATATAATGAACAGAATTTTAGAAACAGTTGCGTGTTTTGAATCATTCAACATTTGTAGTAGGGTGTGGGTAGTTTTGTGGTGTTTTACAGTGTTATGAGTTCTACTGGGGGATGCGATTCGGTGTTTATTTTGGGCGTGGATTAGGTATACCTGGCAAGTTTTACTGCTCATATTGCTTGGTATGTGGGGCTTCATCAGTTAGATGGGTATTCATGTGGGGGTCTCATTTGGTAGGGATATGCCCTGGGTCGCGTTGTCGAGGTCCAGTGGGGTGGGTCTTTTGTTAGGACTTCGGGCATGGAGCTCGGAGCCTGACTGTTAGTGTTGTGAGCGGGGGGAGAGGGGGATTTGTGGGCAGCGTTGAGTTGTGTGCCGAAGTGTTGCTGCGTTCGGAGCCGTCTGGTAAATGGGGGAGGAAGCTGGGGGTTTATGGCCTGGTAATTGTCGTGTTGTGTGTAGCGTGAGTGTTGTCTCTGGTGTGCTGTCTTGTGCATGTCTCCGTCGTGTGTCATGGTCATGTCCCGTCAAGACACATAAGGGTATGGTGCGTGCCGTTCTGTCTGTGTCTGGGGAGGAGGAGTAAGGGGTAAACGCTGTTTGTCTTGTGTCGTGATTGTTCATCTCTGTGTTGTTTTGTCTCTGAAGGGTTGTAGGTGGGCAGAGTTGCCCAGGAGGAGGCGAGGGGGGTAATGAAGAATGGGGACCGGGAGGTGTGTGTGGTTCCAGGTTAAGCAGGATGAGGTATGGGGAGTTAGGGGTGGGTTAGGCGGGGTTCAGCCCAGGTCCCGGCCCAGCTCCTCCGGTCCCGACCTGGGGGGAGAGCCCCTCTTCTGTATCTGAGGGTTGTAGGTCCCCATCTCCCGTCGCTGTGGCAGAGGCGAGCCATTGTAACCAGTGATACCAGGTGTCGTGGTAGCGTTGTATGCGTCCCGTCGCCGAGAGGATGAGCTCCTCTATACGTCTGATGTCTTCTACTCTGGTCATCCATTCATTTAGCGTCGGGGCCGTGGGTTGTTTCCAGTGTCCCGGAATGAGGCTGCGAGCTGCGTTCAGGAGATGCAGGATCACAGATTTTTTGTATTTGTTTAAGGGGAGCGGGGTCAAATGGAGCAGATAAGTTTCAGGTGTAAGTTGTAGATTCGCGTCCGTTACGGTCTCTAGGGCTTTGTGGATTTCCGTCCAGAAAGGTTTGATGAGTGGGCAGGTCCACCAAATATGGAAGAGGGTTCCCAGTTCTTTCCTGCATCTCCAACATTCTGGTTCGCAGGTGGACATCATTGCCGACAGTTTCTCCGGTGTTCGGTACCAGTGCGAGATCATTTTATATCCTGCTTCCTGGTATTTGGTGGCTAGTGATGTACCGAACGGTTCGCCGGCGAACGGTTCCTGGCGAACATAGCATGTTCGCGTTCGCCACGGCGGGCGAACATATG
>OW240924.1:64566952-64581321 GCA_933207985.1 Pelobates cultripes
ATAGCACATTCAATTGCAACGTTGTTGCACAGTTACATTAAACCATACATTTATAAAAACATTAGCAGGTGTTCAAAAGGCCCTGTCTATGACATCACTTGCTGCTGCAGCCTTGACAGGTCAGAGTATTTTGGTGTTTGCCATCTTCAAACGGTCGTATTTTAAAAACTATAAGTCCTACAGTGAAGAGCTTTATATTGTGAGAATCACAAAACCCAGACCTACATTTTGATGCATAGTATGTCTCTGAAGTATTAAAATTGAAGGCACAGTCGCAGTTTAGAAATTGCACTTCAAATTTGAGCTTTGCAGAGTGAAGTTTCAATGAATGTCAATGGACGGCGTTAGTTTCAAACAAATGATTAGATTGTGAAAACTATCAGGACTATGGCTTAGCCGTTGACATGTTTAGTGGCAGCAAGGATAGCTGAACGTTTTGATATAAGATTTGTGTAGGTGGGCCTGAAAATAAAGGAGTGGTGGCAGTTTAGAAATCATGTCCTGATTTTTCAGCTTTTGGCAGCTCCCACTCTAGCTTTGCCATTCATTTCTATGGGACAAATTGCGCCACAAAAATGACGATATTCCGTGAACCATTCGGCGAAACGTTCCACAAAGTAATAGCAATCCGATCGGGAACAATCTGCACGTTTTGGTAAATTTTTGTCTATGTAGTGTAAAAACTGTGGGAGGAGTTAGGGTGGCAAATTTTGCTATGCAAGAACACTTAATAACAATGTTCCCCCCTTTGTCTGCCGGTTTAATGATGATGTCCTCGTTGTCCTGCAGGCCACGGAGGGCACACCATTCATCCTTTGAAAGGTTGCTATGAGGTCGAGGTTCAAGGGAATCAACTTTAAGCTTTTGTATCATCTTGCATACTGATTCAACAAATAAATCTATGTTTTTAAAGTCTCTAAAGTTGGGTGTAAACTTGCTCCTGGGACACAGATCTGTATACGTATAGGGTTGTGGGAAAGAATCATCATTATCTTCCAGAAGGGACACTAGTTCATTAAGGCATTGGTATTCTCTGACACTAAATCCCAAATCTCTGGCTCTTTTTTCATTGATAGTAACGAAAAATTTGTGTAGAGCCAGACGTCTACCAAATAAATGGACATCTTTAATCCAGTCAAATTTATTAAAAGGGGGTACCGGAACAAATGATAATCCCTACATCAGGACCCGATGTTGTAATTCGGTGAGTATAGTGTCAGAGAGATTGAGAACCTTGATACTAGTACTTAGTAGCGTTTCCGTGCCCTCCCCCTGTATCTTGTCTGTCTGTGCTGTAAGGAAAGTTCCCCCTCCCGGGGGTTCTGCCCTAAAAAAGTCACCCCTTTTTTCAGGATGCCTTTTGAGTGTTCAATAGTATGGGGCACAGAGGATGTGGTGTTATCCTCATTCTCTGTGTCTGAAGTCTTGTATTCAGATGTAGTATTTTGATCTGATTCCACACGTGTAGTTTTTCTAAATTTCCTATAGACCCACTCATTTTTATAATCTTTATGGTCCCTTAGAAATTTTCTATGTTTACGATTTTTTATGAGGTCCCTATATTTATTCAGGTTTTGTTGAAGATTAGCTTCTTGGGTACTAAAGTTAGGGTCTTCTTTAAAATTCTTTGTGGCTTCCACTGCCTCACTTACTTTGTCATTGACTTCGGTGAGCCTTTTGCTCTGGAACCTGCAAATAATATCCATGAAGGTTCGAGAACAAAGGTTTGCTGCCTCCTCCCATTCTTTAAGGAGAATGGCATCATCCATGTTGATGTTAGGCATGATCTGTACCCTGAGACCCCTTGGTATCATAGACTTATTTAGGTAATTTTGTAAAGATGATATTTCCCAACCCATTCTGATTTGCTGTTTACAGATATTGGATAGGTGCCTAAATTTAGATTCAATGTTCATATCACTAGACAAAAATGGACATTCTTTATCTGAGAACACTTTTTCGGCGTCTAGGCACCATTGGTTGTGATCTTTTAATTGATTCAGAAAATTGGCCATACTGTTGAGTTTTACACAGGAAAAAGGAGTTAGACACACTTATAAGGTATTGAAACCTATTAGAAACACTAAAAAATGAGAAGAGTAGCCGGTAACCGAAGGCAACCAGCCTATGAGTGTGTCTAGAGGATCCCAAAAAGGGGGTAACCCTTACATACGTTTGAAAAATAAAAAAGAGGTATAGGAGGATCTAGATAGAGAGGAGGATACACCTCGTCCCTACACTAGGTCAACCAAAAAAGGAATCCCCATCCTAGTTGTAATGCTGGAAAAAATTGATTGAATTAAAACTTAACCTTTATTGTTGATAGATAAAACTATGTAAATACACGAAAAATAAAAAATAAATAATATAAGGAGTGCCACGACTGTGGGTATGGACAGTGAAAATAGAAGGTATAAATAATAATAGTAATGATCCTTTTCGATGTCCTTCAAATATCACTTATAGAGAGATATCTAGCATGAGTCTAGAAGCCAAAATAGGGTAAATTGTAGGGAGGAGAGGGAGAGGAGAATTGAAGCAATGCTGTGGGCTGCTTATAGAAAAAAGGAAGGTAATTGGATACTCAATAGCAAACTGTATCCAGTGCGAAATAGAAACTAAGTTACACTATATGCCAATAACCTCTATGTGGTGAGGGAAATAGATAGTGTAGCTAAAAAACACTGCAGTAAGAGGGAATAAACTGAGTGGAGAGGGATACACTGCGGAGATTGAATAAACAAACGGAGTCCTACCCTCCTCAAGTGCCCCCCAAAAACCCTTCCGCTGGTAACAAAAATCTGAAACCTAAGTAGCCGTAAACGCTTCAATCTAACCTACCTAGTGGCAGTTGCAAAACGAAACTGCCTTGCAAGTCCCCCCAAAAATCCCTTGCACTAGCGGCAAAATACTGGAACCTAAATGCTCGTTCTCACTCTAAGCTAGATACAGATGTGGCAAACTCCTGACTAAACTACCTAACGCGCGTTTCAGCGCTTACAATGCGCCTTCGTCAGAGGTAAAGAGGTAAAGCAACAGTCTGTCCCCCGCCCGGTCCTTAAATAGGTATACCGGGTCAGTGAAAATTATGTGGGCGTGTCAAATGTTCGCGCCCAAACGGCCCAAAAGTTTATTAAGGTGCGTTTGCATACCCTACATCCCCATAATCAATGACCGGCATTAGCATTTGTTGCACTATCGGTTTCCTTACTGTAGGGCTTAGGCAGGCTTTGTTTCTGTACAGGGCACCTAGTTTAGGGTAAAGTTTTGAAGAGATTTTTTCAATGTGAAGCCCAAAGGATAGACTGGGGTCTAGCAACATACCTAGATATTTAAAAGAGCATACTGCTGTCAGTGTGCTATTTGAATTTGTTCTGATACACAATTGTTGATTTTGTAGTTTACGTAATTTAGGTACAGTTCCAAAGATCATTGTAACTGTTTTGTCAGTTCTTAGAAAGAGTTTGTTATCCGCTATCCACTTTTCTACCTCTGTGAATTGGTTTTGGAGCACAGCCTCAAGCTGCGGTAGCTTGGGTTTACTAGCTTAGATTACAGTGTCGTCTGCATACATGTGTACAGTTGAGTATTTGCAGACATTAGGCAGATCATTTATAAATAATGTGAATAGCAGGGGGCTAAAGTATGATGCCTTGGGGAACACCACACATGACTGGCAGGGCCGTCTTTAATATTGATTAGACCCTGGGCAAGTATTTACTTGGGCCCCTCGCCCCCCACCCCACTCCCTGGCATGTAGTCACGCCCTCCACCGCAATGTAGTGGCAGAACTAAACTAGAAAGGGCACTGGTGCAATGCTTATTTTGAGCCCCACTATTGCAAGGGTGGCCATACGGTAGACCCCCATCTGTCATACAATTCCAACAATGCTTTGACAGCTGGGGATCTATCATTGTCCCATGCTTGCAGGGTTGTATTTAGCAATGAGCAGTGTTTGTGTGTTTGAATGTAAGCATGTTTTGTATGGAGTATGTTTGTGTGAATGTAGGGATGTGTTCATATGTGGTGCTGGCATTTGAATGCAAGCATGTATTTATGTGTATGCAGGGGTATGTTTATATATAATTTTGGTGTGTTTGTATGTAGTATTAATGTTTCAATGCAGGAGTGTGTTTGAATACTGAGATGTATGCACATATACACATACACTGCCACATACACTGTGATACACATGCAGATATACAGATACACAGACTGACACAGATACACAACCTAAAAACACATGCAGATACACAGACACATATATACAAACAATAACACACACTGACTACATATAGATACACAGGTACACACACAGGCACACAGATACACACTGACTACATATAGATACACATATACACACAATGAGAACATACAGAAACACACTGACACACATACAGATACACAGACAGACAGATATAAACAACGATACACTGACACATGCAGATACACACTGACCACATATAGATACACACTTTGAGAACATACAGATACACTTACTGACACACATGCTGATACAAAGATACACACACTGGCTACATATAGATACACTGATACAAACAATGAGAACATACAGATACATACAGACTACATATAGATACACTGACACAGTGGCGTACATACCAGGGTCGCAGGGGTCGCGGCTGCGACTGGGCCCGGCCCACCAGGGGGCCCGGCCGCCCCCGTGACCCGGTATGTACCCACAGGGCCAGCCTCTTCCCCTGGGGGGCCCAGGAGCCGGCCACCCCAGGGCCCCCCGAGGCTGGCCCTGCTGACCCCAGCGGGCAGGTGGCCGGTCGGGCAGGCGGGCGCCCAGGAGCCCAGCAATACCACTGGACCCCAGGGAATCCCCCCAGCACTCCAAAAGGTAAGGAGGCTGGGAGGATTAAATAAAAAAAACAAAAAAAAACATGTGTTAGTGTTAGTGTTTGAGTGTTAGTGTGTGTGAGTGTTAGTGTGTGTGTGAGTGTGTGTGTGAGTGTTAGTGTGAGTGTTAGAGTGAGGGTTAGAGTGAGGGTTAGAGTGTGTGTGAGTGTTAGTGTTAGTGTGAGGGTTAGTGTGAGGGTTAGAGTGAGTGTTAGTGTGTCAGTGTTAGTGTGAGTGTTAGTGTGTGTGTCTGCTAGTGAGTGTGAGTGTTAGAGTGAGTGTTAGTGTGTGTCTGATAGTTAGTGTGAGTGTTAGTATGAGTGTTATTGTGTGTGTCTGCTAGTGAGTGTTAGTGTGTGTGAGTGTTAGAGTGAGTGTGTGTGTCTGCTAGTGAGTGTCAGTGAGTGTGTTACTGTGTGTGTCTTACTGAGTGCGTGTGTTAGTGAGTCTGTTTGATGTCTGTTAGTGAGTGTGTGTTTGTCAATGAGAGTGTATGTTTTGTAAGTGAGTGTGTATGTATGTCTGTCGCTGACTGTGTCTCTGCCAGTAAATGTGTGTGTCTGTTAGCTAGTGTTTATGCGTCTGTAAGTGTGTGTGTGTGTGTGTGTGTGTGTCTTCAGCACTTACCTTTCTCCAGTGCCGGACTCCCTTGGCGCTGAGGATCCCTCAGCCTCTCAGCTCCGAATGCGACCACGCACGCATTCAAACCGCCCATAGGAAAGCATTACTCAATGCTTTCCTATGGACGTTCAGTGTGCTCCTCTAGCGGCTGTCCGTGAGACAGCCACTAGAGGCTGGATTAACCCTCAGTGAAACATAGCAGTTTCTCTGAAACTGCTGTTTTCAGCTGCAGGGTTAAAACTAGAGGGACCTGACACCCAGACAACTTCATTGAGCTGATGTGATCTGGGTGTCTGTAGTGGTCCTTTAAAGGACCACTATAGTGCCAGGAAAACATACTCGTTTTCCTGGCACCATAGTGCCCTGAGGGTGCCCCCACCCTCAGGGACCCCCTCCCGCCCGGTTCTGGAAAGGGGAAAAGGGGTAAAACTTACCTTTTTCCAGCGCTGGGCGGAGAGCTCTCCTCCTCCGATCCTCCTCTTCTCCTCCCCGTCGGCTGTATGCGCACGCGCGGCAAGAGCTGTGCGCGCATTCAGCCGGTCACATAGGAAAGCATTCATAATGCTTTCCTATGGACGCTGGCGTGCTCTCACTGTGAAAATCACAGTGAGAAGCACGCAAGCGCCTCTAGTGGCTGTCAATGAGACAGCCACTAGAGGAAATAGGGGAAGGCTTAACCCATTCATAAACACAGCAGTTTCTCTGAAACTGCTATGTTTATGAAAAAATGGGTTAACCCTAGCTGGACCTGGCACCCAGACCACTTCATTAAGCTGAAGTGGTCTGGGTGCCTAGAGTGGTCCTTTAAGTGTGTGTGCATCTGCATGCACTGGCGTACATACCGCGGTCGCAGGGGTCGCAGCCCTGTAACCTCTGCGACCAGGTGCCCACCATCATGTGTTGCGGCCCGGCCCGCGTGCATGGAGGGGGGGCCCACGGATCAATTTTCGCACCGGGGCCCCATGGGTCATGTGTACGCCACTGCACTGACACACGCTGACACTCATAGACACACACAGATACACAACCTGACACACATGCAGATACACAGATACAAACACTAACATACATGCAGATACAAAGGTACACACACTGACTACAGATAGATACACCGACACACATACAGACACAGAGATACACAACCTGACACACATGCAGATTTACAGATGCAAACACTGACACATATAGATACACACAATGACTATATACAGATACACACACATATATACACACTGACACATAAACACACACACACAGACATACTAGCACACATACACACATACTGGCACACATACACACACAGACAGACATACTGAAACACACACACAGACACTGACAGACATACACGCATACAGACATATTGACACACACAGACACACAGGCATACTGAACCACACAGACACTGACAGAAATACACACACACAGACACACACACAGACATACTGACACACACAGTCAGCCAGACATGCTGACACACATACATACATACTGATACACACACACACTCAGTCACTCAGAAAATTTGATAACCACCCTCCAGATTCTTACCTTTTCCTGGAGGGTGGCTTACCTGGGGTCCAGTGGGCTGGCTGGGGTGGCTGGAAGTTAAGCTCTTGCTCTCTCCCGGCCTGGCCTCCTCCGGAACAGCTGGTCCTCCTTCCTCCCACGCGGCTCCTGTTTCTGTGGGAGGAAGTGACGCACAGCTGTCACTTCCTCCCAGCCGGCTGCTGAAAAGCAAGGGGCCCGGTCATGCTGTTAAAGCGCTACAGCGCCCGACTGGGCCGCTGCTGACACAGGCCCACTGGGTGGCCCTAAGTGCATGGGCCACCCGATGTGCCCCCATAGTGTGCGGATCCGCTGCCCACAATTTATTTTGGGATCAGTGACCCCAAAAGAAATTGTTGCGGGCAGAGGGCAAACGGGGCAGCTGCGTTGGGCCACCCAGCAGTGGCACGTTTGCCTCGTGTTGAAGGCGGCCTTGGGAAGAGGGAAGGAAGCGCTATCAGAAATGGCCACATATTGCAATCGGTCTGAAACATACGATCAAAACCAGGTTAGCGGATTATTACCAATACCTGAGCTTTTAAGTTTTTGCAAAAGAATGCCATGGTCTACTGTATCAAAGGCCTTGGCAAAATCAAGGACAATAGCTCCAGTTAGACATAGAAACATAGAAACATAGAATGTGACGGCAGATAAGAACCATTTGGCCCATCTAGTCTGCCCAATTTTCTAAATACTTTCATTAATCCCTGGCCTTATCTTATAGTTAGGATAGCCTTATGCCTATCCCACGCATGCTTAAACTCTTTTACTGTGTTAACCTCTACCACTTCAGCTGGAAGGCTATTCCATGCAGCCACTACCCTCTCAGTAAAGTAATACTTCCTGATATTATTTTTAAACCTTTGTCCCTCTAATTTAAGACTATGTCCTCTTGTTGTGGTAGTTTTTCTTCTTTTAAATATAGTCTCCTCCTTTACTGTGTTGATTCCCTTTATATATTTAAATGTTTCTATCATATCCCCCCTGTCTCGTCTTTCCTCCAAGCTATACATGTTAAGATCCTTTAACCTTTCCTGGTAAGTTTTATCCCGCAATCCATGAACCAGTTTAGTAGCCCTTCTCTGAACCATCTCTAAGGTATCAATATCCTTCTGAAGATACGGTCTCCAGTACTGTGTACAATACTCCAAGTGAGGTCTCACCAGTGTTCTGTACAATGGCATGAGCACTTCCCTCTTTCTACTGCTAATACCTCTCCCTATACAACCAAGCATTCTGCTAGCATTTCCTGCTGCTCTATTACATTGTCTGCCTACCTTTAAGTCATCAGAAATAATCACCCCTAAATCCCTTTCCTCAGATGTTGAGGCTAGGACTCTATCAAATATTCTGTACTCTGCCCTTGGGTTTTTACGTCCAAGATGCATTATATTGAACTTTTCCACATTAAATGTCAGTTGCCACAATTCTGACCATTTTTCTAGTTTACCTAAATCATTTGCCATTTGGCTTATCCCTCCTGGAACATCAACCCTGTTACATATCTTAGTATCATCAGCAAAAAGACATAACTTACCATCAAGACCTTCTGCAATATCACTAATAAAAATATTAAAGAGAATGGGTCCAAGTACAGATCTCTGAGGTACCCCACTGGTGACAAGTCCAAGCTTTGAATATACTCCATTAACTACAACCCTCTGTTGCCTGTCACTCAGCCACTGCCTTACCCATTCAACAATAAGTTAAGTTAAGTATCCTTGTTCCATGCCAATTTAGATGTCATTGCAAGCTTTTAAGAGGACAGTCAAAGTTGAGTGATTTGGATTAAAACCTAATTGATCAGCGGTCAGATAATTTGGTCGTTGATAATATTCACATAGTTACATGTGGATGCGTTTTTCCAAGATTTTTGGCAATACAGGGAGCAATGATATCTGGCGATAGTTAGATACCAAAGTATTGTCGCCACTTTTATGGATAGGTACAACTTTTGCAGTCTTCCAAAGTTTGGGTATATATCCTGATGCCAGGGATTCATTGATAAGGGTAGTGACAGGTTTAGCAATTGCTGGCGCACTGAACTTCAGCAACACTGCTGGGATTTGATCTGACCCACACTGGTTTTTAATTTTTAAATTATTAAGATGTTTATTAACGACACTAACAGACACAGGTCTAAAATTTAATTTCTTTACATTAGGATTTTGAAGATTTGGCAGGGCCTGATCTTTATTTGTGGTATGAAAATAAGTGTTATTTGTTATCTTAGCAACCAGGGTGGTACCACATCCAACAAATTAATTATTAAAGTCATGTGCTACATCTAGGGGGTGTTGCAGTGTTTGGTTATCCATTTTGACAGTGGAGGGTTGGGAGTGAATTGTGGGGGTTTGTATGCGATTTATGATTTTCCAAATGTTTCTTGGGTTTGATAGGTTGTTGTTCAAACTGTTCACATAAATATTGGGCGTTTGCCATTTTTGTTTGTTTTGTGCATGCATTTCGCCATTGTCTGTAAGTACAGCGATCGTTCATGGAGCCAATACGCTTGAAATTTAACCACAGATAATCTCTAAACTGGTACATTTGAATGAGGTCAGCTGTAACCCAGGGCAGGTGTCCCCCTTTAATCACACTTTATGGAGAGGGGCATGCAAATTCCAAACAAGCAAGGTACATACACCAGAAGCGCTGAGGCAGATTAAACCAGCATCCTCAGTCTATGACTGCCATCCATCTTGGGAAATATTGATATTGATAATTCAGAAGTATAGATTGTATAACTTATCTAACTGGCGGAAGGTGGGGCAGTCTCTGGGTCTGCCAAGGGTACCATTACTCTGAGCTTTTTGCGTATTAGAGTGCCCATTTAATTTCTCTCTTATTGTAAGTCCCTGATTATAGCTATACTAATTGTGTTTTGCTCTGACTATATTTATCATAATAGGAAGTGTTGGTTTGTTATTCTTAGTGTATAAGTAGAAGGAAGTATGTCAATAAAAGTCTATGGCATGTTATGATGAATGCAGTAAATTTCTTACATTCGGTCGAATTTGCTCTTCCATGCTTTGATTGTTGATTCCTGAAGATTCTGTTCGATGTGTCGGAGTTTTCCCTCCTTTGGTAAGATAAACACAGCTGAAGCATTGCCCTTGTAAGGAATCTCCACCACCGTAACGTTTTCAGACTGTAATGCGTTATACATGCCGGTTCTCCTCATAAACGGCACTTTCACAACTGTGTTCTCATCAACATGGAAATCTCCTTCACTAGTAAATTCTTCATTAAATGTCATTTCCCAGTGCCCTGAAAACACAGAATTGTCTGTTATGTCACAGTTCAACAAATTAAAATTGATTTGTTTCTGTTCTTTAAAGTTAAGCACCCGTAAAATACAAAAATATAAAAATTGTGTCCAAACTGGCAAAGCTAATTAATATTTAAAATAACTGTAGCAATGCAGACATGGAGATGGGTGATACATTGTTACCGATTCTACCATTGCATCTCATTGTACAATGTATATATATTAAAGGGTCACTATAGTCACCAGAACAACTACAGCTTATTGAATTTGTTCTGGTGAGTAGAATCACTACCTTCAGGCTTTTTGCTGTAAACACTGTCTTTTCAGAGAAAATGTAGTGTTTACATTACAGCCTAGTGATAACTTCACTGGCCACTCCTCAGATGGCTGTTAGAGATCCTTCCTGGGTCATGGCTGCCTAAAATGCATCCAAACATTCAGTATCTCCTCCCTCTGCATGCAGACACTGAAGTTTTCTCATAGAGATTCATCGATTCCATTCATCTCTATGAGGAGATGCTGATTGGCCAGAGCTGTGTTTGAAAAACAAGCAGTCTGCGGACATCACCAGAAGTGGTAGCCTGGTCCAATCACAGTGCTTCCCCTGATCTGCCTCTTTGTCAGTCTCAGTCAATCCTACGGGGAAGCACTGTGATTGGACCAGGCTACCACTTCTGGTGATGTCCGCAGACTGCTTGTTTTTTTTTTAGGCAAACAGCATGCAGAGTTACAGCTTGAGGCTTTAATACAGTACGATTTTGCTATATTTATGGAGGCAGGAGGGGCCCAGGGGGGCTAGATGGTGGTTTTAACTCTATAGGGTCAGGAATACATGTTTGTGTTCCTGACCCTATAGTGAACCTTTAAATTATGTGTTAGGCAAGAAAAAAATGCAGGGTAAAATAAAGGAACCCTTAGTTTTTAATTGTCTATCCAGGAGTAGGCTACCTTCAGCACCCCAGATGTTGCGGACTACATCTCCCAGAATACTCTTACAGCCATAATGTTGGCATAGCATCAGGGTCGATGTAGTCCCCAACATCTGGAGCGCTGAAGGTTGCCTATCCTTAATTTAAACGATGGATTAGAAATATTTAACCACAATGAATTAATAACAAAAGGAAACAAAATACTTTTATTTAAAGTTTCTACAATTGCAGTAGGTAGATGGTCCCAAGCAAGGAAGAAGTTCTACTAATCAGGTGCCTTTCATTCTAATTTCTTAGTTTTTGTTTTAATTCCTCATCACATTAGATGCTTAGATTAAATTTTGTTTAGTCCCAGACACAGTTCCATTCAGCTATATGATGAGTAGAACTGGTGAATTAGATGACAGCAGCTGCTATGATGACTGCAGTTGCTATCAGACTTTTCACAGTACTGTTTTATGAACCAGATTACGTACAATAATCTCCCAAGACAATGAAAGCACATGCAAGTGACTATGGTTTGTGCTTTACCAGAGATTGAGAGGAGGTGATAAATGTCCATCAACGTAACATGTGCAACATTTACACTCCGGAGGCAAAATTCTTCCTGTGATGTCACTGACCAAGGAAGCAGACTTATAGCTGCATGCATTTATATAAATCACTGAACTTATTTATAAACCACAATGGAAATGGAGAGAGAATACAAAATGGTGAAATGTGTACTATGGGAAAACCAATACCATTGAAGAATTCTGGAGACATAATTATAAACCACAAGACTTGGGTTAAGTTGTGTATAAATGTGTCCAGAACCACAAAAAGGCATTACTTTTCCTTAATACATGCTTCATCATTATGCGTCTTTTATATTACAGCTATATTTTTAGATCAGGGCTGCCCAATAGGGAGATCCCCAGATGGTGTAGAACTACAAGTCCCATGATGGAAGTTGTAGTTCTACCACATCTGGGGATCTGCCTATTGGCCAACCCTGTTTTAGACCAATATTAGTCTTAAGGTAGTTAATAGTGTTAACAAAGGAGTTAATAATTAGAGTTAGGGTATTGTAGGGGTTAATAGTGTTTGTGTAGTACAGTATGGTTAAGTGTGTAATGGGTAGTGTTAGTTAATGTAGTGCAGTGCAGAGAAATGACTGGCAGATTATGTTTTATAATGAATCACATATATTTTGAATCTGTGCAAATGTGAAACAATGGTACATTTGAAATGTGGCTATACATTCCTAATTAATTATTAGCACAGTTTTGGCCTTACCTTTGAAATAAATAAAGTTGGTAAGGAATACCATTGTGTCATTTTCAATACTGCTGAGCAGCTGAGGAATTTTCTCATTGGTTCTCTTATCCACGTAGCTGTTGATCTGGTTCTTTGCTTCATCGGAATTTGTGAAGTCACTAGAAAATGCTTCTGACTCGTAATTTCTCTTGACATCGTCTAAAAATGACTGAAGCTGTTTGTCTATAAAGAGGGCATTACCACTGTTGAGCTGTAGCTCACTATCAGGGTGATTAAAGACATAGAAAGGATGCTGGAAACAAGAATTCAATTCCTCCTCTGTGATTTCAGAAATGTTGAAGCCAAGACCTTCTAAGATCTCGTCATGGGTCTTGGACTTAGCTCCTTTAGAAAGCATGGCAAGAGAACTGGAAATACCGATTGGGGAAACTAAAATATTATCTAAAGGATTTATATCTGTTATCTGCTTGAATAATCTAGAGGCAAACTGAGAATTGGATGGTACAATTCTTTGGCAAGCTATGGATTCATTGGCAAAAACATGATGACGTGAGTCGTGTTTTCCTCTTTCATGATCATCGTCATGTTCACCACCGTTGTGACTGAAGACTACTTTGCATAGTAGGGAGAAGCTCAAATAGAAAAGGAGAACATTCATTTTCTGCAAAAGATCAGCAAGGTATCTTCCATAAATAAAAATTACACTAAATCAGTAGTCATCACAAAGCAGTTTATTTATGCTTGATTACATAGAGTTGTTATGAGTAGAGAGAGAGTTGTCATTAATGGTAAATTTTCAAGCTGGACAACAGTGTCTCTCAGGGTTCTGTTCTGGGACTGCTTTTATTCAAAGTATTTATAAATGATCTTGAAATAGGCATTGAAAGTCATGCTTCAGTGTGTGTAGACGACACACAATAATACAATATGACCAGCAGGGGCAGCTCTAGACTTTGCGAGGCCTTAGGCGAAACTCAAACATGAGGCCCATTAGCGTGTTTATAAGAAGCTGTAGGTATATTAAATGGCAGGCAGAGAGGTAGTCTCTGTATTCATCTTTAGAGGTTTGCATTGTCACGACTCCCTATGCTGCTGCGTAGTGAGCTATTTGACTGTAGCTATGGCATAGTATGCAATAATCTAATTTAATTTACAATCATGCTAATCATTTATACACGATTGCTGGATATGGTTGTACAGCCTGGCAGTCGTGTATACATAAATACCAGTGTGGAGGGGTTAGTGTGACAAAATAAGGGAGGGGAAGTGTGACATGGTTGAAATATGGAGTGTTACAGGGTGAGGGGAGGTAAGCATGACAGGTTTAATTGTTAATGTGACAGGGTGAATATGGCATGGTTGGGGAGGTGTGTATCACAGGGTTGGGGTGAATGTGGCATTGTTAGAGGAGTGAGTGTGATAGGGCAAGCGTTGGTGAATGTGACATGATTAAGGTGAATTGACAGGATGAGTGTGGCAGGGTTGGAGGTGAGTGTAGCACGGTTGGAGGAGGGAGTGTGACAGTGAGAGAAAAGTTGAGTGTAACAGGATTAGGGGGGGTAATGTGATAGGGTGGGTGTGGCCGAATGAGGGAATTCAGTGTGGTTTGGTTGGAGGGGGTGAGTGTGACAGTATCCGAATGGGTTAATGTGAGTGTGGCAGGATTAAGGGGGCGACAGTGTGTGTGGGGAGTGGTGAAGGATGTGTGGAGGGGGGTGACAGTGTATGTGTGGAGGGGGGTGACAGTGTGTGCGTGGAGGGGGATGACAGAGTATGGAGGGGGCTGACAGATTGTGGAAGGGAGGGACATAGTGTGGAAGGGGAATAACAGAGTTTGAAAGGGTGGCAGAGTGTGAAAAGGAGAGAGGTGGCAGAG
>OW240924.1:64583087-64620345 GCA_933207985.1 Pelobates cultripes
TTTTAGATTTGACAGTATGCCATAAGTGTCAAATTGATGCATTAATTCTCTAAGGGAGGATGTTGGGTCGGTGATGGTAAACAGGAGGTCGTCCGCGTATGCCGCAACTTTGCTGACTCCCCATCTGCCTCCGACCCCTGCGATGTTGGGTTGGTTTCTGATGGCATTTAGGAACGGCTCCAAGCTGAGGACAAAGAGCAGGGGCGATAGTGGGCAGCCCTGCCTTGTGCTGTTTCTTATTTCGAATGGGTCCGAGAGAATTCCGTTTACTTGTACTCGGGCAGCTGAGTTGGTGTATAGGGCTGATATCCGAGCCAGCAAGGTGCTCTAAGGTGGAGAATAAGAAGGAACAGGCCACCCTGTCAAACGCCTTTTCGGCGTCTGTCGAGACCAACAGGGCGGGCCTGGGTCCTCGTCCAGCCGCGTGTATTAGGTTGAGTGCCTTGACAGTATTGTCTCTGGCCTCTCTTCCCTCCACAAATCCCACTTGGTCAGGGTGGATGAGGTCCGGTAGTAAGGGTTGGGGGCGAAGTGCCAGGATCTTGGCGAGCAGCTTGAGGTCAGTGTTCAGCATGGATATTGGTCGGTAGCTGGTGCATGAGGACGGATCTTTTCCTTCCTTCGGTATCACCACGATATGGGCTAGGAGCGTGTTGGAGTCCAGTGGGTTTCCCTTTTGGATGGAGTTAAACAGGGTTAGTAGGTGTGGAGTGAGAGCATCTGCGAACGTCTTATAGTATTTTGCCGTGTATCCGTCTGGTCCTGGGCTCTTCCCTTGTTTGGCCAGTTTGATTGCTAGATGTACTTCTTCGGCGGTGATGTCTTCCTCCAGTGCGGTTATGGCCCGGGGCGGGAACTTGGAAGTCAGGTTCTGCTCTATATAATCTTTCTGACGGGCTATGAAGGTTGCTTCTGTGGAGTTCGTGTGCGAGGTGTGTGGGGGTAAGCAATATAGGGAGGAGTAGTATTGTCGGACGCCTTCTGCGATGGCTTTGGGTGTGAGCATGTGTTTCCCTGCTGCTGTGATCTTTTGGACGTGGCATTTTTCCCTACGCGCTCTCAGCGCCCTGGCTAATAATTTGCCACTTTTGTTTCCGAATTCATAGAATGTTTTTTTTGCGAGTTGGAACTGGAATTGGATCTTTGATTGTAACCGAGAGTTGAGTTTCGCTCTAGTCTCCAGTAGTTGTTTGCAGGTGGCGTCGTGGAGGGTGTGTTTGTGTTTTGCTTCCAGTTGGGCTACCTGGGTGACAAGGTGTGCAATTTCTTGTGTACGTTGTTTTTTCAGGCGGGTGCCATGTTTGATAAGGATCCCTCTGACAACGCATTTATGCGCCTCCCAGATTGTAGGTTGTGTGGAGTCAGGTGTCTTGTTGGTGAGGAAGAAGTGCTCTAGAGTGGATCGTACGTCTGTTTGGATTAGTGGGTCTTCCAGGAGCGATTCATTTAATTTCCACGTCCATTGTGGTTTTAAGGGCTTGGGGTGTTCTATGGTGATGATTACTGGTGCGTGGTCTGACCAGGTCATAGGCGCTATCTGGGCTGCTATCAGCGTGTCTAGGTCTCTATGTTGGGTGAAAAAGTAATCTATCCTTGAGTAGGATCTATGTGGTGCCGAGTAGTAGGTGAAATCTCTGTCTGTATGGTGTAGGATGCGCCAGGTGTCTGCAAATTGGTGATTTGAGAGGAGAGTCCTCATTCCTCTGAGGATGTGATCTGGTATCGTAGATGCGCCTTTGGATGTGTCCATTTTGGGGTCTAGGGGGGCATTGAAGTCTCCTCCAATTATGATTGTGCCTTCACCGAATGCTTCTAGGGTTCTGAGGGCAGAGGCCAGAAACGGTCTCTGGCCTTTGTTTGGGAGGTACAGGTTTGCAAATGTGAGTGTGGAGTTGCCTATTTTCCCCTTGATGAAGAGATATCTGCCCTCCGTGCCTCTTTCTTCTGCTTCCAGGTGGAACTGGATGTTTGCTGAGAATAGTATGGCCACTCCCTTAGATTTAGTCGAGGGGTTGTGCGCGAAGTGGCCGTTGGGGTAGTGTTTGTTGGAGAACTTCGAGGCCTGGGGTGCGTGAAAATGGGTTTCCTGGAAGAAGGCTATCGACACCCCTAGTGCTCTGAGTTCCCGTAATGCTCTGGCCCATTTATGAGGGGAGTTGAGGCCCCTCGCGTTGATCGTGTAGAGTTTGAGGTGGTCCCAGTTGGGTCTGCCCGCGTAGGGAGCGCGGGGCGAGCCCATGTTGCGGGGGTCGCCCCCGGACTGGGCTGGCTGGTGGATCGGGGCGGGTGAGGGTAAGGGGGGGGTGTAGGTGGGTGTAGGGGAGAGGGGAGGGAAGGGTCTACGAGGGGAGGAGGGGGGTGGGAGGAGGGGTGTTAGGTAGTCGAGTGCGTGCAGTAGGGCAACGAGTTTAGGTGTTTGTAGCTCGTCGAGGTAGTAGTAGTAAGGGGCAATGTGCCGCTGGTAGGTAGAAGTCTAGGGGTGTTGTTTCCCGTGGCTACCTAGCAGGTCGTTGGCAGTGTACCCGTGGGGTTGGGGGCGCCGGTGAGGGGGTAGGTCGCCCGTCAGTGACTGTTTCGCCGGGCGGTGTGTCAAGTCCGGTTCTCATCCGGCCTCCGCCGCCCCAAAGTTGTAAGGTGTAGGGCAGTGTGGCACCCATCGGGGGGTAGGTCGTGTGTTTAATCTAAGGTGCATGCGAGCAGGTTTCAGTGTTGGTCCTTGTATGGTTCGTATCATATGATACGGATGATGAGGGTGAGTTAGGGCCTAGGGGAGAACATCTTGCAGGTTATGAACACGCAGTGATCAACATTATATAAGAGAACATTTGTAACATTCAAAAACAATGCAATTCAATTCAATTCAACCAGTTCGTACAGTTTGAGTATGCTCTTATGATGTGGGGATCATCCAGTATTAATCGTCCTGAGATTGCGTCCTGTGGGTCACTCGGGGTCTTACAGTGCTCAGTCAGGTTGGGGGGAAGAGGGGGAAGGGCAGGGGGCGCGGGAGAAGGGTGGGGCGGGGAGAACTCGTATGTCAGCTCGGACTCGTCTTAAGTCGTACGCCATCTGTCTCTCCCAAGGGGAGATTTGGCTTTCCGCATAGTCATGTGAGAGTCATTGTGTGTCAGGCCTCGTCCGCTGTCGCCATAGGGTGGCAGTTGGTGTGGTTGTTCAGTAAGACTTAATCGGTAGGAATCATGGATGATCAGTTCGGGATTACTTGTCTGTTCGTTTTGGGAGCGGTCGGCTGTCATTTGTCAGGCTCTAGAGATGTTACAGTCTTCCAAGGGTCTCCCCAAGTTGTGTTCAGTCTTCTCTGGTAGCTAATAGTCTTTGTGTTATGTGATAGGTACATTTTGTATTCCGGTAGTTGGGAGGGCGCCTAACCGTTATAGACATAATCCTGATTTAGCTTTGCAGTCATTGCTCGGTACAATACCAGTGTCCCTATTGTCCGTGTCACTGTTCTGTCTCCTGCGTGTGATGTGCAGGTATATGACGTGGTGTCTGTCCGTCACGTTTGCGTTTACATTTCAATACCCACAGATTACACAGGGGAGCACAGGTAAGTAGCTTCGTCTTCGATGTGGCACAGCCTATATTTAGCATTGCGGGCTCTGCCGCATCCAGTGCCTGTGTATTAGTGTCTGTGTCGTGGTTGTATTACTCAGAAGTGGTAAGTGTCTGTATGGCGTGTTGATTACGCTGTCTATCTGTAGTGTGGGTACATCAGAGCAGAGACACTGAGTTTGAACCTCGGTTCTAGCGTTACAGGTGTTATTTAGCATATTGCGAGTGTCCTTGGTGTTTGCGTTTTCAGTATGTTGCCTTTGTGTGGTGTGTGGCTGTGTGTCGTGCTAATGTAAGTGGGCGAGTGCCCCATGTGTTGGGGTTATGCTTGTGTCACCGTGAGTGTTATCTTATGTAAAGCGTGTGGTTGGTGTAGAGTCTTGGGGGGTTGTGACCACTGGCATTGTACTTGCGCTTTTGATTTCTCTCTTCTTCTGGGGGGGGTCCATTGTGTGGCAGTGTGCACTCAGTGTGCACTTCCTGTTAGTCCGGCCGGGTACAGGAGACAGATGCTCCCTGTACCCGCGGACCATAGAGGGCTCAGCCACGCTACAGTGAGGGAGTGACAGGAGGGAGCGCTGAGTGCTCCCTCCTGTCAGCCCCTCTCCTCAGGCTGTGCCCGGGCGGGCAAAGCTGCAGCCGCCTGAGGCTCTCTGCAGAGCGCTCGGGCAGCTGCAGCATGAGGGGGGCCGGCGCTCCTGGCGGCGCCCCCTCCCAAGGGGCGCCCTAGGCGGCTGCCTACTCCGCCTAACAGGTAGCGCCGGCCCTGACCCTTTCTGTCAATTGATGTTTGATGAGTGTGGATTAAAATATAATAAGAATCCGGGGGGAGTGTCCTGGACGCAGACCGGAGTAGTCGCATGCTGCAGCTGCTCTGACCCAAATAGGCCAAAAAAAGGAGTAATTGGCTTCAGCAATCAGCCAGAACCGATGATGTCACAGCCCAAAAGCAAGAGGGTCACAGAGAGGTAAGAGAAAGCCAACCTTTTTGCCTCTCAGGTGACTTAAAACAAAAATTTACAAGTGATCGAGGCAAGCCAAGATGGCGCCGAGACAGACTCGGATCTGTCCCAAAGTCCTACAGAAAGCGACCCAGCACTTACTAGAGGCTTGCGCCAAAAGATGCTGGACGAGATGACCTCTAAACTCACAGCAAACTTCCATACCATAGTGAATGACCTGTGGAAAGATCTACACGATATGGGCACAAGAACTTCTGCAAAAGAGAATAAAATGACGGAAATCGGGGACGCCCATAATGATCTGGCAGGAAAAATGGAGGGCCTCATCTCACGCATGGACCTCAATGTAACAAAGCTGGCAGATAACGGGGATCGATCTCGCAGAAATAACCTGCGCATTTGCAGAATAGCCGAGACAGTGGGGATGACCGAGTTAACTGGATATGTTACTGGACTCTTCAAAACTCTAGCTCCAGACTTACCGCATGACATGTTCCTGCTGGACTGTTGCCATCGCACTGCTAAGCCAAAGTTCTTGGCACTAGAAATACCACGCAACGTTCTGATCGGGAGGCACTATTACCATATAAAAGAGGCAATGCTTAAATCCAACAGAGCAAGTAAGAGCTTGCCGCAGCCGTATGAGGGGATCCTGCTGTTTACGGATATTTCGACATTCACGCTAAAAAGGAGAAGAGAGTTCTGGGAAATCACGGAAGCCTTACAAAACCATTGCATGCCATATAGATGGAGATACCCGGTAAAGCTACTGGTAAAAAGGAATGGAAAGGTAGCAACGATAATATCACCTGAAGACGGCCTGGTTCTGCTGAGGAATTGGGGACTGGATCTCCCCGAATCAACCGGACCTCACAAGGAGGGGACAAAGTCTCGCCGAGCTGGGCGAAGGCCCACCGTTGGAACCGTTAAGGCGTTACATCATAGGTTTACAATCAACTCCTACCTGCCGAAGGACATGTATCCTTAATGTAATACTCCACATGTCTGGTGGGTATACACTGAGCACCATGGACCCCAAACTGTATAGAATTTAAAAGTTTTACCATTTGTAAATATGTTTAGTTTGGGAAGCGGGCACAGGTTGTCGGGGTGGGCACTGAGGTTCAGGCCTAGGAGAATTGGGGGGGGGGAGAACACCCTACTTACTATCCCAGGGATCCCGTCAAGTATGATTAGTCCAACGATGGGATATGGGGCCCAGGGAACCCGGGCTCATATACACTGCCCTCCCCGATGCCGGGGTCCTGTGCCACACAGGCAATGGATGTTATAGGGAATTACACAGCCCGCGTTACTACCTTAGGAGTAATAGCGAACATATTGGGGTAGAGACGGGTCAGGCCTGTTTGCTGAATAGGGGGAGCCTGAGATACACCACACAGACCATACAGAGACAGTCCATGGGATGGGCCTTCCTGCTTCCCAACCATGATACACAATCTTGGGTACATAAGGGGGGAACTCACTAAATCTGCAGACGAGCCCACGACCTGGGGTATAGACGGGTCTCTGTGTGAAGAGGATTGGGGCCTTTAGATGCAACACAGCTATACAGAGAGTTTTTGTGCCACGACTGGCCCTTACAACCTGCAACCTGCACTGGGAATAAGCATTACGATTCACCTCTTTTGATTAGTTTCAGTTCCAAACACAACGCAAACAACCCCCTCTCCCCCCCCCAAAAAAAAGAAAGCACATACTAAGGGATGATGTATTTAAAGTTTTTACTTCAGGCGCTAGAGCCAACTGTCCACAATACTGTTTTTCAAAAATCTTTTGGCCGGGTTGGGATATTCAGTTCCAGGAGAAGCTTTCTGCTAATACCCCCATTGCGCTGTTTATCAGCACCATGCCTACACTAAGGCACTATTGTATAAATGTATTATCTTTGTTATATCTTCTTAATATAAATGTTACTTTTTTACTCGGCCAGGTGGGTGACCACGATACCTTTTGCAGTCAGGTAGGGCATGTCGTCTACACAGGGGAGACATGCCACACTGCTTACAAGCGACAGGGACTACATAAGATGACCAATAGGGTTAGGACACCTGACTTGACAGCTGGGAAGGGTGAGCCCCCCAAATTTTAACATTTCTCTACACGTGTCATCTCTACACATGCACTATCTGTATCACCCCCCATGAAAACATGTACATTAAATGTTAGAGGTTTAAATGTACCAGTTAAGCGACATCTACTGTACAGGGAACTCAAAACACCATCAACGGACGAAATTTCTCTACAAGAGACACACTACAGGACAGACTACTTTATTACGCCCATGCAGGCACAATACCCACACCAATTTCACGCCATGACATCTGCAAAGAGTAAGGGAGCCTCCATACTGACTAGCAATAGGGTAGCATTTACTCTCCACTTACAGATGATAGATGACCTGGGCCGCTATGTCATTATCGTGTGTCTTCTTAATAATGTACAATATACCATAGCTAATATTTATTCCCCCAATGTAAATCAACGTGACTTCATCTCTGCAGAGACTTTAACCAAACACTAAATCCGAGACTAGAAACGACCCTGTTCCCATTTAGCAAAAGTTATAGGGCCCTAAAAAGAGGCTGTCAACAGCTGCAGAAGCTCCTCCACGTACAACACTACTATGATGCGTGGCGTATTACACATGCCCAGGAACGCTCCTACACCCACTTCTCCCAAGTGCATAACTCTTATTACCGCATAGACGGATTCTATATTTATGGTTCACAAATCACAAAATGCGAAATAGGTGACATCATATGGTCTGACCACGCCCCAGTCACACTAGAACTCAAAGATCACAATGATTTCCAACACAGGAGCCCATGGAGGCTTAATGAGACTCTATTAGGGGATACCTCCTTTGTGCGAGACTTACACGACAAACTAATTATTTCATAGACAATACAACACCGGATATGTCTCCTGGCACAGTATGGGTGCACATAAAGCCATAATCAGTGGCAAATTTATACGAAGAGCGTCATTTCTCCATAAGAGAAATCGGGAAGCACTCCATAATTGGCAAACATAGTTACATATTCTGAACTTGCAAAACCAGATGTCGCCTTCTGAAGTTCTCAAAAATGAAATCTCCAGGTTTACTCACCTCATACACCGACAAGCTGTAGAACAAATGGGGCACAACCTCAAACGTCTCAAACTTAAGGAATACACTCAAGGCAATAAAGCCAGTAAATTACTGGCATCACGACTCAAAACTAGGCAAGCCAACCAGAAGCTGCCATTTCTAAATTTAAAAAACGGGGGCTAAAGTTATGATCCCAAAAGGTATCAGCAATGAACTTGCAGGGTATTGCGCTGACCTATATAATCTTAACAGAGATACAAATACTCCTCAACCAATGGCAGAATTTATAAATACATACTTACAAAGCACTAACCTGCCTGCCCTCTCCTCACAACAAAAGGAGGACCTTGTGGCTCCTTTATCGGTAGAGGTGGTCTTAGCAGGTATAAAAGCCTTGCCAACAGGGAAGTCTCCAGGCCCAGATGGGTTCGCGAATGTTTACTATAAAACTTTTGGACAGGTCTTGGCCCCACATTTATTACAGATGTTTGCAGAAACCCCCACCACCGAACACCTACATAAGGAAATACTAGAGGCACATATAGTAACCCTGCCCAAACCAGGGAAATCACCTATGCAACCACAACATTTTAGACCGATATCTCTTTTAAATACTGCCGCCAAACTTTTTGCAAAAATATATGCACTGAGACTTGGTAAAATATGGCCTCACATCATACACACGGACCAGGTGGGATTTGTGACAGGCCGTCAGTGGTCGAAAAATTAAAAAGTTTTGGATCTTATTTACAGCATGAAACATCTTAACCAGGGAGGGGGCTTGATTCTCTCCCTGAATGCGGAAAAAGTCTTTGACTGCTTACATTGGCTGTTTCTAGAAGCAGTCATTAAATACTTTGAAATACCGGAGGGGTTTCTGGCTATAGTCAGAGCCCTTCATAGCTCACCCACCACACAGGTGCTAAATGTGGTATTTCTGTCCAATTCATTCTCCATAACCATGTGACAAGGCAGGGGTGCCCACTATCACCCTTGCTTTATGTGCTGGCCCTAGAACCTCTTGCCTCGAGGATTAGAGATAATGTAGACATACAGGGAGTCCACATAGGAGACCATACACATAAGGCTACACTATTAGAAAGCACCCATATTGTCAATCCTACATTTAATTATAGACTGTGGACAAATGGGGGATGTACACACTTACACCAATTATTTCAGGGAACACATATTCTGCCATTCCAAGAGCTACAAACTAAATTGAATTTGCCACACAGAGCGCTATTCTCCTATCTACAGATCAAGTCGCTACTAGGAGACACATATAGAGCAGACACTGACCCAGCCCCACTGGCGCGCGTATCGGTGGGTTTCCCATATTACTTGCTTAGTAGGCATGACTCACTTTTTACCTTTTAAGTTTTGCATTAATATAGAACACTGGTTCTTAACATTTTGTCAGGGACTCAGATTTAGTATATGACGTTAGAATAGAAACCTGTTTGTTAATTGAACAACGGGTTTAGAGACCCATTATTATTTGTATAAGCTAATTAACATTAATTCAATATAATTATTTTTTACATAACACCTTAATTAGTTGATTCACAGCGCATGGTGAGTTTCCATTGTACTAGGAAGGCAGTGCTATATATATATATATATATATGGTGCAAGTGAAGCATCAAACTTGGCATAGATGTCGTCATTGAGATTTTAACATAACTCACAAATGAGTAAACTACCCAGACAGGAAAATAAAAGTAATCAGGCTAAGTGTGCATGTCTAAAACCTATTACTAGCGATTCAGTTATTGTAGATAGACATGGTAGGTGTAGGGAAACAGCTGAGAAAGTCACCTTAGACAGCCCCAGACACATGTTACAGACATATTGAGCACTAGCCTAAAACTTTGCGTTTTCAACTGGAGTGTGCTTAAGCAGGTTATTGAGAAAGATAATCAATTATATGTAACTTAAAATAAGCGTGAGAGCAGTAGAGAACATGTTACTAAAGGGGCAGCAAACTGAGATATAGCATGGAACAAGAAGCTCTACTTGGCAGCCTATGCCCATTATAGGGAATTTACAGTCCCACTTGGTGTGAATTGTCAAATTCGGAGACAGACGTGACAGCCTCAGATTTATTGACTCCTGTTGCTTTCCTCCCAACTCTTCAACCCTCCGCTCCATTTTTATGTCTGTTTTGGATATAGACAGCCTTGATACGTACCAGCAGACTTCTTGTTTTGCGGTGCGCTCATGCGGCCTTTGTACCTTAGGCGTGTTGGGCCTGGTATGCCGCGCCAAGACTCTACGGATCTCCAAGCCCGGGCCGGAATGGGATCTCACTCCCAATGTCCACGGATCTTCCTACTCCTGGCAGCACATTCGTGGGTCCAACCAAGCTCCGACAATAGATCCCTCTTGGTATGTTTCACCCTAGACTTTAAGTACATGCTGTACATTTATTGGTTACCCCTATTGACTTATAGTTCTTATAATTTCACACAATTCCCAGTTTGGTGAGTAATCACGTATTGATAGTTGAATTATGTTTAGCACTGGATTAAAATGTATGTATTGGATTTTCCATTGGACAGAATTTGGCTTATAAAATTATAGACACATTTGTTCAGAATTGAGATATTATCATCCAATTTAATATTATACAATAGAGAAGTATGTATGAGAGAATGATAGCTATTAGAACAGTTAGAACATATTATTAATTATATTAATTCATTCATGAAGATATGAGTTGTATATTGTCATGTCAGAGTACATATTATGAATTTTATATTGTCATGGCATTCTTTTGCAGATTTGCAACATACATTTTGCACAATAGCTAATTTTTCTTTATTGGTGCAAACAGTTCCAAATCAGAAATAACTGGGCTATTGAATAATTACAGGGTTCAAAGCTGTTAATCAAAATTGCTAAACTGCATAATGCAATATTACCACATTTCATCAGGGTGAACTTGTTGGACAACTCAATCATCCTAATATTTGTTGCCATCACAACGTAAAAATGCATGTAGATAGTTTCTTTACTGTATCCATTATTTAATGTAACTTTTATCAATAGGTCCAAAAAGTCATGTTTGGCTTATAAAATATATTTTATCTGGCATCATTTTATCAATGTAGAAAATGTGCACTTAAATGTATTTGTAAATTTCCTTTGTGCAATATTTTTTTTTTTTTAACTTTATTTTTGCGGTGCATATAAAGAGAAACATTTGGAATTACAGACATGACATCGAGTGGTATTGCGATGGTGTAAGAGTATTGGACATGTTGAGAAAATTGCACCATTTTTTTTTTAAAACAAGCATTGTGAACCAGATAACACTCCTATGTAACAGTAGTAAACTTTTAATTGTGTGCTGGGTACCCGGTGTGGTGTGACCATATGTTCTAGTATGTATGTCCGAGTTTAGTTGTCGCTTGACCTGGGCCCTCTTTTGGGGGTCGCTTGTCTTTCTGGTGAGTGCTGTAAGGGCATCCCTGTCATGGCTTCACTCAGTACCCTTTGACTTGTGCTTATGGGTCTGTGGTGTGCAATATTTTTTAATGCTATAGCAGAGAATAATTATAGTGATTTTCCTAAACAGCTAATAAATATCTTATCTATTTTTATTAGAATGCCAATAAAGCTGTTATCGTATTGAAATCATACTCCAATCACAATTTTCTTCAAAGATATAAGTACATATTATATAGTTAAATATAGTCAAAATAACATGTCTAAAGCAGACTTGATTGTATATTTTACAGAGGTTGCTGAATATTGAGAAATCTGTTGTGTGTGTGTATATATCTATCTGTCTGTCTATCTATCTAAAATTTATGAATGTGGTGTTTTATAATTGCCCCCCTGACTTTTGTTCCTGTCCCCCCATGTACCCCGTAGATATTAAGATGAGTGTTTATTTGTAAACAGTTTGGAGGAAATAAAAAACTATTTTGGGGGGTGTGGCATTCCGTAATGAAGGATTAAGGAAAGTGGCACCCTGAACCAAGAACATTATATTCTGGAGTGACAGACTCCAAACAAAAACAGATTAACACTGTCCTTGTTTTACAGCAAAAGAGAGGGATGCTGTTTTAGGAAGATGTGTGCCGATCCGAACTGAATTGCTGAAGTGCCGAATTTCGGAAGTGCTTTGGATTTCTGAAAAGTGGCAAAACAGGAAAGGGAGATAAAATTAAGGGAATGATGACAGGAATCTAACCCTACCCCTAACCCTAGTATGGTTAGGAGTAGAGGTATGGCTAGGGGTAGGGTTAGAGTTAGGGGTAGGATAAGGGGTAGGATAAGGGGTAGGAGTAGGGTAAGGGGTAGGGTTATGGGGCAGTGTTAGGGGTAGAGTTAGAGGTAGGGTTAAGGTAAGGGTTATGGGTAGAGGTAGGGTTAGGGGTAGGGTTATGGAATTGCCAAAGTCTCGAAGTCCCAAATTCCTGAATACCTGAAGTCCCGAATTTCAGAAGTGCCAAACTGCCAAAGTCCCAAATTTCGGAAGTGCCGAACCAAAGTGCCGAATTGCTGAAGTCCAGAATTTCGGAAGTGGCGAACCAAACCAAATTTTTGCCCATGCACATCACTAGTTATGCCTGCTTTTTTCCAGAAGTGTAAGTTTGTATTTTCTATATTGTATTCCAATATGTGTATATCAATGTTAATTTTGTCAATTAACAACGTTAGTAAAATTTTAGCTGACTAAAATTTTTGAAATTGAGTCGACTAAAACTAAAACAATTCAGATGACTAAAATACAACTAAAATTAAAATTATATTTTAGTCAAAAGACAATGACTATCCACCGGGGTGTGTGGCCTGACTTTTGATGTAGGTAGACGCTCACGTAAAGAGCTCTTTTGCTGAATCCTGCAAAAAAGCACTTTTGGATACCAAAAAGGACCTAGATACCTCGATAAATATTCGCTTAATATATCTTTTTTGAACCGTGAGCCTGTGCAGCCTTCTTCAGATACCCCTCTGCCTTTCATATTGGTATTTTGGCATTTATTGACATTTGCATTGGCACTGCTTGCTCCTAGCTCGCTCCTTACTCCTTGTTTGCCTCTAACTTGCTACACTCTTATTTTATTTTTTATTTTTTTTCTTGTTGCCATCCATACCTAATTATATTACATCTTCCTGAGCTCTAACTCACCACCTATGAAATCCTCCCGGAAGGGGTAGCACACTCCACACTATGTTCCAGCCGTCCTCGAGATCCACGGATGTAAATGAAGAAGCTGCAAAGCCGATGGTCGCAAATACCGCAAAAACTGTGATGGAGCTGCTGGACAGCCATGACAGCCCTATAGACCAGGAAGAGGGAGCTTCAGGTATAGTCCCTCGAGCAGCTGCTTCTGCAATTGACATCTCAGGATTGGAAGTAATACAATGTATCTTGGCACAAATGAAGGAGGATAGAACGTTCCTTGCTGGGGAAATAGAGAGGAATGTTCGGATTAGGATTGGGATTCAGGCAATTGGAACTCGGAATGCTACTTTAGAGGTGAAGGTAGAGGCTGCGGCTAAAGCACACAATGTTCCGAATGAGGTACAAGGCTAGGTGCTTTGGAAGTGGCTTTTGAGGTCCCTTTAAATCAGTCCAGACATAATAATATAAAAATTAGAGGCATACCTGAAACAAGAGATGAGGGCCCAATGCAGAATATGGTCTTAGAGATCTTCAAATCCCTATTACCAGATATCCCTGACCCTAGGTGGGAAATTGATAGGGCACATCGTTCAGCCGGTGCACCACGTAGAAATGAACGCCCTAGAGACATAATAGTAAGATTCCCTCACCATAGCACTAAGGATGCTATTGTGCATAAATGCAGAGGGATGGAGGTTATATATATGGAGAAGGTGCTTCAGATATTCTAAGATCTATCTCCCACTACTGTCTTAAAGAGACGGCAATAGAAACCAATCACTGAACATCTGCGGCTTAATCATATTTAGTTTGCTTGATGTCATCCCTTTAAATTACTTGCTTTCCACAATGACCAAACCAGAGCTTTATTGCCACTGGGGGATCCAAGTAGATTTTTCCAGACAATGGGCCCCATGTGAGTACCTTCATTTCAACAAAAGACCTTTCCAACCCATCTATCTGTAACATATTCTTCCTCACTTTGCGGTCTCTGCACCCAGCGTCTGTGCGTCTGCATGACTGACACTTGCGGCCTCTTAATGGCCGCCGGCCGCTGTGGATTCAAGGCAAAATATACCCCCACGTCCGCTCACATGATTGACAACGTCAGCACATGCGTATGTTTAAGGGTCAAAGACCGATTTTGGCCACTCTGAAGACTTGAACAGGTATTTAGACCTCATTATACCTGACACTCATTGCCCTGTCATGGTTTCCCTAGTGGTTGTCCAAGAGCGCGTTATTGATTCTGGTTATTCTGGTTATTTGACTTCCCTGTTTTCTGGCATTCCTGACTTCTGGCTTTCCTTTATTGTTGTGTCCATTTCTGTATCCCCTGACCTTGGCTATTCCTGACTATTCTTTGGTACGTTAGACCAGCTATTCTAAGGCCCGGTAATACGTTACCTATCAGTCACCTGTGTTACACAATTCTACGTGCTGGATCATACAGTAATCCTGACATTACGACATAACCATAGATCCTGAAGAACTGTGTAAACACATAGCTGCTTGTGAAAGTAAACTGGAGGAGAATGATCACCACATGGATCAATTTGCCAAGGCCTTCAGTACGCTTCTTACCCGAACAGTGCATCTGCAACATGCGGCCTCAACTCCACCATATGTACCTCCACCTATAGTACACAAGGCACCTACTATCTCCCTATTTCCTCCCCTGCATTTTGATGGTAATATTCAAGAATGCCAGTGATTCCTTAACCAAAAGGATTATCATTTTGAGGTCTCACCGGGATCTTTTCCCACAGACAGAGCTAAAATTGGTTACCTAATGAATCAGTTAAAAGGTAACGCTTTAGCTTGGGCCAATCCATTATGGAAGAGTAATAGGAGTGTGGCACACAATTACCAGGAGTTCCTTACGGAATTTAAATTTACGTTTGAACAATTAGGCAGGGAGGATGATGCCTCTACTGCCCTGATGCATATCAGACAAGGGAACCGGTCTATTTCGGAGTATGCCATAGAATTTTGTACCCTAGCTTCCGAGGTAGACTGGACTACCCAAAGACTTACCCAAAAAGCTTAATTAATTCATCACTTTTGTCATGCAGATTGACAATAGATTGTGAACCAGAGAAGCTACTAGAAACAAGACCAGACGCATGACTATGCCTTTAGCACCCTGTTTCTCCAGACCAATTGTCCCTGAATTTCCTGTACAATCCGAACCCATGCTGTTTGGGGTTCACTAGACTGTCAGAAGCAGAAAGAAAATATAGGAGAAAAGAAGGCCTATGTCTATACTGCGGTAGAAAAGGACATATGAGAAACAATTGTCCCATATGTCCGGAAAACTACTGCACCTAAGCACCTTAAAGGGACAGGTCTTAGGTGTAATGAAGACGTCCTCTGGAAAGAAGAAAAATAGGTTTCTCCTTGATATTTCGATCGCCTTTGACAAAAAGAACTTTTAATGCAAAACCCTGATGAATTCAGGTGCTGCTGGAAACTTCATATACGTTCAATTTGTTAAAGGTAATACTATACCTATCAAGGAGAGACTATCACCCCTAGCTGTTAAAACTATTAATGGGAGACCACTCTCACAACCATTGATTACGTGCAAAATCTTACCCATTAATATATCCATTGGTGCCTTACATAAGGAAGAGGTTACATTTCAGGTTATTGCATCTCATTCTTGTCCTATCATATTAGGCTTTCCATGGCTTAGCAAGCATAACCCTCATATTGACTGGGCTAATGGGTAAATATTAGAATGGGGTAAGGATTGTAATGAAAGGTGTATATTGCATGTCACCAAAAGAGTGGGCACTTTTGAATTACCCACTAGTACACCTCAAAACCCTGAAATTCCTATACAATACCAAGACATTAAAGAGGTATTCAGCAAAACCCAGTCTAATACTCTACCTCCTCACAGACCATATATGGACCGTTCCATGCCACCTAAGGGAGCAGTCTATGCTCTGTCACCTCAGGAGAGTAGAGTAATGGAGGAATATATTAAGGATTCATTGAATAAAGGCCATATACAAAAATCATCCTCGTCTGTTATTGCAGGATTCTTTTTTATATCTAAAAAGGATGGTGAGTTGCGCCCAGGTATCGATTACAGGGCATTGAACAAAATCACCATTAAGAACGCCTACCCCATTCCTCTTATTGCTGAATTATTTGACAGATTCCAAGGCGCTAAAGTATTTACTAAGCTTGACCTTAGAAGCGCATACAATTTAGTGAGAATCAAGGAAAACCATGAGTGGAAGACTGCATTTAATACCAGAAGTGGACACTATGAATATCTAGTGATGCCATTCGGGTTGTGCAACGCTTCAGCGGTTTTCCAAGATTTCATTAATGATGTACTCAGGGATTACATTTACTTGTTTGTCTTGGTCTATCTGGATGATATCCTTATTTATTCTCCTGACCTTCAGACTCACCACGATCACGTTAAACAAGTTCTGCAAACCTTGTTAAAAATCAACTTTATTGTAAATTAGAAAAATGCATCTTTGACCAGTCTGAAGTACAGTTTTTAGGATATAATATTTCTGCCTCGGGGGTTTCAGATGGATCCTAAAAAACTGGAATCAGTTCTACAGTGGCCTTTACCCACTAGGTTGAAAGCCATTCAAAGGTTCATTGGTTTTTCCAATTATTACAGAAGGTTTATAAAGGAATTTTCTTCGGTAATAGCCCCCATCACCAATATGACACGCAAGGGGGTTAGCAGTATGATACGGTCTAAGGAGGCTATAGAAGCCTTTGAAACTCTCAAACAGCGGTTTGCCTCTGCCGACATATTGATACATCCTGACACCAGTAAACCTTTCATACTGGAGGTTAGATGCAACAGAGACTGGGGTAGGGGCAGTTCTCTCCCAGAGGGAGCGCCAGGAAACTCCATTGCATCCTTGTGGTTACTTCTCTAGAAAGTTGTCTCCTGCTGAGCGCAATTATGATATTGGCAATAAGGAATTGTTGGCCATTATTCTAACTCTCAAAGAGTGGCGACATCTTTTAGAGGGTTCCAAGGACCCCCTTTTGATCATTACTGATCACAAACACCTGGCTTACATAGGAGATGCTAAGCGATTATCTTCTAGACAAGCTAGGTGGTTTCTATTTCTTTCTCGCTTTAATTTTCTTATTACTTATATACCTGGTTCTAAAAATGCCGACACCTTATCCAGACAATTTGATACTGAGTCTATACAAGAGCAAGAAACATCCCATATCATTCCCCCGGAATGTATCACTGCTTCCACTGTCCTTTCATTGTCCTCTCCACTGCTTGGCTCCATCATGGAGACTCAGTCTCAGGCACCCTGCGGTAAAGCTCAGGACAGATTGTTCGTTCTATTGGGGGAAAGGGTTAATATCATGAAGGTGTTTCATGACAACGTGTCTGCTGGTCACCCGGGTATTAATAAATCCACTTCTGCTATCATGAGATCATTTTGGTGGGATTCCCTCAGGAAGGATGTTAAGGAGTATGTGCAGGCTTGTTCTGGTTGTGCAGTTTCTAAAGTTCCTCATAAACTCCCTTGTGGCTTGTTGCAACCTCTTCCTATTCCTGAGGTCCCGTGGTCCCACTTGTCCATGGATTTAATTGTCGAACTTCCTAGTTCTAATGGTTATACCACTATTCTGATTGTTGTGGACCGTTTTTTTAAAATGGCTCATTTTATTCCACTCAAGAAATTGCAGTCATCTCAAGATCTGGTACTAATCTTTATACGAGAAATTGTCTGTCTGCATGGCATTCCTCATAATATAGTATCAGATAGAGGTTCTCAGTTTGTGTCCCGGTTTTGGAGGGTTTTCAATAAACAATTAGGGATTAAATTGTCTTTTTCATCCTCTTACCACCCCCAGACTAATGGTACAGCTGAGAGGGCTAACCAGTCCTTATAATTATATTTTCATTGTTTTGTTAATAGCACTCAAGACAATTGGTCCAAATTACTACCATGGGCCAAGTTTGCTAGGAACAATGCTGACCATAACTCCTCTGGACATCGTCAATTTTTGTTAATAATGGCCGAAATCTTAGTGTTCTCCTGACTGGTTTTTCTGACACGGCTATTCCTGCTTTGGATGACCGTCTTGCTTCCATCCGTGATACCTGGGTTAAAGTTCACTCTGCCCTGGGGACTGCTGCTGACCGTTTCAAACATTATGCTGACACACCTCGAGGTGCCAACCCTGTTTACCAAGTGGGTGAGAGGGTTTGGTTATCTTCTTGTAACATCAGGCTCAAAGTCCCTAGCATGAAATTTGCTCCTAGGTTCCTTGAACCTTTTCGTGTCCTTCGTAGGCTCAATCCTTTTGCGTACTCTCTGGCCCTCCTTCTCCCTTGGTTGTTTCTGGACAGGGAGAGTATGAGGTCTCCTCCATAATTGATTCCAGGTTTTCTCGGGGCACTTTGCAGTACTTGGTGGATTGGAAAGGTTATGGGACTGCCGACTGTTCTTGGGTCCCGGAATCTGATATACATGCTGGCCGCAAGATTCGCTATTTTCACGCTGTTTCCTCTTAAGCCTGGTCCAGCCAGCCTGGTGGGCGGTCTTCAGGTGTGGGGTAATGTAACATATTCTTCGTCATCTTGCGGTCTCTGCACCCAGCGCCATGTGTCTGCATGACTGACACTTGCGGCATGTTAATGGATGCCGGCCGCTGCGGATTGTCAGAGTATTTATATCGGCAGACATTTTGTGCTATGATAGAAACTAAAAGTGTATATTCTGAGTCACTCTGAACAGACCAGACTCCATTTTGTTATTTTCAAGTTAACAAAGAGACACCAGATTTCTTTCTGTAAGACTAGCCATTTTGCCAGAGCTAAGGAATGCATAGCATAGTATAAACAAGTGATAAGAAGAATATAATCAAATCTAAACACAGACAATTGTGACAGAGAAGATTAAATAATAATATTTAACTGTCTATATATATAAGGTACCATTGTATGGAAAAGGGTAAACTTAGTTCATGATCTGCCATATCAGAAATTATAGCAGATTTGCCAGACACATAGTCTGGACAAAATTTAAGAAACCCTTTGAAATTTTAAATTATGGCACTATAAAGATAACGCAAAATGACGTCAAAATAGCCACCAGGAAAAGTTAACTCTTTCCTGGATAGGTATGTTTAGTGGGACAAGACTGCCCTCTATAGACCAAATAACTAATTTGCGATCTGGAAGATAACCACACCTCTAGTGCTTCTATTGGGTTATCAACTGATGACGTACAGAGAGTCTGGCCCTTTAAAAGTTAAGACAAAGGGAAGACAGGAGAGGCAAGAGATGCAAGAGATATGCAAAGAAAAAGAGGAGAGAGGAATTGGAAGTTGGGGACTCCAACCTCCATGCAGAGAGACATCCAAATAAGTTCCTGAGACTACCAATCGGATGAAATATCTACTCAACTGGTAATTATACTGGTTTCATTTAATTAAATTAAATTAATTAAAATGTATTAATAGCATTATATATGACTGGATAAAGCACGGTCAGATTTCCATATTAAGAAATCTTAGTTAACTAAGAATATATAGTTATAAACATTCCATTCTGCAGGTGGAATTAAGAATAATTATATATTGATGTGATATTATCACGTGTTAGCATACCGCTGTTTTTATCCAGGTGTATTGATTTGCTCTAAATTAAGATAGATATCTTTTAGACAAATTAAAAATCTGCTTATATAATATGGTAGATTCTCTTATTGGATGGTTTCAGGAAATGACTAATGAACTGGTTTAAATGTTATTTTATTTAAAATGACATAAGAATAGATCTTAACTATCTAGGAGATCTAGCCAGCATTGAAAGGGTTATTCTAACTGTCAGCTAAACTTTACGACCTTACGCTGCACTCTGAGGAATTCTGTTCTTCGCTGTGAAAAGTTTCACTTTCAGTCTGTGTTAAGGATACCTCATAAATCGTCAAAAGTCTTGACAGATAATGCTATTTAGCCATTGAAATGTGGATAGCCATTCCTTTGTATTGCATATAATTTTATACTGAATATTCATTGATTATTATCACGCATGTTAATATTATTTGTTAATTATTGGTTATCATAAATAAAATCTATTTTTATACATTGTGATATTATTATATGAAATATTTCTCACTTACGATAAACGTTCTTTGGGATCTGAGAATTGAATTAGTGGGCAATTCTCAACTGTTTACTATTATTATCCCATAAATATCCCCACAGGATCCACGGCAAAATATACCCCCACGTCCACTCACATGATTGACGACGTTGGCGCGCGCGTGACATCACGCACGCGCCGCGCACACAAGTTTTGGGGTCAAAGACTGATTTCAACCAATCAGAAGACTTGAACAGGTATTTAAACCTCATTATACCTGACACTCATTGCCCTGTCGTGTTTTCCCTAGTGGTTGTCCGAGAGCGCGTTATTGATTCTGGTTATTCTGGTTATTTGACTTGGCATTGATTTTGACTTCACTGTTTTCTGGCATCCCTGACTTCTGGCTTTCCTTTATCGTTGTGTCCATTTCTGTATCCCCTGACCTCGGCTATTACTGACTATTCTTTGGTACATTAGTCCGGCCATTCTAAGGTCCGGTAATACTTAACCTATCAGTCACCTGTGTTACACAATTCTACGTCCTGGATCATACAGTAATCCTGACACAACTTAGGGAATGGTACGAGGCGAGGAAGAATTAAATTTACCATGCCTCTGACTTCTCCAGTTCATTAATCTATTGCCTTGAATTCAACAAATGAAAGGGAATGAAAGGGAATGAAAGGGAAGAGAATTGATTTAGTGGGGTGGGAGGGGGGGGGAGAAAGGGGAAGGTTCCTGAATAGGACATTATATGATTTAGCAATAAACATAATAGTCTATGTTGGTTTAAATTATATATTTTCATCATGACACGTGCATGGTATAGCATGGATAAGTAGGTTTATATGAGTATACATAGATGCGTGGATATGCATATATTTATATGTATACGACATGTATACGATATGCACTACATGTATATGACATGTGCTGGTGTATATACATGCTTATATGTATATTTTATAGGTTTGTGCTCATGTTAGTCTAGTTTTTAACTAATAAAATGTATAATAAAAATAATAAACGTAATTTTTAATTTAAAAAAAAATGCCTCAAGTAGGTTTAGGATGATTAATGACATAGACATGTTGAGTAAGCAGTAGGTATTCGAGTAGCTATATATATCTTCTTAGTGGCTAGATGTATTTAATTCAAGGCCTCAGTTAGACGGGAGCTGATACACTTCATCCCATGGCCGATCTAGACCTGGGAGGACTGTGTCCCCCAATTTTTTTCCTGGCATCTGTGAAGTCCAGGAGGTATATTTTGTATATACTTTTGTTAAGTGGTTTTTTGGGGGGTATTTTTTTTTCCTCTCTCCTTTCTTTCTGTCGTGGTGTGGACCACTCCTATAGGGCTACTAAATCTATCAGCACTTATTGTGCAACAACTCTGGCTTCGATACTTGACGAATTATTATGGATGATAAGATAGTTTCTTTAAATGTAAAAGGCCTCAATTCACCTGCGAAAAGAAAGCTGATGTTTAAAGAATTAAAAAGAATGCAGGCTGATACAGGTTTATTTTACAAGAAACTCACCTTAACAAATCTCATGTATTATCTCTAACGGATAAAATGTATGATAGACCTTATAGGTCGAATGCCATTCGTAAACGTAATGGAGTGGCTATCTTGATCCATAAATTATGCCAGTTTAAAGTAAACACGTTGCAGGAAAGAGAAGGCCGATATAGTTTAGTATCTGGCATGATGGGTCCCTGTAAGCTACATCTACTTAATATATATGCCCCAAATGTCCCAGATGCTAGATTTTGAGACACTATAAGATAAATTATTAAATATATTCGGTCAGATTTTCTTTTGATAGGCAGGGATTGTAACACAGTTCCATGTCCAGCAATAGACAGGAGTTCTAGGCCTGGAGTAGTTCGGTCTCATGGATTGGGAGGTCAGGATAGATTGTTTTTTCAGTTAATTTCCACCCATAAGCTTATTGACATATGGAGGGTTCACCACCCTGACATACCGGATTTTAATTTTTATTCATATCCACATGGTACATACTCCAGAATAGATATGTCTTTGGCAAATCCAGAACTTGCTTTTTATCTCTACAACTCACAAATTAACAATATTACCTGGTCAGATCATGCTGATATTGCTGCTTTCATAAAAGAACTATCAGTCAAGCCCACCTACTCATGGCGCCTCTCAGTTAGAGCAGACATTACAAACGCACTCTCAAATTATTTTCTAGAAAATAAGACACCTAAAATTAGTAAAATCACTATATGGGCAGCTTATAAAACTGTAATTAGAGGAGAATTGATTAAAATAACCTCATATACGAAAAAGATAAAATCGGAATCATTCTTTGAGTTACAGAAATATGTATGTAAGCTGGAACAAAAATACAAACAGCCCCATCAGAACAAACACTACATAACCTTAAAATTAATAGATTAAAAATTAAAACTCTTTTTTTAGATGAAGCTGCATGGCAGTTGAAATCAACACATAGATATTTCTGTGATAGAGCAAACAGGATAGATGCTCCTTTGGCCAAGTGTTTGAAGCCACACACACACTTTAAACCGATATCAGCCATTAGAAATGCCTCTGGATCTCTGGTTTCGACAGCGGATGAGATTTATAGTGTCTTCTGGGAATATTTCTCCTGACTTTATAACCAATTTACGGATGGGAATGGGGTGGATCCGAATCGGGTGATAAGATTGAGAGAATTTCTAGGCAGGCTGAACCTACCCCCCCCCCCATCCCTGAAAAAGCTTTAGAATCATTAAAGACAAGAATATCCATAGAAGAGATTAAAACTGCTTGTTTATCTATTAAAGGGGGTAAAGCACCAGGTCTGTATAGTTTTAACTGGAACTATTAGAAAATATTTCAACAAACACTTCTGCCTTATCTGCAGGAGGTTATTGATGAAATATGCCAAAGTGGAAGTCTCCCAGCAGATCTTACCATGGTCAAAATTGTTATCCTCCTGAAAAAGGATAAAGATCCAGCGTCAGTTGGGAACTATAGACCGATATCGTTAATAAATGTGGATATAACGATAATAGCTAAAGTCTTAGCCCTACGACTATCTCCGCTCCTCCCCATTCTGATTCATCCAAACCAAGTAGGTTTTGTCCATGGAAGGCAGCTTTATGAGAACATGCGTAGAGCTGTAGATCTCGCGTGGTATATGGAAACAGGGAGAAAGCCATCGATACTCCTGTCATTAAATGCAGAGAAAGCATTTGATAGGGTCACCTGGCCATATTTATTTTATTTATTACAACGTTGGGGTTTTCCTGATATTATCATCACTATAATTCGAGTTCTATACGCTAACCCTCAGGCACTAATACAACTTCCTGGTTCAGATAAGGCCCCTTTTGGAATATACAATGGCACACGCCAGGACTGTCCTCTCTCTCCAATCATATTTAATTGTAACCCCTCTTAATTTACATTAGAGAAAACGGATATATTCAGGGTATTCAGATCGGTAGGGAAATTTATAAAACAGTGGCATATACCGCCGATATATTAATTTCAGTAGCTAACCCCTTCAAATATATTCCCGTTTTGTTCAATTTGATAGAACAATTTGGGGCTATTTCAGGTTATTGAGTAAACTATAATAAATTTTGTGGGGTGACCTTACATCTATCAGGTCTAGAACAAGATAATTTACAATCTAAATTTGATCTGTCTGTTGGTAAGTCACTATGCTATTTAGGTATTAAATTGGACACTTTTATAACACATTTTATATAGATAATTAATTACCTTTAATAAAAAACTTGAAAAAGGACCTAGATAATTAGCACGATAAGCCAATCTCGTGGATTGGCAGAATTTATTCCATAAAAATGAGTATGCTACAGAGGCTTCTGTTTTTATTTCAAGCTCTAAGGGGGGTTTAGAGAGCATTCAGAAAGTTATAGATACATTTATTTGGCAGGGTAAACGTCGTAGAGTAGCTAGAAACCTCTTGTATAGACCTAGAGACAATGGGGGACTAGGTCTCCCCATTCTACTCATCTATTATTAAGCTGCCCAATCGGCACAAATTATTGGATGGCATTCATCTTAAGGGAAATATAGATGGGCAGACATGGAGACTGATTTGATTAATCCAGACTCACCGGCAATGTATATGTGGTTAAATAAGGTTTCAAGACCAGCCTTAAAAGAAATCTGCCCATCAATATTAAACTCCTTATATATTTGGGATAAACTTAAGTTAAAACATGGCCTAACTAACCTCCCCTCCCATATGACACCAGTCTTTCGGAATAGGCAATTTATTCCAGGAAAATTAGGGGGAATATATAGACATGCCGACCTTTGGTTAGAAGGAGAGGTGGTTTTATTTGCTAGTTTAAGGGAAAGAATGGAGTTAAAGCCAGGAGATTTTTTCCGCAACCTTCAGATTAGAGACTTTGCTTACTCTACTGAAGATGGCAGTTCAGTTCCCCCTTACTGATTTTGAAAAAATTAGCAAAATAGGAAAGATAAAGGGAGGTCTTATATCTGATTTTTATAACCAGTTAAGCAAGGAACCTACAGTTTTGGGTCCATTAAATTATATATCTCAGTGGGAGGCAGACCTAGAAAAATCTTGGAACCCAATGAATGGATATATGGGAAACTGCATCAAAAATATCGATATGCGTGATCTCTCAAGAACAGATGTTTAAAATATTGTTTAGATGGCACGCGACCCCTGTCTTTTTGTATAAATTGGTAAAAATCCAAGTGATTTGTGTTGGTGGGGATGTGGTCAACAAGCAACACATCTACATATGTAGTGGGAGTGCCCAAAAATTAAAAGCTTTTGGGAAGAAATAAAAAACTGTTGTCAACAATACTACAGGAAAATATAGAAATAAACCCTTGGATATTTTTATTATCCAAATCAATAACTGGCCTACCCAGACATTCGCAGAAGCTAGTATTCCTTATCACATTGGCAGCATGTAGATGTATAACCGCCGGCTGGCTAAAAGCTGACCTACCATCTATGAGAGAGGTTGATTTAAAAATTTAAAAAAAATAGTTTTATGGATGATTTATCTTCAAGAGTTAGGCATTTTTACTCTACTTTTAGTAAAGTCTGGGACCCGTGGAAGGCATATATAAAAAAGAGAGACATACCTAGAGAGAGTTTATCTTTTTTTTGGGGAGGGGGGTTATTTTAAATATAAAATATGCATTGTTGAATAACTAAACTCTGAGATATTTGACTTAAGAATCAAGCTGTATATAATGATTTATGTTACTGATTGTATACCGTGTTCACTCTTCAATGTTAAATAAAGAATAAAAAAAAAAAAAAAGACAATGACTAAAACTACATTGAAATTTGCCGCCTAAATTAACACTGCACAGAGGGCCTGTTGTAGGGGCAAAAGAGACAGACCAGGGCTTGGGAGTGTGATAGAATTTATCTTGATTCCAAGGCTCAAGCTTATAGGTGTCATATAATGATATCCTATATTAAAATTGGCTAACTTGGACTCAGGAAATGCTTGATGCTTAAACAACACTATATACCACCATATATATCTAAGTTCCGGGAGCAGAGAGCCCCCACCTAAGATGTCTCTGCTCTAATCATTTTGTTCTCTCTTACCTTGAAACTTATTTGTTATGTGTACATGACGCTCATCCCTATGTCTTATCTGTATTCTCTTCCTATTACTGTTCTAAGAGTATTTGCACGTAAGCACTTACTTTTTAATGTATAAAACCCAGCTGATGAATAAAACGTCAGAGGCTTATTTTGAATACCAACAGGTGTCTGGTGTCTAATTCTCGCTTCTCCAAGTGCACTTGTAACAACAATTTGGGCTTCCTCTGAATACAGATCAACATTTCCGATCCACAACAATTTGGTGCCGAAACCCGGGATCTGACGGTCGAGAGACTCGGACACTAGCGTACAGGTGGACGTCCCTCTGACAGTGAAATCAGCTGCAGCAAGGTAAGAAAAACTTTTTTCTACCTTTATCAATTTTGCTCTCAGATCCACGTCCTACTAGTCTGTCTGGGTAAAGAACGACTTAAAAACGTCTGATCTAAAGAACTTGTTTTCTGTGGTATTATGGTTATATTCAGGTGGAGGTTGTGTTATGCCTTGTGAAAGGAATCTTGAGATAGTGGAATATAACTGTGGGTTGTAAGTTATTTTTATTGTTTGCCTTGTCATTTGTTTTATAATTTGAGTTAGAATCCTCCAAGGGCAGATCTCCTGATCTGTGTTTAGAAGACAAAACTGTGAAAATTCCACTGCAGCGGTCCTAAGTGTTAAATACACTGTTTTTGTACAGTTTGTCTTGTGTAAGGAAGTAATTAACCCTTACAAGTTTTAAGATGGGTAGCTCTGAAAGTACCCAAGGGGGATTTACGGCTTTGACTATTGTTAAGCATCACAAAGGACAAGGAGCAATTAAGAATGTTAAGAGGTTACTTAAGAAAGCTGGCATGCCCTCAGAGGGCACCCTAGACCCACATATATGGAGAGAATTTATGGCAAATTAGAGAGGTTGGTTAGAAGATAATGACTTATTAAAAGTCGCACAAAAATGGCATGATACTGCTGTTGAATTAACTAAATGTGGTTGTAGAGAAACCACCAGGAAAGGTGTACCATATTATCAATGTTTTGGACCTCTAGGGTCCCAGAGTAGGCAAGATCCTGGGAAAAATCTTGTAAACCCACCCCTTTACCAGGATACTGCAGGGACTCCTTTGGTCCCAAAAGACAAGGCGATTTCCCTTTTACAGAGATCAAAACATCTCTTTCCAGTAATATTACGCAGTAGGACTTCATATGGTGTCCCAGTAAGACCTATGGGTTCATTAGAGCAGGAAGGTAGTCCAGACTTAAAGGAACCCCTAGTTGCCCCCACAGATACCCCAGTGGGGCCATTAGCTCCACAATTTTCTACTCCCATGATACCCAAAGTTGAGAGTGTATACCATGAGCACAGACAGCCGAGCTCAGGTATCCAACACTGGGAAGAATATAAGCCCTGGACACCCAGTGAACAACTGGCAATAATACAGCAGCTGTCAGATGTTGAAAAGGCCCCCTTAGCTCTAGTCCAGTCTCTATCCACAATTCAAGCACTAAAAGCTGGCCCCATTTGGGCTAGAATAATTGCTAAATATACTGATACCCATGAAGATAACCTCAGAAAAAGCAACATGCAAACAGATGAATGGTTTAGAACCAAGTCTGTATCTGGAGCATGCTATGTCACTGCAATGAGAGAATGGGCTAAGGTAAAGACAGAAGAACTAGCCCATAAATTAGGAGATATACTACAAGGGAAAGATGAATCTGTAGAAACATTCTTCACCAGACTACAAATGGCTTGGGAGGAATTGGGTTACACTGATGTTGTAACCACTTCCACCAGACTGCTTATTAACTGCTTCATGGATGGTATCCACATACCCATAAGGACTGGTCTCCAAAATGCTAAACCTGAGTGGAGAAGTTTAACCTATGGTGATCTGGTGAAGGTGGCTAGGGGAGTGGAAGCTAATCTAATGCTAAATCAATGTTACAGGAAAAATATGTATTCCCGTATGAGAAATCTAATGATGTATTATCATGTGTATGGGTAGATGGTATCGAAAATGACATCTTGTTTGATATCCTGTACTAAGTCATGTAAATCTTTTATTAGAATCTTGGGATTTTCTACATACCCATAGATCCCATAAATATCTACCCGAGTAATTAATGCTGTAGCCTGTTCCCTTGCAAAAGGTTTAAATGCCACTTCACAGGCCCTAGAAGAGCTACTTATGGACAGCCAGGCAAATAGGAAGGCAATCCTTGAGAATAGAGCAGCCATTGACTACTTATTAATGAAACATGACTTAGGCTGTGAAGCTATAGAAGGTATGTGCTGTTTTAACCTATCTGACCATGGCACTATGATCCATAAACATATAAAAGATTTACATGACTTAGTACAGGATATCAAACAAGATACTGGCTTCTTTGGGGATTGGGATTGGACATTTGGGCTAGGAACATGGTTGACTTTACTAATTAAGAAGATTTTGTACTTTTTGCTGTTAGCTGTATTTCTCATTATGGCTATTTTTCTAACCTTTAGATTTTTTTCATGTCTACTAAGCTCTCTATGTAAAAGCAAACCTACTATTGGTCGTACCTTAACTTACATTCCAGCTCCGACTTTGGAAAGGTTTTATGATGTTACCTCGCCTAACAAATGAAGGAACTCTCCTCTGCTGATTCTGGTGGTCTTTCAGTCCAAGGGAACCGTGGTGAAGCAATAAATGAAAGTCCCACAGGCTTTGGCTAGCAGGCCTGGATATACCTTGGACATTTGGGTGACCCTTGGATCAAAAGAGGGGATTGTGATAGAATTTATCTTGATTCCAAGGCTCAAGCTTATAGGTGTCATATAATGATATCCTATATTAAAATTGGCTAACTTGGACTCAGGAAATGCTTGATGCTTAAACAACACTATATACCACCATATATGTCTAAGTTCCGGGAGCAGAGAGCCCCCACCTAAGATGTCTCTGCTCTAATCATTTTGTTCTCTCTTACCTTGAAACTTATTTGTTATGTGTACATGACGCTCATCCCTATGTCTTATCTGTATTCTCTTCCTATTACTGTTCTAAGAGTATTTGCACGTAAGCACTTACTTTTTAATGTATAAAACCCAGCTGATGAATAAACGTCAGAGGCTTATTTTGAATACCAACAGGTGTCTGGTGTCTAATTCTCGCTTCTCCAAGTGCACTTGTAACAACAATTTGGGCTTCCTCTGAATATAACAAAGATCAACATTTCCGATCCACAACAGGAGAGAGACACGTAGAGGGGCTGGGAGGACACAGAAAGACACAGAGGGGCTGGGGAAGGGACAAAAGAGACAGAGGCTTTAAACCCTTCGGGACCGGACTGTTTTGGCCATGTTGTACGTTAAGGACCAGGGCTGTTTTAACACTTTTGATGTGTTTGTGTTTAGATGTAAAATTCCCCTCTCTCATTTACTGTTCCCATACAAGTTATATATTGGGGGGTTTTCAGGACAAAAGGGGCTTTCTTTACATACCATTATTTGTATCATGTCATGTAATTTACTTTAAAAAAAAAAAATACAATATGGTGAAATAAAAAAAATAAAAAAAACATGTTTTTTGGCTTTTACTTGATAAATCTTTTACTTATCTACAAAAGCTAATGAAAAAAAACTGCTAAATAGATTCAAAATTTTGTCCTGAATTTTTTTTTGCAAGTTATAGGGCTATAAGTACAAATAGGGAATTGCTGTTTCAAAATATATATTTTTAAAATGTATCAATAGTGACATTGTAACACTGTTATCAGTCATAAATCTCTGAATCACACCCCACATGTACATATTTTTTTAAAGTAGACAATTCAGGGTATTCAATATGGGATATGTCCGGTCTTTTTTAGTAGCCACTTAGTCACAAACACTGGCCAAAGTCAGCATTTATATTTGTTTGTGTGTTAAAAATGCAAAAAACAATTATGAACGCTAACTTTGGCCAGTGTTTTTGACTAAGTGGCCACTGAAAAAGACTGAACATACCCCATTTGCCATACCTTGGGTTGTCTTCATTTGCAATTGTTTGCCATCATGGGGGTGATTCTCATTCCTGGGCTACCATACGCTCTCAAAGGTTACCTAACCAACCTGAAAATTTTAAATGTAAAAATTGTTGACCCTGTAACTTTCAAAAACACTATAAAACCTGTATATGTATATGGGGGGTACTGTTACACTCGGGAGATTTTGCTGAACACAAATATTAGTAAAACGTATCACAACAATTATATCATCAGTGAAAGTGCCATTTGTGTGTGAAAAATGCATAAAAACATCACTTTCAATGACAATATCATTGCTGTGATATGTTTTACTGTTTTGAAACACTAATATTTGTGTTCAGCAAAGTTTCCCAAGTAAAACAGTACCCCCGATGTACAGGTTTTAGGGTGTCATAGAAAGTTACAGGGTTAAATACAGTGCTAGCAAATTAAATTCTCTGGACTTCCGACCTGGGTTGTCAGGCAGGTCCCTCAAATTGCAATCAATAAAATTACTTAATTTTATATAAAATATAATTTAAATATATATATACATATTTATATATTTTAAGTCTACGTGTATATTTATGAAATTATTTATGTAATTTTGTATATGGTTATATATATATTTAGTATTATTTTGATTTATTTATATATACATAGATGTATATATAATTTCATTCTAAGTGTATTTTGCTATAAATATATATATTAACATTAAAATACAGTTAGAATAAAATTTTATATATTTTTTTATTATTTTTAAGTTTTTTAATTTATTTTAATTCACTTATTATTTGTATTTTATAATAATATAATTATTATATATATTATATGTATATATGTGTGTAATTTAATTATAAGTGTATTTTTTATATTAATATATGTGTATTTTTATATTAGTACATGTCTATATATTATATTTAATATAAAAATACACTTTGTATGACATTATACATATAAGATATATAGACATATATTATATAAATATACCACCCGTGGAGTTTGCACTGGAACTCTTGGAGATAGTCCTGTCTCAGAACTACTTTAGGTTTGAAACTAAATGGTACCGCCAGATTGCAGGTACTTCCATGGGTGAAGCGATGGCACCCATGTATGCAAATGGATACATGCATCAGTTTGAGAGCTTACATATTCTACAGCCCTTTAAAGAACAGATTGTAGCATACACACGTTACATCGATGACATCTTTATGATTGTTAAGGGCACTACTACAGATGTAGAACAAATGATTCGGTCCATCAATAGAGCGTCTTCTAATATTGAGCTGACTTCAGCAATCAGTATGGATCAGCTCGATTTTCTGGATGTCCAAGTTTACCGTGAAGGGGACAAATTGGCACATACATTGTTTACAAAAACAACAGACCGCAACACATTGCTGCATGCAACCAGTTTTCACACGTCTGCCTTAAAGGAATCCCTACCATACTCCCAATTTTTGAGAGTTTTTCAAACAATTCTGATCTTAAGAAGGCACAAATTCAAATTTCAGCTATGTGGCACAAGTTCAAGATGAGAGGGTATAAGGATAGCACGCTTCAACGTGCGCTAATGAAATGCCAATGATGGGGAAGATTTGGCTGTTAAAGAAATAACACATGCCCCTCGTACAGTATTCCCGACTACGTACACCTCGGCATCGATGGAGTTTAATAACATTATTAAGAAGAATTGGATTGTTTTAACCAACGACCCGTCATTACCAGCTGAGTTCAAAAATCCCCCCATGACATGCTACAAAAGAAATAAAAATCTAAGGGATCTCCTGGTATGCACTGACCCCATTCATTGCTATCAACCTCAATCTAGCAAGATTAATTACGGATGCTACCGTTGCTTAGGTTGTGTGACCTGTGGACATATGTTGTCAGGCAAAACATTCACACACCCTCACTCTGGGAAACCCTACACCATTCGACACCGCTTAACGTGTACATCAGATTTTGTAATATACAAACTTACTTTCCCATGTGGACTGGCCTATGTGGGAAAAACAGATTTACCCTTACGTGAACGAGTCCGTAACCACAGATCCAGTATACGGATTGCTTATAGGGACAACAAATCTGAGCAACCCGTGGCAAAACACTTTCTTGAGAAGGGACACTCGTTGCTCACCCTGAAACTGGCCATAGACCATGTTCCACCTTTGCGCAGAGGTGGAGACCGCAGTAAGCTGTTATTGCAGCATGAACTTTACTGGATTAGGACTCTACACACCGTTCAGCCATTGGGTTTGAATGAAAAATACTCATTAGCAGTATTTTTGTAAATATTGGTATCGTGGTTTTGGTTGATAGGGGAACGAGAAAGCCCACCCAGGGGGATAGGCATCTCTAATATCCTTCCCATTATACTGCTTTGCTATTCACTTATTTAGCAAGTTGTTGGCAATTATTGGCAACTATTAAGGGCTTGAAGGTAGCCCACCCTGGGGGATAGGCATCTCAGCCATTCTTAATTTCAGCCTATGACTCTAATGCATTTTTTGCTCCTTACTAAAAAAACTAAAACATTCTTTAGGAGGATTCATGTTATCTGTCTGATGGCGGATGGGTTTAGGGTTAAGAGACAGCCCACCCTGGGGGATAGGCGTCTCAATTACCCATTCCACCCAGTGCTAATAGGTTTATCATGCTTTCCCTACCCTCCAGACTTTCTACCCGGCTACTGAACAAGAGGTGGCTGCGTTTTCTCCATTCCTCTCACCCCACCACTTGCCCGCTCGATCCTTTCCTATCTCACCTAATCAATATCTCTCCCCTTGTCTTGTGCCTACCCTAACACACATCTTTAACTGCTCTCTCTCTTCTGGCACTGTTCCTGCTGACCTTAAACATGCCACTGTAATACCTATCCTGAAAAAAACATCTCTTGACCCATCCTCCCCTTCTAACTATCGTCCCATATCCCTGCTCCCTTTCTCATCAAAGCTTTTGGAAAGACTTGTCTTTACCTGTGTGTCTCACTTCCTTAATTCCAACTCTCTCCTTGACCCTCTTCAATCTGGCTTCCGCCCTCTCCACTCTACTGAGACTGCTCTTATCAAAGTGACTAATGACCTAATCTCCGCTAAATCCAAAGGTCACTACTCCATATTAATTCTCCTTGACCTCTCTGCTGCCTCTGACACCGTTGATCATGCTCTCCTCCTTCAAACTCTTCAATCGCTCGGTCTCTGTGACTCTGTCCTCTCTTGGTTTTCCTCCTATCTCTCCCAACGCTCATTCAGTGTCTACTTTTCCAAGGCTACCTCCTCCCTTCGTCCTGTCTCGGTTGGAGTTCCCCAAGGGTCTGTCCTTGGTCCCCTTCTATTTTCTCTTTATACTGCCTCTCTTGGTAAACTTATTGCCTCTTTTGGATTCCACTACCACCTGTACGCTGATGACACTCAGATCTACCTCTCCTCCCTGGATCTCTCCCCTGCCGTCCTGCAACGTGTCACTGCTTGCCTTTCTTCCATCTCTGACTGGATGTCCTCACGCTTTCTGAAACTTAACCTCTCTAAAACTGAACTCCTTGTCTTTCCTCCTCCTAATACTGATCCTCCTCTCTCGCTCTTCCTTCAAGTCACTGATATCCACATAAGTCCATCCCTGCAAGCACGCTGTCTTGGTGTCATACTTGACTCTGGTCTCACCTTTGAGTCTCACATCCAGTTTGTTGCCAAGTCCTGTAGGTTCCAACTCAAAAACATAGCCCGCATTCACCCCTTTCTTATGCAAGATGCTACCAAGGAGCTTGTCCATGCTCTAGTAATTTCCCGCACAGATTACTGTAACCCTCTCCTGATTGGTCTCCCCAAAAGCCGTATTGCCCCGCTAAATTCTGTAATGAATGCTGCAGCTAGACTGATTTTCCTCTCTAGTCGGTCCTCTCACACCTCACCCCTCTGCCAGTCCTTACATTGGCTCCTACGCTATAGGAGTCAATTCAAAGTGCTAACCCATACATTTAAAGCACTGAACAATTCTAGCCCCACTTATATCTCTTCACTAATCCATAGATATGCCCCTCCTCTCCGCTCTGCCCGTGACCACCTCCTGACACCCGTACGGCCAACTCACGCTTGCAGGACCTCTCGCGGGCGGCTCCTCTCCTATGGAATAGCTTGCCTACTGCCATCAGACTCTCCCCTAGTCTTCAATCATTTAAGAAGGACCTTAAAACCCATTTCTTCAGGAAAGCTTATGACCTCCCAGAGTAATCTCTACCTTACATACCTGTCTCCTGCTCTCTCCTCTGGGACAGTGCTTTGCTCTCTCCTCCAGCTCTGCTTCACTCCTACTTGATATTTCCTGTCCTAATATTTCTAATACCCCACCTCCTATAGTCTGTAAGCTCGTTTGAGCAGGGTCCTCTTCAACCTATTGTTCCTGTAAGTTTTCTTGTAATAGTCCTATTTATTGTTACATCCCTGTCACGTATTCATCCGCTTATAAAAATGTGGTTAATGGCATTTACTGTCAACACATGAAAAGTTGTGCCGAGCAGCAACCAAATCCACAGAAGGGTTAATGCTGAGCAGCAATTATGCAAATGAGAACCTGGTAACTGCCTTTTGGGTCAAAGGCCAGTTACAGCCTATCAGATCTAAAGGAGGGGTATTTAGGCCCAGTTCTCATCCTGCTCAGTGCCCTGTCGTGGTTTCCCTTCTGATTGTCCGAGAGCGCATTATTTATTTTTGTTATTTTGGTTATTTGACTTTGGCATTGTTTTTGACTTCCCTGTTTTCTGGCATCCCTGACTCCTGGCTTTTCCTTATCGTTGTGTCTCTTTCTGTATCCCTTGACCTCAGCTATTCCTGACTATTCTTTGGTACGTTAGTCCGGCCATTCTAAGTTCCGGTATACGTTACCTATCAGTCCTCTGTGTTACACAATTCTACGTGCTGAATCATTCTGTAATCCTGACAATCCCCCCTCTCAAAATATTGTAAAGCGCTACGGAATCTGTTGGCGCTATATAAATGGCAATAATAATAATAATAATATTACTATATATGTCTATAACAATGTGATTTTGTTGAGGACCTTTGCTTTATGTTCCTCGCTTGTATTATTTTGTATTCTGTATACATTATGTGATGTATGCCGGTCTATATAGATTCGGGGATGCATTGGTTCTTTGCTCTGCTGCTTGAATGTTTGAGTTATTTATGTATTTATTTATGTGTTCAAGTTGGACTAGACAGGGCAGGACTGGGGACACGAAGCAGCCCTGGAAATAAATCTATGGCAGCCCCATAAGTCTTTGTGCTATGTAGTGTGTGTATACACCGGTATATATATATATATATTATTGGAATATTTATTTTTTAATTCAAAATATTAGTCTTGTTAGGGTAATTAAATTATACAGTAAAGCATACTCACATGCAGACACAGACAATCTTACTGATGCACACAAATAGGCTCATTGACAGACAATCTCAATGGCACACACAGACAAGGTTACTGGTACACACACAAATTTAGTACAGACAAACTCTGATACACTCACAAGCTTACTACAGACAAGCTCACTGCACACACATGCTCACCACAGACAGGAGCAGACACACCCATGCTCCCTACAGACAAGCTCACTAACACACACACAAACCCTACAGACAAGCTCACTGACACACATACAAGCTCACTCACTAGCAGGCACACACACAAACCCACTAGCAGGTGCACACACACACAGAAGTTCACTCACTAGCAGATGCACGCGCACACACACACACACACACAGAAGCTCACTCACTCACTAGCAGAGGCACATACACAAAGACATCCACACACACAGAGGCAGACATCCACACACACAGAGGCAGGCAGACAGCCACACACACACCAAAATCCACCACACACACAGGCAGACAGTCAAACACACACAGGCAGATAGCCACACACTCACACAAGCAGATAGTCATACACACATAGGCAGATAGCCACACACACACACACACACACACAGGCAGACAGTCATACATACACACAAACAGAGGTAGTCACACACACACACACACACACAGTCATACATACAAACAGAGGCAGTCACACACACACACACACACACATGCAGTCAGTCATACACACACAGACAGTGTCACACACACAGGCAGACAGACAGTCAAACATACACACAGAGGCAGTCACACACACACAGTCACAGTTTATGTTTTCTCCCTTTTTTGACTAAGAAGTTCTGACATATATCCTTTACTACTCTTTTTACCTGTATAATGATCTCTAAGGATTAGGAGTGATACATTACTTTTGGTACAGTTATGCTTTTAATTGCTGTTTGTTGGTACTTTGCTCCCTGTAGTTAGATTGGAATCTCTGCAGGTTTGATTGCTCATGCCTGCATTTTATTTTTGTATTTGTAGTATAAGTTACATGTCTTCTTTATGCATTATCTATTCCTTAGGACCTTAGGTAGTTTGTATATTTTGTATCTTGTTAATAGGTTGCTACAGGCTAATTGCAGTTTGATTGCTTTTCGATTATTTCTGCCTGCTGTCTATCTCCAACATGTGTTCTCTATGGATTTTCTCTGTATCTAAATGGTCCTTGGTGGGGTGTATAGGCCTTTCTTCAACATTTCTAATCTCTTCCTGTATGCAGGCTTTTTTTTAGTTATATGTATATGTATTATTTTGTTGGTTATACTGGGTTGCTATCGGAACGACCCCGGGAGGCGCATGTCTATGACATCATCAGAGTCAATTGTTTGACCCAAACAGGCTGCTGGTCAGGTGCCCCTGGGATCACTCCTATCCTAAACCTGGGTACGTCAAGGGGATATTGAGGGTTGGATTTGATTTGCAAGCTCATCCTGATGAAAGTCTGTGATACAGACTGAAACGTTGATTTTTATTTTGAGCTAATAAAAGCTAAGTTTTATTCATTCGACTTGGAAGTCCCTGGAGTGCTATCTTGTACTTTTGACTGTATCTGTTTGCAGATAAGCACCGGGCAAGTACATCAAGGAAGGTGGAGTGCATTACTATTTTTGTTTTGTATATATATATATATATATATATATATATATATATATATATATATATACACACAAAATATCAAACTGTACCTTGTACACAGGCTCCTAGTTTTTCCAAACCGGGTGCATAACCAGGGCTTAGACATCCATATAATCAGGTAGAATGGCTGCACTCATGGATTTTCCAATAAAAATTAACTTTTATTCAAATTCCCATAAAATAGATCGACGTTTCAGTCCAACCTGTGGAATCCTGATGAAAGTCCACAGGTTGGACTGAAACGTCAATCTATTTTATGGGAATTTGAATAAAAGTAAATTTTTATTGGAAAATCTGTGAGTGCAGCCATTCTACCTGATTATATATACACTCACATATATAAATTATATTTTTATTTATTAACTATTTTTTTTTCCATTTTAGACATGCAGGGAGACTGCCTGTCAGCACAGGCAGTCCCCCTGCAAGCAGATACTTGGACACCTATTATGGCCATGTGACCGCTCTGTTCAGCGATCAAATGGCCGTTGGCTCCTAATTCGCTGAGGGGAGACTGTCTGGGCTGTCAGGCAGTCTCCCCATACCAGCAGCAATGCCGATCGCCGCCGGGGGAACGGTGGCAATCAGGTAAGTACATAATACCGTTATGACGGTTCAGGACCGTCACTGGTCCTCAAGGGGATTTTTCCAAAGACGGTCCTGAACCGTCACCGGTCGTTAAGGGGTTAATTAAACC
>OW240924.1:64625120-64637467 GCA_933207985.1 Pelobates cultripes
GAGGGAGGGAGTAAGAAGGAGAAGAGATAAGAAAAAGAGGGGGGTAAGAAGAAGAAGGGGTGAGTAAGAAAAAGATGGGGGAGTAAGAAAAGGGGGAGGGGGAGTAAGCAGGAGGGGAGATAAGAAAAAGAGGGGGGTAAGAAGAAGAAGGGGTGAGTAAGAAGAGGGGGGTAAGAAGAAAAAGGAGGAGTAAGAAGAGTAAAGGGGAGTAAGAAGAGTAAGGGGGAGGAAGAAGAAGGGGGGTAAGAAGAAGTAGGAGGGTTAAGAAGAAGAAGGGGGGTAAGAAGAACAGGTGGGGGAGTAAGAAAAGAACAGGTGGGGAAGTAAAAGGCGACCAAGGAGGAAATAAGAGAACAAAGGGAGGAGGGTAAGGCGAACAGGTGGGAAATAAGGCGACCAGGAGGAAATAGAAAGAACACAGGGAGGAGGTAAAGACCTTGAACACAGGGGGTGAGAACACATAGAGGGAGGAGTGAGAAGAACACAGGGAGGGTGGAGGGGGGGATGAGAAGAGCACAGGGAGGGTGGGTGAGTGTGAGAAGAGACCGCTAGGGGGGGTGGGGGAGAGGAGAGACCACTAAGGTGCAGTGGAGAGCTCTACGGGACAGAAGGGGCAGCTCTATAGGACAGGGGCCAAGACAGGGGGCTCTTTCACACTACGCGCGCACACACACACAATGCATCCCTATACATATACAGAAACACAACATGCTTCCCTTACACACAGAGAAACACACAATGCAACCATTACACACACACACACAATGCAACCCTTACACACAAAGACAATGCATCCTTTGCACACATACACAGAAACAGACAATGCAAACCCGTACACACGCATGCAAACACACACTTCTTTTCTTACATACACACAGAAACACAATGCATCTCATGCACACACATACAGACACACACCTTGCATCCCTTATGCATACAAACACAGATTCACACAAAGCATCCCTTACACACAACCAGAAACACATAATACATCCTGCACAAATTTTACACTGCTTCCACTACACAAACCGCTTTCATCACCTGCAAACTGGTAACCCTATACACTACATACCATAAGCACACATATTAGATCCTCTACAATAACACATAACACATCCCCTACACACTCCACTCCCTGTGGGCGAACTCATGGGTGGGTGGAATTTATGAGTGGGCCTTATGGGCATACTCACCATCAGGCCCTGGGGCCCAGACCTTGAGCTGTGTAAGGGGCCCCAAAAAATGGAGCTGCTTCCAATTCTCCCAGAACATTGAATTTTGTGACCACAGTTGCAAACAGCCTCAGAGATCCTGTTCTACACCAGACCAGTGGAGCCAAACTGCAGCCCATCATCATCCTCATCTGCTTGTAAGTAGGCAATCTAGTATATTATTAAGTGACACTAATCTATAATGTACCTCACATTAAAGGGACACTATAGCTTAATGAAGTGGTTCTGGTGTCTATAGCTGGTCCCTGCAGGCTTTTTAATGTAAACACACACTGTGTGCAGCACTGGCGTTAGTTCATATGGCAGATCATATGGGTGGAGCATTGTGATGTCACATGTTGGGGCAGCAAATTTTTATTTTGTGTAGGGCGGCAAAAATCCTTGCACCGGCTCTGATCCTGGGCAGGTGCACCAGTCTACTGGTGACCCACAGGAGGGGAGTGCACTGATTGCACTGCACTCTCCTCCAGTCCAGCCCCATCTTTACCGCAGTGCAAATGCCCTCTGCCCCTAATTTACAGTGGCTCACACTCACAACAAGCAGTGCCTGGAGCCGTGAAGGAGCGGGTATGGCAAAGAGCTACTGATTAGCATAACATCAATATCCGTTATAAAACCAGGGAAAGGTGGGCATGGATGGTGAACTGATTTGGTGGTGCAATGGGCCACTTGACTGGTTTTGCCCCCCAGGCCTAAGGCTGCCAGCCCTCCCCTGGCCGTTGGGGAGGTCTTTTGGCGGCCGCTTGCGGACTTGTCCTGGCGGCCGCTGGGGAAGCTGCGCGAGCTGCGCTGGCTCTGCTCCCCAGCTCTATAGGACAGGGGCCAAGACAGGGAGCTCTTTCACACTACGCGCGTGCACACACACACAATGCATCCCTATACATACACAGAAACACAACATGCTCCCCTTACACACAGAGAAACACACAATGCATCCATTACACACACACACAATGCAACCCTTACACACAAAGACAATGCATCCTTTGCACACATACACAGAAACAGACAATGCAAACCCGTACACACGCATGCAAACACACACTTCTTTTCTTACATACACACAGAAACACAATGCATCTCATGCACACACATACAGACACACACCTTGCATCCCTTATGCATACAAACACAGATTCACACAATCAGAAACACATAATACATCCCTTATACACAAATACACACTGCTTCCACTACACACAAACACACTGCATCACCTGCACAAACTGGTAACTCTAAACACTACATACCATAAGCAAACATATTAGATCCTCTACAATAACATATAACACATCCCTTACACACTCCACTCCCTGTGAGCGAACTCATGGGTGGGTAGAACTTATGAGTGGGCCTTATGGGCATACTCACCGTCAGGCCCTGGGGCCCAGACCTTGAGCTGTGTAAGGGGCCCCAAAAAAAATGGAGCTGCTTCCAGTTCTCCCAGAACATTGAATTTTGTGACCACAGTTGCAAACAGCCTCCAGAGATCCTGTTCTACACCAGACCAGTGGAGCCAAACTGCAGCCCATCATCATCCTCATCTGCTTGTAAGTAGGCAATCTAGTATATTATTAGTGACACTAATCTATAATGTACCTCACATTAAAGGGACACTATAGCTTAATGAAGTGGTTCTGGTGTCTATAGCTGGTCCCTGCAGGTTTTTTAATGTAAACACACACTGTGTGCAGCACTGGCGTTAGTTCATATGGCAGATCATATGGGTGGGGCATTGTGATGTGACATGTGGGGGCAGCAAATTTTTATTTTGTCTAGGGCGGCAAAAATCCTTGCACCGGCTCTGATCCTGGGCAGGTGCACCAGTCTACTTGACTGGTTTTGCCCCCCAGGCCTAAGGCTGGGGAGGTCTTTTGGCGGCCGCTGGCGGACTTGTCCTGGCGGCCGCTGAGGGAGCTGCGCGAGCTGCGCTGGCTCTGCTCCCCAGCACGCAACTGAATGAGACCGGCGCCGGAATATGACGTCATATTCCGGCGCCAGTCTAATTCAGCAGCGCGCGAGTGCGGGAGGGCACTAACACAGGAAGCACCTCTAGTGACCGTCTGAGTGACTGTCACTAGCAGTGTCACTTTGAAACAATGTAAACACTGCCTTTTGTCTGAAAAGTCAGTGTTTACGTTGAAAAGCCTGTAGGGACATGCTATAGACACCAGTACCACCACATTAAGCTGTGTGTGTGCATCTGCTAGTGAGTGAGCTTGCTTTGCATGCGTGTGCCTGCAAGTGAGTGGGCTTGTGTTTTTATGTCAATGAGCTGATGTATATCAGTAAGATTGTTTGTCTATGAGGCTGTGTATCAATGAGCTTGTGTGTGTCACTGAAATGTCAGTGAAATTGCCTGTGTCTGCATGTGCGTATGCTTACTGTATAATTAAACGTTTTACCCTGAAAGGACCAATATTTTATATTAGAAAAAGCAATATAAATATATATATATATATTACTCAATCATCTGTCCTGGCCAGACATAGCCTTACATATTACACGCGACAATATATGGCGCAGTGACTTATGGGGCTTGCACAAATTTTTTTCCAGGGCTGCTTTGTATCCCCAGTCCGGCCCTGGCTATAGTGTTTTGTGGTGTATGTTTCGTCAAGGGACAGCACTCCTCCCAGCTTCAGCAAGCCGAGTGCTGACGTCCCATTTTTGGCTTGGGCGTGGGTGTCCCGTGGAGCTTGTGGGGTAGGCTCGTGTCTAAGGAGGGTGGGCACTAGTAGAGTGGTATGCGAGAGAGGTGGTTTCGCGGGGTTCCCTGTGGTGTGCCCCTCTGAGAGTTTGATTTGGATACCAGTAACTGAACAAAAATGTACAATACATAACAGTAACATAACAACAAAAGTATATACAAATAGCAATTCTGCCTGAGGTATGGCTGGGCACTGCGTCAACGTGCCTTGGGGTTGAAGCTAAGCTTCTCGGTCTGGTACATCTCCCTGTCCGTGGCTTCTTGTACTCTTAATTAGTGACTATATCGCCCTGTGTGGGTCTGTTGTTGTTTGTCGCTACTCGAGAATTTTTTTTTTTTTTCCTGAGTCGGTGGGATGGTGGGTATTTCACCAGCGGGGTAATTCTAATGGGCTTATTGTCGGTAGGGTATGGGTCTCTAGTTTATTTGTGGGTTGGACACTGGCTACATGCCGTTCTGTCCTCTCTCAACTTATCCAGTGGTGTCATAAGCTTTTTTGGGGTTCTGAGCCTTCCAAGGCCCCCCTCTCCCCTTTTTTATTTTTTATTTTTTTATTTTTTTCTCTTAGGGGTAGTGTCCCTGTAATGTCACGCTTCAATATCTATTCTATATGTCATCTTTGCAGTTCTATTACTTTACCCATCCCTGGTTTCAGACCGACTCTGCCTCTGCGTGGGTGATCACCCCTGGTGCAGGAAAGTCTTTGTTCATTTTCTTTTGGGCTTTCTCCAGTCTGGGGAGAGTCGTGGTGTGCTCGCCTCCGTGGTCACCGTAGCTGGTAATGCGATGTCCCAGGTCTGTAAGATTTTTCGTCCGTCTTCCGGTGTCTGGATGGCCGTGATTTTCCCCTTTCTGTTGACCAATATCTTGGTTGGGTATCCCCAGCGGTAAGGGAGGTGATGGTCTCGTAGGGTCTGGGTGATGTCCCTGAAGTCTCTGCGGCGTTTCAAGGTGAAGGCTGAGATGTCCGCGTAGAGTGCTATATGTTTATATGGATCCGGCAGACCTTTGTGCGTTCTGTTGGCGTTCAGGGCTGCTTCTTTGGCGTGGAAGTAATGCATGCGGAGCAGAACATCACGCGGTGTTTCCGGGGGTAAGAAACTGGGTTTTGCCGTACGGTGGATTCTATCGATCAGCAGCATCTCTTGGGGCCAGTCTGGTAATAGGTGTCTCAGGAGGCCTGTTACATGGGCCATGAGGTCAGGAACACTCACAGTTTCCGGTATGCCTCGTATTCGGAGATTATTTCTCCTTGCGCGGTCTTCCATGTCGGCAATTTTCATATCTTGTGCCTCTAATTTGGCTAATATGGTGTCTACCGTGCCCGCCAGGTTGTTGTGAGCGGTGTCATATTCCGCCATTTTGTCTTCCACTCTGGAGGTTCGCGTCCCCAGCTCCTGCACATCTTTTCTGATGTCCTTTATTGTGGACTCTAGCTGTAGTAATAATTTTGCTGCCATGTCATCTAGCAGAGCTTTGATTGTGCTGTGGGTTAATGCAGGTTCAGTCTCCTCCGTGTGTTCTCTGCTGTCTGCCATGTCCTCGGCGCCATCTTGGATCAGCTCATGAGGTGTCTGGCTTTTGGTTTGCCCGGCTCTGGAGACAAAGACATTTGTGTTCTCTCTCTGTTGTCCTCTTCCCTTTCTGTTGCGACATGTTTGTTTATGTGGCCGAATTCGGGCTTAGTTTCTCTGTTGAAGCCGGTCACGGAGCGGAGCCGCTAGTGCATGCGACCGCTCCGGTTCCCCTCCAGGCCACGCCCCCTATATATATATTTTTTTAATTAACAATAACTTTATTTTTTTTACTGATTTTACAGTTGCAGGGAGACTGCCTGTCAGCACAGACAGTCTCCCTGCAGGCAGACACATGGACTCCTATTGCGACCATGTGATCGCTGTGTTGAGCGATCACATGGCCACAGGGGTCCTAATCTGGTGTGGGGAGACTGTCTGGGCTGCAGGCAGTCTCCCCACAATGGGAGCACCGCCGATCGCCTCCGGGGGAACGACGGCGATCCGGTAAGTAACTAAGACGGTTCAAGACCGTCAGCGGTCGGCAATGTAAAAATGCCAATGACGGTCCTGAACCGTCCTCGGTCCTTAAGGGGTTAACTCCTAAATGACAGTGAATTGAGCAGTGAAATTGCAAGGGAATGATCTATACACTAAAACTGCTTTATTTAGCTAAAGTAATTTGGGTGACTATAGTGTTCCTTTAAAGAGACCCCTTTCCAGGGCCCATTAGACTCCACTGTAGTCTCTAATGAGGCCTTTAGGGGTCTATTTCTAACATACAGTTTACAAATTTGTGCACTAAATATTCTTGAAAACAAAAATGCTTTTTACATTTTAAAGTTGGGGGTTGCCAAATACAGGATCTGCCCCAGGTACCAAATGCTCTGGGTACTCCCCTGTTTGTACTTGCCCCCAATGTCAAGTTGCCAGCCCTTCCATGTCCCTTGGTCATATTTAACCTTCTCTTACTCTGTACAGTATGCAATATGTTGCTTTGCTGTTTTTTTTTCTTTTTTAATTATATGGGTTTCTGTAGTAGGTTTCGCTATGTATTTTTGTGGCTGCTGGAAGGCGAAAGGTTAAAATTCTTTCTTTGTTTGAAAACAGAGGCCAGTTATGTTATTGAGTGATTGGGAGGGGGCTGTAGTCATGGCAATACACCTGCCTGGGAGAAATGTAATAAAAGGAAAGATGGAAAATAAATGAGACCAAGAGCAGATTGTTACAGTTACCAGGGATTTTTTGTAAATGTATCATTGATTGATCTTTCAAAGAGTATGAACAAGTCATCCAAGAAAGTGTTATTACAAAACAACATAGATAACCTTTAACATTAAAAAAAAAAAAAAAAACTGAACATCAATAGAGTGTCTTGTGTACATAGTAGGCATTATACATCATTATGCATTGCATTGGAATCTTATAACCATTTGGTAATAAATGTTGAACATTCTAAAGAGCAAAAAAGTGGTTGGGTCGGCCTTCTAAATTCCATAATATGAATTCTTTCAGTTCAGTAATATTTTGAATTGGTTTATAGATTTTGTGATAATCCAATGTGACCAAATTTGTGAATAAGTTTGCAACCTATCAGTTCCATTGAATGCACCAATTCTTACAGTTCTTCTATTATACTTAACAAGAGTCCAATAGAGGGACAGGTTGACGTGTTCCAAAAGATGGGTAGAAAGCGTTTGACCACATTGGACCTAGGCTGAAGGTGAGACAGACAAACACTGAATGTTTGGTGGATCTTAGGCCAGAATGGTATACTTAGGGAAAATGGCCAGCATAGGAGGATCAGGGTGACTGGGCTGTGTGTTAGTACCAGAAAATGCTTTTCCTAGGGCTTTATCGATATGGGCTCAATATATATCTGAAAGCAATGTGTATATTAAACTTTTCTGAAATATCATGTCATATATGGGCATCTGCCATTTGTTTAGGAAGCATAACCACATCTCATTGGAGTGGAACATTGGATGCTTGAGTCAGTGTCATACACTGAACTAGGGATGTGCATGGGGAAAATATTCGGTTTGGTTTGGCATTCTGAAATTCAGGATTTCGGTTCGGTTCGGCACTTCGGCATTTCTCTTGCAGCCGCTTAGTAGATAACTGACTAATTCACACAGTATTAGGGAGTTATCTACCAAAAGGCTGAAAGACCTAAATTGGTCTTTCAGTCAGATTTACTAATACTAAAAATTACTTAGTATTAGTAAATTATGCCTCTACTCGCTATACTGCGAGTAGGGGCATGTCTATTAAACAGTGAGTAGCCTGTGGCTGCTCACTGTAAAAAAAAACAAAAAAAACCCCAACTGCCCCCCCCCACCTTGGCCCCCACCCCTGAGCACCGAGTGGGGGCCCTAAAGTTAAATAAGGGGAGGGACTTATTGTCCTCCCCCCGGCCCCCACCCCTGAGTGGTGGATGGGGGCTCTAAATTACTTCATGGAGGGCCCTATTGTCCTCCCTCCTGGCCCCGAGCGGCAGGTGGGGGCCCTATAGTAAAATAATGGGGGGACGTATTGTCCTTCCCCTGGCCCCCACCCATGAGTGGTGGGTGGGAGTCCTAAATAAGAATAAGGGGCGGTGTCAGGACTACAGTATGAGGCACTTTGGAAACCGCACAAACAGAACAAGCCTGCACATACTACTTAACATCCTTCCTGAGGGAATCCCACCAGAATGACCTCATGATAGCAGAAGTGGATTTATTAATACCTGGGTGACCAGCAGACACATTGTCGTAAAACACCTTCATGATATTAACCCTTTTCCCCAATAGAACGAACAGTTTGTCCTGAGGTTTACCGCAGGGCGCCTGAGACTGAGCCTCCATGATGGAGCCAAGCAGTGGAGAGGACAATGAAAGGACAGTGGACGCAATGATACATTCCGGGGGAATGATATGGGACGTTTCTTGCTCTAGTATAGCCTCAGTATCAAACTGCCTGGACAAGGCGTCGGCCTTGACATTTTTAAAACCAGGTCTATAAGTGATAAGAAAATTAAAGCAAGAAAGAAATAGAGACAATCTAGCTTGTCTAGAAGATAATCGCTTGGCATCTCCTATGTAAGCCAGGTTTTTGTGATCAGTAATGATCAAAAGGGGGTCCTTGGAACCCTCTAAAAGATGTCGCCACTCCTTGAGAGCTAGAATAATGGCCAACAATTCTCTATTGCCAATATCATAATTGTGCTCAGCAGGGGACAGCTTTCTAGAAAAGTAACCACAATTATGTAAAGGGGTTTTCTGGCTCTCCCTCTGGGAGAGAACTGCCCCTACCCCTGTCTCTGAAGCATCAACTTCCAGTATGAAAGGCTTACTGGTGTCAGGATGTATCAATATGTCGGCAGAGGCAAACCACTGTTTGAGAGTTTCAAAGGCTTCAATAGCCTCCTTAGACCATATCGTACTACTAGCCCCCTTGCGTGTCATATTGGTGATGGGGTGCTATTACTGAAGAAAATCCCTTTATAAATCTGTAATAATTTGTGAAACCAATGAACCTTTGAATGGCTTTCAACCCAGTGGGTAAAAGCCACTGTAGAACAGACTCTAGTTTTTTAGGATCCATCTTAAACAGGCAGAAATATTATATCCTAAAAACTGTACTTCAGAATGGTCAAAGATACATTTTTCCAATTTTCAATAAAGTTGTTTTTTTAACAAGGTTTGCATAACTTGTTTAACGTGATCGTGGTAAGACTGGAAGTCAGGAGAATAAATAAGGATATCATCCAGATAGAGCAAGACAAAAGAGTAAATGTAATCCCTGAGTACATCGTTAATGAAATCTTGGAAAACCGCTGGAGCGTTGCACAACCCGAATGGCATCACTAGATATTCACAGTGTCCACTTCTGGTACTAAATGCAGTCTTCCACTCATGGTTTTCCTTGATTCTCACTAAATTGTAAGAGCTTCTAAGGTCAAGCTTAGTAAACACTTTTACACCCTGGAGTCTGTCAAATAATTCAGCAATAAGAGGAATGGGGTAGGCGTTCTTAATGGTGATTTTGTTCAATGCCCTGTAATCGATACATGGGCGCAACTCACCATCCTTTTTAGATACAAAAAAGAATCCTGCACCAGCAGGCGACGATGATTCGTATATAGCCTTTATTCAATGAACCTTTAATATATTCCTCCATTACACATAGCGCCTGGTGGTAAGTTAATGGAACAGTCATATGGTCTGTGAGGAGGTAGAGTATTAGACTGAGTCTTGCTGAATACTTCTTTAATGTCTTGGTATTGTATAGGGATCTCGGGATTTTGAGGTGTACTAGTGGGTAAATCAATAATGCCCACTCTTTTGGTGACATGCAATATCCACCTTTCATTACAATCCTTACCCCATTCTAATATTTCCCCATTAGCCCAGTCAATATGAGGATTATGCTTGCTAAGCCATGGGAATCCTAATATGATAGGACAAGAAGGAGATGCAATCACCTGAAATGTAATCTCTTCCTTATGGAAGGCACCAATGGAAATATTAATTGGTAAGGTTTCATGCGTTATCAATGGTTGTGAGAGTGGTCTCCCATCAATAGCTTCAACAGCTAGTTTCTCTTTGATAGGTATAGTATTACCCTTAACAAATTGAACATCAGTGAAGTTTCCAGCAGCACCTGAGTCCATCAGGGCTTTGCATGAAAAGTTATTTTTGTCAAAGATGATCGAAATATCAAGGAGAAATCTATTTTTATTTTTTCCAGAGGACGTTTCCATTACACCTAAGACCTGTCCTCTGAAGGTGCTTAGATGCGGTAGTTTTCAGGACGTATGGGCCAATTGTTTCTCATATGTCCCTTCCTACCGCAGTATAAACATAGGCCTACCTTTTCTTCTATATTGTCTTTCTGCTTCCGACAGTCTAGTGACCCCCAACTGCATGGGTTCGGGTTCGGACTGTACAGGAATTTCAGGGACAATAGGTCTGGAGAAATGGGGTGCTAAATGCATACTCATGCATCTGGTCTTGTTTCTAGTAGCCTCTCTGGTTCTCAATCTATTATCAATCTGCATGACAAAAGTGATAAATTCATTAAGCTTTTTGGGTAAGTCTTTGGCGACAATCTCATCTAGCATAGTTTCAGATAGTCCCTTTTTAAATGCAGAGATTAACCCACTATTAGTCCAATCTACCTCGGAAGCTAGGATACGAAATTCTATGGCATATTCCAAGATAGACTTCCCTTGTCTGATATGCTACAGAGCAGTAAAGACGTCATCCTCTCTGCCTATAGGTTCAAACGTAAGGAACTCCTGGTAATTGTGTGCCACACTCCTATTACTCTCCCATAATGGATTGGCCCAAGCTAAAGCTTTACCTTTTAAGTGATTCATTAGGTAACCAATTTTAACTCTGTCTGTGTGAAAAGATCCCGGTGAGGCCTTAAAATGATACTCCATTTGGTTAAGGAATCCCCGGCATTCTTGAATATTACCATAAAAATGCAGGGGAGGTGATAGGGAGATAGTAGGTGCCTTGTGTACTATAGGTGGAGGTACATAAGGTGGAGGTGAGGCCACAGGTTGCAGGTGCGATGTTAGGGTAAGAAGCGTACTGAAGGCCTGGGCAAATTGATCCATGCGGTGATCATTATCCTCCAGTTTCCTTTCGCAAGCAGCTATGTGCTTACACAATTCTACAGGATCTATAGCCCTGTCGTAATGTCAGGATTACAGTATGATCCAGCACGTTGAATTGTGTAACACAGAGGACTTATAGGTAACATATACCGGACATTAGAATGGCCGGACTAATGTACCAAAGAATAGTCAGGAATAACCAAGGTCAAGGGACACAGAGAGACACAACAATAAGGAAAAGCCAGGGGTCAGGGATGCCAGAAAACGGGGAAGTCAAAATCAATGCCAAAGTCAAATAACCAGAATAACCTGAATCAATAATGCGCTCTCGAAAAACCTCAAGGGAAACCATGACAGGGCACTGAGCAAGAGGAGAACTGGGCATAAATACCCCGCCTGTGGATCTGATTGGTTGTAACCGGCCTTTTACCCCAAAGGCAGTTACCAGGTTCCTATTTGCATGATTGCTGCTCAGCACAAACCCTGCTGTGCACAACTTTATATGTGACATTGGGGACCTATTGTCCTCCACCCCCCCTGTCCCCCACCCCTGAGCAGTAGGTGGGGGCCCTAAATTAGAATAAGGGGGTATCTATTGTCCTCCCCCCCCCCGCCCCCACCCCTGAGTGGTGGGTGGGGGTCCTAAATTAGAATAAGGCGGGGACCTATTGTCCTCCCCCCGGCCACACACCCCTGAGCAGCGGTTGGGGGCCCTAAATTAGAATAAGGGGGGGACCTATTGACCTATGGATTATTTTTTTTTGCGCTTTTTTTAAAGTGCGGCGGTTATTATGGATTTTTATTTGGCCTTTTTTGGGGCTGAAAAAAGCAGATTTAAGAAAAAAGAAGACATCAAATGGTAAGTTTTATTTATTTTTTACAGGTACCTAGTTATTGGTACCCCATCACTATTTTTAGGATGAGGGGGGTAGGTAGGGGTTAAGTAAATTTCTTGGGAGGGGGTGACTAGGGGTTTGGGGAGGACAATAGGTCCACCCCCCCTTATTCTAATTTAGGGCCCCCACCTGCTGCTCAGTTGTGGGGGCCGGAAGGGGGAGGACAATAGGTCCACCCCCCTTATTTTACTTTAGGGCACCCACCCACTGTTCACGGGTGGGGGACGGGGGGGGGGAATAGTTCCCCCCCTGAAGCCCACACAGGCTGCTCAATGTTTACTAGACATGCCCCTACTCACAGTATAGCGAGTAGGGACATAATTTACTTATACTAAGAAACCTTTACTTAGTATTAGTAAATTTGCCTGAAAGAGGTGTGTCTAA
>OW240924.1:64637567-64918623 GCA_933207985.1 Pelobates cultripes
TCTGCCACCTCTCTCCTTTTCACACTCTGCCACCCTTTCAAACTCTGTTATTCCCCTTCCACACTATGTCCCTCCCTTCCACAATCTGTCAGCCCCCTCCATACTCTGTCATCCCCCTCCACGCACACACTGTCACCCCCCTCCACACATACACTGTCACCCCCCTCCACACATCCTTCACCACTCCCCACACACACTGTCGCCCCCTTAATCCTGCCACACTCACATTAACCCATTCGGATACTGTCACACTCACCCCCTCCAACCAAACCACACTGAATTCCCTCATTCGGCCACACCCACCCTATCACATTACCCCCCCTAATCCTGTTACACTCAACTTTTCTCTCACTGTCACACTCCCTCCTCCAACCGTGCTACACTCACCTCCAACCCTGCCACACTCATCCTGTCAATTCACCTTAATCATGTCACATTCACCAACGCTTGCCCTATCACACTCACTCCTCTAACAATGCCACATTCACCCCAACCCTGTGATACACACCTCCCCAACCATGCCATATTCACCCTGTCACATTAACAATTAAACCTGTCATGCTTACCTCCCCTCACCCTGTAACACTCCATATTTCAACCATGTCACACTTCCCCTCCCTTATTTTGTCACACTAACCCCTCCACACTGGTATTTATGTATACACGACTGCCAGGCTGTACAACCATATCCAGCAATCGTGTATAAATGATTAGCATGATTGTAAATTAAATTAGATTATTGCATACTATGCCATAGCTACAGTCAAATAGCTCACTACGCAGCAGCATAGGGAGTCGTGACAATGCAAACCTCTAAAGATGAATACAGAGACTACCTCTCTGCCTGCCATTTAATATACCTACAGCTTCTTATAAACACGCTAATGGGCCTCATGTTTGAGTTTCGCCTAAGGCCTCGCAAAGTCTAGAGCTGCCCCTGCTGGTCATATTGTATTATTGTGTGTCGTCTACACACACTGAAGCATGACTTTCAATGCCTATTTCAAGATCATTTATAAATACTTTGAATAAAAGCAGTCCCAGAACAGAACCCTGAGAGACACTGTTGTCCAGCTTGAAAATTTACCATTAATGACAACTCTCTCTCTACTCATAACAACTCTATGTAATCAAGCATAAATAAACTGCTTTGTGATGACTACTGATTTAGTGTAATTTTTATTTATGGAAGATACCTTGCTGATCTTTTGCAGAAAATGAATGTTCTCCTTTTCTATTTGAGCTTCTCCCTACTATGCAAAGTAGTCTTCAGTCACAACGGTGGTGAACATGACGATGATCATGAAAGAGGAAAACACGACTCACGTCATCATGTTTTTGCCAATGAATCCATAGCTTGCCAAAGAATTGTACCATCCAATTCTCAGTTTGCCTCTAGATTATTCAAGCAGATAACAGATATAAATCCTTTAGATAATATTTTAGTTTCCCCAATCGGTATTTCCAGTTCTCTTGCCATGCTTTCTAAAGGAGCTAAGTCCAAGACCCATGACGAGATCTTAGAAGGTCTTGGCTTCAACATTTCTGAAATCACAGAGGAGGAATTGAATTCTTGTTTCCAGCATCCTTTCTATGTCTTTAATCACCCTGATAGTGAGCTACAGCTCAACAGTGGTAATGCCCTCTTTATAGACAAACAGCTTCAGTCATTTTTAGACGATGTCAAGAGAAATTACGAGTCAGAAGCATTTTCTAGTGACTTCACAAATTCCGATGAAGCAAAGAACCAGATCAACAGCTACGTGGATAAGAGAACCAATGAGAAAATTCCTCAGCTGCTCAGCAGTATTGAAAATGACACAATGGTACTCCTTACCAACTTTATTTATTTCAAAGGTAAGGCCAAAACTGTGCTAATAATTAATTAGGAATGTATAGCCACATTTCAAATGTACCATTGTTTCACATTTGCACAGATTCAAAATATATGTGATTCATTATAAAACATAATCTGCCAGTCATTTCTCTGCACTGCACTACATTAACTAACACTACCCATTACACACTTAACCATACTGTACTACACAAACACTATTAACCCCTACAATACCCTAACTCTAATTATTAACTCCTTTGTTAACACTATTAACTACCTTAACACTTATATTGGTCTAAAACAGGGTTGGCCAATAGGCAGATCCCCAGATGTGATAGAACTACAACTCCCATCATGGGACTTGTAGTTCTACACCATCTGGGGATCTCCCTATTGGGCAGCCCTGATCTAAAAATATAGCTGTAATATAAAAGACGCATAATGATGAAGCATGTATTAAGGAAAAGTAATGCCTTTTTGTGGTTCTGGACACATTTATACACAACTTAACCCAAGTCTTGTGGTTTATAATTATGTCTCCAGAATTCTTCAATGGTATTGGTTTTCCCATACTACACATTTCACCATTTTGTATTCTCTCTCCATTTCCATTGTGGTTTATAAATAAGTTCAGTGATTTATATAAATGCATGCAGCTATAAGTCTGCTTCCTTGGTCAGTGACATCACAGGAAGAATTTTGCCTCCGGAGTGTAAATGTTGCACATGTTACGTTGATGGACATTTATCACCTCCTCTCAATCTCTGGTAAAGCACAAACCATAGTCACTTGCATGTGCTTTCATTGGCTTGGGAGATTATTGTACGTAATCTGGTTCATAAAACAGTACTGTGAAAAGTCTGATAGCAACTGCAGTCATCATAGCAGCTGCTGTCATCTAATTCACCAGTTCTACTCATCATATAGCTGAATGGAACTGTGTCTGGGACTAAACAAAATCTCATCTAAGCATCTAATGTGATGAGGAATTAAAACAAAAATGAAGAAATTAGAATGAAAGACACCTGATTAGTAGAACTTCTTCCTTGCTTGGGACCATCTACCTACTGCAATTGTAGAAACTTTAAATAAAAGTATTTTGTTTCCTTTTGTTATTAATTCATTGTGGTTGAATATTTCTAATCCATCGTTTAAATTAAGGATAGGCAACCTTCAGCGCTCCAGATGTTGGGGACTACATCGACCCTGATGCTATGCCAACATTATGGCTGTAAGAGTATTTTGGGAGATGTAGTCCGCAACATCTGGGGTGCTGAAGGTAGCCTACTCCTGGATAGACAATTAAAAACTAAGGGTTCCTTTATTTTACCCTGCATTTTTTTCTTGCCTAACACATAATTTAAGGGATCGCTATAGGGTCAGGAACACAAACATGTATTCCTGACCCTATAGAGTTAAAACCACCATCTAGCCCCCCTGGACCCCTCCTGCCTCCATAAATATAGCAAAATCTTACTGTATTAAAGCCTCAAGCTGTAACTCTGCATGCTGTTTGCCTAAACAAAAACAAGCAGTCTGTGGACATCACCAGAAGTGGTAGCCTGGTCCAATCACAGTGCTTCCCCGTAGGATTGACTGAGACTGACAAAGAGGCAGATCAGGTGCAGAGACAGCATGATTCAAACACAGCTCTGGCCAATCAGCATCTCCTCATAGAGATGAATGGAATCGATGAATCTCTATGAGAAAACTTCAGTGTCTGCATGCAGAGGGAGGAGACACTGAATGTTTGGATGCATTTTAGGCAGCCATGACCCAGGAAGGATCTCTAACAGCCATCTGAGGAGTGGTCATTGCGGTTATCACTAGGCTGTAATGTAAACACTGCATTTTCTCTGAAAAGACAGTGTTTACAGCAAAAAGCCTGAAGGTAGTGATTCTACTCACCAGAACAAATTCAATAAGCTGTAGTTGTTCTGGTGACTATAGTGACCCTTTAATATATATACATTGTACAATGAGATGCAATGGTAGAATCGGTAACAATATATCACCCATCTCCATGTCTGCATTGCTACAGTTATTTTAAATATTAACCCCTTAAGGACAGATGACGGAAATATTCCATCATGATTCCCTTTTATTCCAGAAGTTAAGGGGTTAATTAGCTTTGCCAGTTTGGACACAATTTTTATATTTTTGTATTTTACGGGTGAGTAACTTTAAAGAACAGAAACATATCAATTTTAATTTGTTGAACTGTGACATAACAGATAATTCTGTGTTTTCAGGGCACTGGGAAATGCAATTTAATGAAGAATTTACTAGTGAAGGAGATTTCCATGTTGATGAGAACACAGTTGTGAAAGTGCCGTTTATGAGGAGAACCGGCATGTATAACGTATTACAGTCTGAAAACGTTACGGTGGTGGAGATTCCTTACAAGGGCAATGCTTCAGCTTTGTTTATTTTACCAAAGGAGGGAAAACTCCGACACATTGAACAGAATCTTCAGGAATCAACAATCAAAGCATGGAAGAGCAAATTCGACCGAATGTAAGAAATTTACTGCATTCATCATACTTTTATTGACATACTTCCTTCTACTTATACACTTAGAATAACAAACCAACACTTCCTATTATGATAAATATAGTCAGAGCAAAACACAATTAGTATAGATATAATCAGGGACTTACAATAAGAGAGAAATTAAATGGGCACTCTAATACGCAAAAAGCTCAGAGTAATGGTACCCTTGGCAGACCCAGAGACTGCCCCACCTTCCGCCATTTAGATAAGTTATACAATCTATACTTCTGAATTATCAATATCAATATTTCCCAAGATGGATGGCAGTCATAGACTGAGGATGCTGGTTTAATCTGCCTCAGCGCTTCTGGTGTATGTACCTTGCTTGTTTGGAATTTGCATGCCCCTCTCCATAAAGTGTGATTAAAGGGGGACACCTGCCCTGGGTTACAGCTGACCTCATTCAAGTGTACCAGTTTAGAGATTATCTGTGGTTAAATTTCAAGCGTATTGGCTCCATGAACGATCGCTGTACTTACAGACAATGGCGAAAGGCATGCACAAAACAAACAAAAATGGCAAACGCCCAATATTTCTGTGAGCAGTTTGAACAACAACCTATCAAACCCAAGAAACATTTGGAAAATCATAAATCGCATATAAACCCCCACAATTCACTCCCAACCCTCCACTGTCAAAATGGACAACCAAACACTGCAACACCCCCTAGATGTAGCACATGACTTTAATAATTAATTTGTTGGATGTGGTACCACCCTGGTTGCTAAGATAACAAATAACACTTATTTTCATACCACAAATAAAGATCAGGCCCTGCCAAATCTTCAAAATCCTAATATAAAGAAATTCAATTTTAGACCTGTGCAGGTTAGTGTTGTTAATAAACATCTTAATAATTTAAAAATTAAAAACCAGTGTGGGTCAGATCAAATCCCAGCAGTGTTGCTGAAGCTCAGTGCGCCAGCAATTGCTAAACCTGTCACTACCCTTATCAATGAATCCCTGGCATTAGGATACATACCCAAACTTTGGAAGACTGCAAAAGTTGTACCTATCCATAAAAGTGGCGACAATACTTTGGTATCTAACTATCGCCAGATATCATTGCTCCCTGTATTGCCAAAAATCTTGGAAAAACGCATCCACATGTAACTATGTGAATATTATCAACGACCAAATTATCTGACCGCTGATCAATTAGGTTTTCATTCAAATCACTCAACTTTGACTGTCCTCTTAAAAGCTTGCAATGACATCTAAATTGGCATGGAACAAGGATACTTAACTTATTGTTGAATGGGTAAGGCAGTGGCTGAGTGACAGGCAACAGAGGGTTCAAAGCTTGGACTTGTCACCAGTGGGGTACCTCAGAGATCTGTACTTGGACCCATTCTCTTTAATATTTTTATTAGTGATATTGCAGAAGGTCTTGATGGTAAGGTATGTCTTTTTGCTGATGATACTAAGATATGTAACAGGGTTGATGTTCCAGGAGGGATAAGCCAAATGACAAATGATTTAGGTAAACTAGAAAAATGGTCAGAATTGTGGCAACTGACATTTAATGTGGATAAGTGCAAGATAATGCATCTTGGACGTAAAAACCCAAGGGCAGAGTACAGAATATTTGATATAGTCCTAACCTCAACACATGAAAGGGATTTAGGGGTGATTATTTCTGATGACTTAAAGGTAGGCAGACAATGTAATAGAGCAGCAGGAAATGCTAGCAGAATGCTTGGTTGTATAGGGAGAGATATTAGCAGTAGAAAGAGGGAAGTACTCATGCCATTGTACAGAACACTGGTGAGACCTCACTTGGAGTATTGTACACAGTACTGGAGACCGTATCTTCAGAAGGATATTGATACCTTAGAGAGGGTTCAGAGAAGGGCTACTAAACTGGTTCATGGATTGCGGGATAAAACTTACAGGAAAGGTTAAAGGATCTTAACATGTATAGCTTGGAGGAAAGACGAGACAGGGGGGATATGATAGAAACATTTAAATACATAAAGGGAATCAACACAGTAAAGGAGGAGACTATATTTAAAAGCAGAAAAACTACCACAACAAGAGGACATAGTCTTAAATTAGAGGGACAAAGGTTTAAAATAATATCAGGAAGTATTACTTTACTGAGAGGGTAGTGGATGCATGGAATAGCCTTCCAGCTGAAGTGGTAGAGGTTAACACAGTAAAGGAGTTTAGGCATGCGTGGGATAGGCATAAGGCTATCCTAACTATAAGATAAGGCCAGGGACTAATGAAAGTATTTAGAAAATTGGGCAGACTAGATGGGCCGAATGGTTCTTATCTGCCTTCACATTCTATGTTTCTATGTCTAATTGGAGCTATTGTCCTTGATTTTGCCAAGGCCTTTGATACAGTAGACCATGGCATTCTTTTGCAAAAACTTAAAAGCTCAGGTATTGGTAATCATCCGCTAACCTGGTTTTGATCGTATGTTTCAGACCGATTGCAATATGTGGCCATTTCTGATAGCGCTTCCCTCCCTCTTCCCAAGGCCGCCTTTAACACGGGGCAAACGGGGCAAGTGTCCCGGCTCTGTCACTGCTGGGTGGCCCAACGCAGCTGCCCTGTTTGCCCTCTGCCCGCAACAATTTCTTTTGGGGTCACTGATCCCAAAATAAATTGTGGGCAGCGGATCCGCACACTATGGGGGCACATCGGGTGGCCCATGCACTTAGGGCCACCCAGTGGGCCTGTGTCAGCAGGGGCCCAGTCGGGCGCTGTAGCGCTTTAACAGCATGACCGGGCCCCTTGCTTTTCAGCAGCCGGTTGGGAGGAAGTGACAGCTGTGCGTCACTTCCTCCCACAGAAACAGGAGCCGCGTGGGAGGAAGGAGGACCAGCTGTTCCGGAGGAGGCCAGGCCGGGACAGAGCAAGAGCTTAACTTCCAGCCACCCCAGCCCACTGGACCCCAGGTAAGCCACCCTCCAGGAAAAGGTAAGAATCTGGAGGGTGGTTATCAAATTTTCTAAGTGACTGAGTGTGTGTGTGTATCAGTATGTATGTATGTGTGTCAGCATGTCTGGCTGGCTGTGTGTGTCAGTATGTCTGTGTGTGTGTCTGTGTGTGTGTATTTCTGTCAGTGTCTGTGTGGTTCAGTATGCCTGTGTGTCTGTGTGTGTCAATATGTCTGTATGCGTGTATGTCTGTCAGTGTCTGTGTGTGTATTTCAGTATGTCTGTCTGTGTGTGTATGTGTGCCAGTATGTGTGTATGTGTGCTAGTATGTCCGTGTGTGTGTGTTTATGTGTCAGTGTGTATATATGTGTGTGTATCTGTATATAGTCATTGTGTGTATCTATATGTGTCAGTGTTTGCATCTGTAAATCTGCATGTGTGTCAGGTTGTGTATCTCTGTGTCTGTATGTGTGTCGGTGTATCTATATGTAGTCAGTGTGTGTACCTTTGTATCTGCATGTGTGTCCGGTTGTGTATCTGTGTGTGTTTATGAGTGTCAGCGTGTGTCAGTGTATCTATATGTAGTCTGTGTGTATCTGTATGTTTTCATTGTTTGTATCAGTGTATCTATATGTAGCCAGTGTGTGTATCTTTGTATCAGCATGTGTGTCAGTAAGTGTATCTGTATGTTCTCAAAGTGTGTATCTATATGTGGTCAGTGTGTATCTGCATGTGTCAGTGTATCGTTGTTTGTATCTGTCTGTCTGTGTATCTGTATGTGTGTCAGTGTGTTTTTGTATGTTCTCATTGTGTGTATATGTGTATCTATATGTAGTCGGTGTGTATCTGTGTGCCTGTGTGTGTACCTGTGTATCTATATGTAGTCAGTGTGTGTTATTGTTTGTATATATGTGTCTGTGTATCTGCATGTGTTTTTAGGTTGTGTATTTGTGTCAGTCTGTGTATCTGTATATCTGCATGTGTATCACAGTGTATGTGGCAGTGTATGTGTATATGTGCATACATCTCAGTATTCAAACACACTCCTGCATTGAAACATTAATACTACATACAAACACACCAAAATTATATATAAACATACCCCTGCATACACATAAATACATGCTTGCATTCAAATGCCAGCACCACATATGAACACATCCCTACATTCACACAAACATACTCCATACAAAACATGCTTACATTCAAACACACAAACACTGCTCATTGCTAAATACAACCCTGCAAGCATGGGACAATGATAGATCCCCAGCTGTCAAAGCATTGTTGGAATTGTATGACAGATGGGGGTCTACCGTATGGCCACCCTTGCGATAGCGGGGCTCAAAATAAGCATTGCACCAGTGCCCTTTCTAGTTTAGTTCTGCCACTACATTGCGGTGGAGGGCGTGACTACATGCCAGGGAGTGGGGTGGGGGGCGGGGGGCCCAAGTAAATACTTGCCCAGGGTCTAATCAATATTAAAGACAGCCCTGCCAGTCACGTGTGGTGTTCCCCAAGGCTCCATACTCTAGCCCCCTGCTATTCACATTATTTATAAATGATCTGCCTAATGTCTGCAAATACTCAACTGTACACATGTATGCAGACGACACTGTAATCTAAGCTAGTAAACCCAAGCTACCGCAGCTTGAAGCTGTGCTCCAAAACCAATTCACAGAGGTAGAAAAGTGGATAGCGGATAACAAACTCTTTCTAAGAACTGACAAAACAGTTACAATGATCTTTGGAACTGTACCTAAATTACGTAAACTACAAAATCAACAATTGTTTATCAGAACAAATTCAAATAGCACACTGACAGCAGTCTGCTCTTTTAAATATCTAGGTATGTTGCTAGACCCCAATCTATCCTTTGGGCTTCACATTGAAAAAATCTCTTCAAAACTTTACCCAAAACTAGGTGCCCTGTACAGAAACAAAGCCTGCTTAAGCCCTACAGTAAGGAAACCGATAGTGCAACAAATGCTAATGCCGGTCATTGATTATGGGGATGTAGGGTATGCAAACACACCTTAATAAACTTAATACGTTATATAATTTGTTCTGCCGCTTTGTACTAGAATGTAATGGACATGTTAAAAGAGCTAAACTGGCTGTCGCTGGAATCCCGACGCACTCTTCACCTTTCCAGCTTGGTGCATAAGAGCATTTCTGGGAAGCTCCCACCCTACCTGAGTAGAATGCTCTCCTGGCTGTTCCCACCTCCTATAACCTCTGATCCAGTACTATCATGATATTTAGCATATCGCAATATAAAAATAAAGTGGCTAAATCCTCCTTTTCCTACAGAGCACCGCAATTATGGAATAACCTCAGGGACATAGTCAAATCTTCATTCAGTCTAAAATCTTTTAAGAGATCTATGGCAATATACCCCAGCACAGAATGCACCTGTCATGGTTGAATATATTTACTACCTATTATGTATTTAATTTATATGTGTGTATATATATATATATATATATTTATAGTTTGTATATTGTATTTTTGTTAAATTGTATCCTATTGTATCAATGCAATGTTTTGTGGACCCAGGACATACTTGCAAACGAGAGAAATCTCAATGTATCCTTCCTGGTAAAATATTTTATAAATAAATAAATGTACATAGTAAATCTATGTAGCAAATGCAGTATGCATTCTCCCAAACAAATATAAAATCAAATAAGAATTTTTGTCAAATGTCCTTTTGAGGGACCTGGTAATGGTATATGGTGGGGACTGTAAAATAAAGAACAAGAACATTTATTCCACTCTAAAAAAAAAAGGCTAAATGAAAATCTATAAAGTCAACATTGAAAATAAAAATTAAAAAATTCTAAATCGCACACGGAAAAAAAAAGTCGTTTTAAAAAAAAAAAAACATTAAAAAAGTGATACAAAAAAAATTATCCACATTCATCAATCAAGGGCTCTGTTTAGACTGAGTTTATGTAGCAGGAAAAGGGCTTTCCCACGCTATGCAATCCAGCCAACGTGATGCGTCTTTTCCTGCGATGCAAACTCCGTGCCCTTCGTTAGCAAAGTTGGATTACTTTTTTTTTTATATTGCAATTTGTTTTGACCCCAGACAAAGGCGCACACAGGCGCTTAAACACACGACAGGTAGCGTAGTTGTTTTAAAATTTTCACAGTATGTGAGTGGTGATTTGTTTGTAGGAGTCTCTAGCTATTATCCGATTTTGTTTTCAGGATGTGTAAGCGCAAAGCCACCTTTGACTCTTTGTTACCAATGATAGGAGAGCCTTGAGTAATGCAATAAAAATAAGTGGTTAAGTCATGGTAGCACTCTCAGATACATCCTCACATTGGCGATATATCCTTTTAGCATTAGGCATAAATTATCCTTTACAAATATAGTGATCAGATTTGCTACAAAATGATTTCTAATCTGTTACTTTCTTCATTCATATGTGATAGGTATGTGGAGTTATGCCTTCCTAAATTTACTATTTCCACAACTCTGGATCTTGAAGAACTATTAGATAAATTGGGAATAACTAAGGTATTTTCAGACGCTGCTGATTTTTCTGGGATTACAGAGCAAGTCAAGTTAAAAGGGTCCAAGGTGAGAGGTTTTTATGTCCTTACACATGAATTTACTGAAATTGAAGTGGTCTGGTTGCAGTGTCCCTTTTGCATTTAGTGCTGCAATCTTGAACAGCTCCAGAGAAACTGCAATGTTTACATTGCAGCACAAAGTCAGCCTCTAGTGGCTGTCTCCCAGACAGCCACTAGAGGGCTTCCTGGATCAAAATGGACCTTTGGTCCAGTATCTGATGCTGGAAGTCCTTACACTCTGCATGAGGACATCCAGCATCAGATATTTCCTGATAGGAAAGAATTGATTCAATGCTTTTCAATGGGGAGGTCTAATGCTCGCATTAGCGCCTGCTTATTGCAGGATGTTGGAGGGGGCCGAGCATCGACCCAGCACCAAGGGACATCGGCACTGGGATAAGGTAAGTAAATAAAGGGTTTTTAACACTTTTTTTTACCGAGGAGGGGGAGGGTTGCAGGGGGGAGGGAGGCAGGGAAAGCGATAGTGCCATGCCAGAAATACAGCTTTTTATTCCTGGCACTACAGTATCCCTTTAATGTTAATGTTTTATTATTACATTGATGTTATATTATTGTGTAGGGCATTGTGGAATTTGGTGGAGCTCTGTAAATGCGAACTATAATTAATAAAGTAAAAACACTTTCAGGGCTTTTTCAAGCAACAAATTAGGATAATTCACAAGAGAATTTCAAATTTTAGGCCAATTCAACTATTTTGACTTACCATTTGCAATTTCCATGCCAATTGCACACAATTCCTGGTTTAGTAAATAACCCCATATGGTGGATGATTAAGAAGCAGGAGTAAGCTGCTGACTGTTAAATACTGATGGAGAATTTATTTGGGCTCCCATTACGTTAGTCTCATCCATTGCATAACCCTCTTTTAATGCTTGTCTGGTTTTTTAGAATTAGCCTACTCACATGTTATCCCCTTTATATCCTGTTTATGATATTCCATTCTGTAACCTTCATATTCTTCCCTTTGATGTTGCAAGTAAGCACCCCTGTGGAGTTACTCATTTCCTGCCCCTATATTCAGATACTCAGAATGTTTCCCTTGTATCTCTGTTAAAGCGTTGAATCTCTGGTTATCTCTACAGGCGGTCCATAAAGCAGCTCTGAGTGTTAATGAGAAAGGAACAGAGGCCTCGGCGGCTACAGTCTTTGGGATAATGCCCGTGAGTCTTCAATCCTCTATGGAAATTCTAATAACCGTTCCTTGTGCTCGTTTATAATGCAGAATCTTGTAGAGTTCTGTTTATATGAAAAGCAAAAAAAAAAACAGTGGCCGCATAATATTTCTCACGTCTATTGAACCATTGTTTCTGAGTTAGCAGTTTGCCTTAGAATTGCACCATTGATAAGTATAGCTCTATGCATTGATGGTGAAAAGTATTGGCCAAGGATAGTGGGTATTGAAGTTAAGCGTTCCTGTGGAGTTACTCACTAAATGACCCTATATTCATATACTCAGATTGTATCCTATGTATCGTTATTATTGCGCTGAATGTCTGGTTCTCTCCATAGGCGGTCCACAAAGCAGTATGGAGCGTTGATGAGAAAGGAACCGAGGCAGAGGCAGAGGCAGTGGCAGCCATTAAGATAGTGACCAGAAGTCTACCTACAACTATTGTATTTAATAGACCTTTCTCCTTTATCAGGGAAATTACAGAAAATTATACTGTTCTGTTTACAGGAAGCCTGATAAACCCAGCGGTGGCATAATATGTCACATGTACAGTGAGGGCAAAAAGAATATTATAACCCCTGCTGATTTTGAACGTTTGACCACTGACAAAGAAATTACCTGTCTATAATTTTAATGGTAGGTGTATTTTAACAGTGAGAGACAGAATATTAAATAAATAAAAAGAAATCCAGACAAACGCATGTCAAAAGAGTTATAAATTGATTTGCATTTCAATGAGTGAAATAAGTATTTGATCCCCTATCAATCAGCAAGATTTCTGTCTTTTATACAGGTAATGAGCTGAGATTAGAAGCACTCTCAAAGGGAGTGCTCCTAATCTCAGATCGTTACCTGTATAAAAGACAGCTGTCCAAGGAAACAATCAATCAGTCTCCAGACCTTAATCCCAATGCAATCTGTGGAGGTAGCTGAAGGTTCGAGTTGCTAAACATCAGCCTCGGAACCTTAATGACTTGGAGAGGATCTGCAAAGAGGAGTGGGACGAAATCCCTCCGGAGATGTGTGCAAACCTGGTGGCCAACTACAAGAAACGTCTGACCTCTGTGATTGCCAACAAGGGTTTTGACTCAAAATAAAAAGGTTGAATATTTGAGTATTTGACAAAATTGGGTGCATTTCTAATGAGGTAAAAGAATTCTTTGCTCCAGCTTTGCAAGATAATCTTCAACAAAACAAGGGTGCTATAAAACCAGACTGCTTTTAGAACAACGTGAAAAAGACTTGGGTACTACTGTGGGCACTTTTTCATAATGCAAAAAAAAATAACAAAAATATAAGTCCCATACGCTTAACATTCATGTAAGATGCAATAATTAAATTGCAAACTACTAACCGCATGTACAGGAAAACCATGACAAAAGTGTTGCAGATAATAAACAAAGCCCCAAAGACCAGTTAAAACCAAAAAGATCAAACAAGTCAAATACAAGAGTTAAAAAGAAGTGAAAGTTTGTGTGTCTGTGTATTAGTTGAGCACGATGGAGATCAAAAAATATATAATAAAAAATTGTCTTAAAACATAATATAAACAATAGAGATTGACAGCACTAATTGGGAATGCTTATCACCCATTTTGCTGTTGAATTGAAGAACGGTATGGCTTAACTGATTAGTTGGGTCGTGGTGTGCAACCCGTGCAAGACATGGTGAGGTATTGGTCTTTCAGTGACAATAGCATGACCATGGGGAAAAATCACTGGCCGTGAGAAGTGACGACTGAACTTGTTGCTGAGGAGTGGAACTTGGAGGCACTCTCTATAATATAATTAAAGAGACACTATGTGCACCCAGACCACTTCAGCTCATTAAAGTTGTCTGGGTGTCCCAGGCCCCTTAACCCTGCAGTTAGCAGGGTTAACTTTACCTCTAGTGACTGTGTAACAGACAGCCATTAAAGGCATTTCCGGGTCTTCATGGGACATCCAGCATCAGCCAAACCACCATAGGAAAGCATTATCCAATTGCATGCTTAGGTGTGTTTCCCCCCACCGGCTGACATCGGCAGAGGAGCCTGAACCAGTGCTGAAGGATATCGATGCTGGAATCAGGTAAGTGACAAAGGGGTTGAGTGGAGGGGTGGAGTCAAATGAAGGGGGCACTAAAGCACAATTTTTTCCTAACTTAAATTTAACTTCTAGTCTAAGAGGCTTTCAAGCATACAAAGTCCAATAGGGATTAAGACTTGAATGACTTACCTGTGATGGTGTAGGATGTAGTATGAATAGACCTTCAAATATGAGTAACATTTTTGTAAGAAGCAAAGTGCAGAATAGCAGTATAGTTTACAGTATTGAATTATAAACCCAGACGTAGTTAACTGTCTTGGTTGGAGTCGCCAAAGGTTCTGTTCTTGGTCCCTGTAGCGGAACCCGGTAACCCAACTGATTACCTCCGCTCTTACCTTCCTTCAGCCACTCAGGAACCACCTTAGAGTATAACGAGACCCATTTCCCCCCAGTAACTGAACGACACACAGTCCTGGAGGTACAACACAATTTTATTGAGCCACACACAGCTTTTATGCATGTCCCTGTGCAAGGGGTTTTCCTCTCAAACCAATAGGGGTCATATCCCAGGAGCCTCTGCGCCTGGGAGCAAAAGCACGGGAAAGGGGGGCATTGTCCCTTTGCCTACCAGGTACAGAAAGCCTGCCACCCAATTGAACAGGGGGTCTTCATCCCAGGATGCTCTGTGTCTGGAAGCTAAGGCGTGGGAAAAGCAACTGTTCCTTTGTCTCCCAGTGTCACATGGTCATCCCCATCTTGTGGTGTCTGTGATTACAACTGCCTTTCTGGCACTAAGGGAGGTGCCAATCAGCAGCCCTGTACTGGTGTACCTGACTCCTGTGAATGCCGGCCTCTGCGGATCCATTCCAATTTGTAACCCCACGTTCACCCACAGTATTGACGACGTCAACGTGTGTGTGATGTCATGCAAAGGACGCGCACGCACGTTCTGGGGTCAAAGGCCATGTACAGCAAATCGGATCTGAAGAGGGCTTATTTAAATTCCTTTTTCCTTTTCCTCATTGCCTTGTCGTGGTTTCCCTAAGTAGGTTATCCGAGGGAGTGTTCCTGAGCGTTTATTTCTGGTTTTTGACTTTGGCTTTGTTTTGACTTCCCTGTACTCTGGTATCCTTGACTTTCAGCTTTCCCTCATCGTTATGTCTCCCTCTGTGTCCCTGACCTCGGCAAGTTTACTGACTATTCTCTGGTACGTTAAGTCCGGACATTCTAAGGGCCGGTAAGACATTACCTTTAGTCCTAGGTGTGATACAATTGTGCATGCTGGATCAACTAGTATCCTGACATCCAGGCACAGAAAAGCCTACCAAAGTGGCCAGTGCCCCAAAAGTGTACCCACCAATCTCATGCATCCCCACCAGGGCACTTTCCCCAACCACTCTCCACTCGCAAGACTCTGGTGCTGAAATCTGCAAGGTAAGCATCTCCTTTTGGGGTATGAATGCTCCCCTGATTGGTGTTCGTCTATCTGAAAGGGCGACCCCCGGGGGAGCACTCATTAATTACTTCCCATGCAGTTTCACACTTGTGTTGCAAGTGCGAACGTTCTAATGGGGCACCGGGGAGGTCCTCGTTTGGGAGATAAATGAGTCAGGAAACAATCTACGAACGCTCCACCTGGCTGGTGTTCGTCTGTACTGTAGCGGCCACCCAGGGGAGCCCTCATTAATTGTTTCCCTTGCAGTTTTGCACCAATGAGTGAGGTGAGAACGTTCTAATTGAACGTTCTAACCCACGTTCTAAATGGGAGATGGGGGTGTTCCCCGTTCAGGAGACAACTGAGTTTCTTTCATGAGAGCTCTCCCGAACAGAGAGTGGGGCACAGTATACGGAAATTACAGGGGAACACAAACAATATGGACGGAACTCCACGAACGCTCAGATCTCGCGAGAGTGAACTCTAGCCCTGCAGGCTAGAGTTCACTCTCCACTGGACCACCAGGGAAGGCAGCAGGAACAAGAATCCCCCCTCCCTTCATAAGGTAAAAAGGGAGGGGGGATATTAAGTAATCTGCCCCCACCTCCACTGGACCATCAGGGAAGGCAGCAGCATGGTCCCCCCTCACTACATAAAGTAAGAAGGGAGGGGGGATATTAAGTAATGTACCCCCACCTCCACCCCCCACAATCACCCACACACATGCACAGCACCAACACACATACAGCACCCACAGACATACACAGCACCTACACACATACAGCACCCACAGACATACACAGCACCCACACACATACAGCACCCACACACATACAGCACCAACAGATATACACAGCACCCACACACATACAGCACCACAGATATACACAGCACCTACACACATACAGCACCCACAGACATACACAGCACCTACACACATACAGCACCTACACACATACAGCACCCACAGACATACACAGCACCCACACACATACACAGCACCCACACACATACACAGCACCTACACACATACAGCACCCACACACATACACAGCACCAACACACATACAGCACCCACACACACATACAGCACCCACACACACAGCACCTTCACAAACACACACAGCACACAAACAGCACCCTCACACACAGCACACAAACAGCACCCTCACACAGCACACTAACAGTACCCTCACAAACACAAACAGGACCATAACAAACACACACACAGCACACTACCAGTACACTCACACACAAACAGCACCCTCACAAGCGCACACACACACACAAACAGCACTCTCACACACAGTACATTAACAGCACCCTCACAAGCGCGCGCACACAAACACCCTCACCCACATAGCACACTACCAGCACCCTCACACACACATCACACTAACAGCACCCTCACACAGCACACACACACACAGCAGTGTATGTGTGTGTGTATATATGTGTATACATATATATATATATATATATATATAAAGCCAGAAAAAATCAGCACTCCCAGGAATTTTGCAAAAAATCCAAACACTTAACTTTATTCCAGTAGTCAACGTTTCAGTTCCACGGGGGAACTTTCATCAGGACAGAAAACCATTTTAAAAAATCAGCATGGCTTAAATAAGAAAGGCAATCAGTTAAACTCACAGTTCAGATGTGCAGAGGATCAATCAGTCTCTCTTCTAAGCAAGTGAGCGGCTGCACCCAGCCTCCATCACTATGTCTGTACGTTCTAGCTATTTCCTGACTATTCGCGTCTCCCATCTCCATGGAGACGTCAGACGCATGCGCAATCACAGGCTACTGTTGCTCTGCGCACGAGAATCAAATTGCATACAATTACCAAAAGATACACTGTATCATACATATTCTGAAGAGACACACTGTTATTAATGCCTAGAATTCATAACAAAAATATAAACTCCTCAAAGTGATCGCACTGTTTCTCAAAAATCTCTGACTCTATACAAATAAAATACAATGTCTAAAGAAGCCTAAATACACAATCTTATCCATTCAAATAAAAATCATCCTAAGTCAATACTTATGTGAAAATTCCCTATAAACACTCCTATAAAGGAGAAGTTAAATATACATACACATGCAGCCTAACATGTGATCCACCCTTTTAAGTATATTTCAACAAATGGATTGCATTAAAGGTAAAGTGCTCAATTATGCCGACAGACTCATAAGAGCCTAACTTTTTATAATCATCCATTTCATGAGTGTGCAAAACCATTTGAAAAATAGCAATATGCTAAATACATAACATTAAGGTGGTATGGGTGCCACTGTGCAAACCCAGGTGATGCTATAAACTAGGGGGGGGGAAATAAAAATTTCAACATATTTAAAGAGATAGTGTACAATTATATACATATACAAATCCCAATAGTAACACCTCCTTAATCATTGTAAAGTAGCAAACTTGTAATGCGAAAGCTTCAAAACTAGGCATCAAAACGATTCTTAATAAACCTCACACCATATTCTGAACCGTGGTTAAAGGAATGCCATGATGTACATTTGATAATCAATAACATAATAAAAAATACTAAAGTGAGCCTGGTAACATACTAGTGAACATATTTACATATTCTGGTATTTTCCTAAACTGACTCCAAAGTTTTTTCCACTACTATATAACCTATTAGAGGAATGAAGTAAATGTAAGTTTCTCATTGAGTCCATACGGGGCCAATGTCCCCAATTTCTGAATCCACCATGTCTCATTCTGTAGCAGCTTCTCCTGTCTGTTACCCCCTCTCCTTGAAATTGGAAGATGATCTATCGCCACACACTTCAATGATGCCAAAGGATGGCCTTTCTCCAAAAAATGTTGTGCCACTGGTTTATCAGACTTCTTGTCCCTATAGGCCAATCTAATGCTGGACCTGTGCCCTCTTATTCTTTCGCAAAGTGCTGTTTCCATCTTGCCAACATAGTTTAAGCCACACGGGCATGACAATTTATAAATTACATAATCTGTTCGACAACTATGTTGAATCTTGAACAATTGGCCCGTGTGTGGATGATTGAAACTCTTGCACGGTATAAGGTGTCCACAGGTAACACAGCCTACACATCTTAAACATCACACACAAAACGTAGCAAACTACGTGCTTGGCTCTTTGATTGTATGTTCTGATTTGGCTTTGAGCATAGCCATAAAAAAGTGTAAACACTTTAAAAAAAACAAACAAGATTTCTTCAAATGTAAAATGTGTTCGGCATGCAAATACACGGATAATTCCTGTAATAGTACTACTAAATTTAAATCAAATATCACTAACAAAGAATACAAAATAAATAATTTCATCACTTGTAATACTAAAAATGTAATTTACATATTGGAGTGCCCTTGCGGTCTCCAATACGTAGGCATGACAACCAGAAAACTTAAAACCAGGATAGCCGAACATTGCAGGAATATTCTAAAAGGTTTCACTAACCATACAGTGTCCAAACATTTCCAAATACACAATAAAAATCCTAAATTCCTGAAATTTTACGCTATAGATGTCTGCACTTTACCATGGAGAGGTGGCAATATTACAAAAATTCTTGGGCAGTGTGAAATGAAATGGGTCTTTTACCTAAAAACTTTAATTCCCACCGGGCTTAATTCAAACTTTGATCTGTACAATTTTTTTTAACCCTATTTTTATTTTTTTATTACTTCTTATTATTCCATTTTCCATCTCATCATTTCCTCTTCCATTGATTTAAAAACATTTTTTACTGCCTATAGCTCTGTATTCAATTTTACCTTCTGTTTGACACTCATTGTTATTTTCGTTTTATTTTATATTATTATTATTATTTTAATGCACTTATTCTGTTTTACATATATGATTTATGTGTTGTTTAAAATTCAGAAAATAATTTTTATTTTATTTTTAATTTAATTAAATTTTTTATGTGAATTACACTTTTATTATTTGCTTCAGACTTTATCATCTAGATTTGTCATTATATTAAGTATATTTTTAAACTTTTATTGGTATCCACAAAGATGCTCTTAGATTCAGTTATAACTATGTATTAAAATTTTTGTATGATTTTGTCCTTTTGTACGCTGTTATTTTTCCCTAAATTATACTTATTATTTTTATCTAATATTGTCTATGCATATATATTATTATTAATAGAAGTTGTTTCAATGTCTTATTTCAATTTGTTATTTTTATTTTATTTCTATAAAGGGAGCTATTGCTCCTCTTGTTTCTTTTAGTATGTGTTATTCCACTTTTTTGCCTGTAGAGGGAGCTAATGACCCTTTTATCTTTTATCTTTGTTATACAAATTACCTGTCCACCATTTTTTTGGATCCCTAGCTTATCCGGGCAGATTGTTGGAGCCCAAAAAAAAAGGGGGAAAAAATACTTTTTTTTTTTAATTGGTCATGTGACTATGATGTCATAAAACCATTATTTTCAAAATCCTAACCCTATTTAAGCAGCTCAGGTCCCATTCACTCTGTAAAACACTTTTGATAAAGCCTATCCAAGGAGAAACGCGTTTTAGTGTATTGTTTATAACTTTTTTATCACTATTTTAATTTATTATATATTGTATAACTTTTATTATTTTTTTAATATTAAAGTACTTTTTTAATTGGACCTAACATTGGTGCTGTTGGATTGTTTGGCGCTATATCCCTGGTGGGGATCATACCACCCAAGCGCCTTGGATTGAGCAAACCGGAACTTGCTCTTTAGCATGTGAGTAGGTTTAACTTATTTATTTCTACTTACACTCCTTTTTACGGTGTACACTATTGTGGTTCTGTTTGTTTATCTCCACATATACACGGACAGAAGAATTTATATTTACACCTGTATCCTTGCGTGGGGATCATACCACTTCAAGCACTCTCAGAGGAGCCACGTTTTACAGCTCCATTAAACGTGAGTGTACATTTTATAGTTTTTACCTACCCTTGCTTCATAGCTCTACATACTTAACCATATACAATTTTTATTTGTTTATTTTTTTATGAGGATACCACCTACCACACATAAAATTAGAAGAATTACCTCTGCACTTGATCAATAGGCGGGGATTATTCCACCCAGGCGCATTCGCTCGAGCTGTATTGAAGCTCCTGGAAAGTGTGAGTGGACATCTTTTATTTTACCTATTATCACTACAGTTTTGAATACTACACTATTATTTCTTCTCTGGTTCTCTCCACATATACCTTATCAAGGATTACTGAAGCGCTGCGCCTACCCCACTGTTTTTATCCAGTTTTCTGAACGGAAAAGAAAGACTTCGTATTGGTGTTCAAGCTGCTTTTGGACTATTATCACTTTGCTTCCGCGCTGAATTTATTTTTGTGTGATTGTGTAGTTTTAAGGTGAAGCTCGTGGTGCTGATCTTTCAGAAGCACGCTGCCCACGCATCACCCTTCTGTCGGTCCCTACCTTGGCTTCCTGTAAGACAGAGGGCTCAATTTAAAATTCTGGTTCTTGCTTTCAAATCTCCACATAATGCTGCTCCCACCTATCTATCCTCCCTTATACACAAGTATGTCCCGTCTAGGCCCTTACACTCTGCTGAACACTTACGTCTATCTTCTGTCCATACTCCCAACTCTGATGCTCGCCTTCAAGACTTTTCCAGGGCTGTACCGTTCCTGTGGAACCCACTTCCCTCCTCCGTTAGATGCTCACCCAGTCTCCACTCCTTCAAAAAATCATTAAAAACCCACTTCTTCATTGAAGAGTATTAATTAAACTGTTAATAGCGCCTGACTGATTCCTCTTCTACAACTGTCAGTAGTCTAATACTATCCTTACCTTTTTGTGTCATTTTACCCCACTCCCTCTAGCATGTAAGCTCATTGAGCAGGGCCCTCCACCCCTCTGTTCCTGTGTGTCCAACTTGTCTGGTTACATCTACATGTCTGTTCGTCCACCCATTGTAAAGCGCTGTGGAATTTGTTGGTGCTATATAAATAATAACATAATAATAATAATAATAATGACAGATGTAAAATATGCACAGAAATGTTGTTGGACAGTCCAGAACAATTTCAGGTTGCTTAAGTCACGTGTGCTGGGAGTACAACACGAAATACCTCTGAATTTGCAGTGTTTCATTTGCCACTTTTATATCTCAATGTCAATCAGAGAGCCAGAGAGGTGTTCTTCAATTTCTGCTAGCTCCATGGAGCGAACTTAAGTAGGACCATATTTAATATTGATTGGACCCTGGGCAAGTATTTGCTTGGGCCCCTGGACCCTGCCCTCCCCCCTACTTCCACCGTCTCCCCTCCACCCCCCACATTCCTTGGCATGCAACCATGCCCTCAACCCTAACCAAGTGAAAAATGTGATGTATAGAGGCCCTGGTGCAAGAATTTTTGGGGGGCCTCCCCTCTAGTGCAAGAGTGGAGAAAAGATAGACCCTCATCTGTCATAAAACTCCCACAATGCTATGGGGGTCTACTATTTGGCCATTCTTTCTGTGTTGTATTTATGAGCAGTTTTTGTGCATTTTAACGTAAGCATGTTTTTTATACAGTATGTGTGTGCATGTAGGAGTATTTGTATGTACTGTTACCATTGGAATACAGTAGTGTACTTGTGTGTAGTGTTTGCATTTGAATGCAGGTGTTCTTTTGTGTGTAGAGTTGGTGTTTGTATATAATTTTAGCGTTTTAATAAAAGGGTGTGTTTGTATGTAACGTATGTAATTGCATGCAGGGCTACACAGGTACACATAGACACACACAGCCAGATACACATTGTGACACACACACACAGCCAGACACACACACTGACATAAACACTGCCAGATGCACACACACAGCCAGTTACACACACATGCAAGCAGATACACACACTGACAAACACACAGCCGGATACACACACAAACACACAGCCAGATATACACACACACACACATACACACAGCCAGATATGCACACAGCCAGATACACACACACACAGACACAAACACAGCCAGATACACACACTGACTCAGACCCAGATACACACACATGGATAAGTCTTAATTTACATATTTTAGCCACCCTCCGGTCTCCTTACCTTTTGGGTACAGAAAGGTGGCTTCCCTGGGGTCCAATGGGAGCTGGATGGCCAAGGCTGATGGGAGTCTGAGGAATGTTTCCTCAGTCCCTCTCTCCTTACTTCTCCTCCTGTGTGTGCCTCCTCCACCTCCCTATGCGGCACTCTATTACTTGGGAGGAAGTGATCTCATCTCACTTCCTCCCAGCAGGCAACATGAGAGGGGCCCAGTCCGGAGCAATCTTAAAGGGCTAGGGGCCCCTGATTACATCAAGTACCGCAGTCCACCAGGAAATTTCCCAGTATCCCGGTGGGCTGTCTGGCCCTGGTTGAAGGCAGGGGGCCCACGGGGCAGCTGCCCCATTTGCCCCTCATTAAAGACGGCCCTAAACTGAAGTAGCAGGCTCACTGTGTTAGCACACACCTGCCTTCTCCCCTTCTCAATGAGCTTTACTACAGCTCCAGAAAGTCTTGATTGCATACGCTGATGGTTCCAACACAGAGGCTTCTAAATGAGAGGTCTCTGACTGGAGTATTCCCTCACACTGAAAGTCAGTTCTGGGGAAAATGGGAGAGCTTGCAAAGGCTGCAGAAAAGAGATCTTAAGTTTATACAAGCTATTTTTAGACATTCACCAAGGATAGCAAATTCATAAATAAATGCATGCATGTTTTCATGGAGGGTATATCTACTAAAAAGTAATTTTTAACACAAAACGTTGTCGGGGTAAGAATGTGTTCTTTTAAGCCATGCATATTTATCATCTCAGTAAGTCCATTGCCATAAGAGGATACACACACACACACACACACACACACACACACACACATATATATATAATGCAATAGAGAGAAGGTGCACTCAAAGGTCTTTTTAATTCAAACGATTTCTTTTATTTTAAATCACATCAAATTTGTCCCAATCAACGTTTCGACCCACACAAAGGTCCATAATCCAATAGAGAGAAGGTACACTCAAAAGAAAAAAGACTTTTGAGTGCACCTTCTCTCTGTTGGATTATATTTTTAAGCTAAGGGAGCACCTAGGCAAGATTTATTTGTTTGAATTTAAAGGGGTGGGTGCCAAGATATTATTTTTGTATATATATATATATATTTGTGTAAGGGGCAATTTAGCCGTATATGGAGTAGGTTCAAGTGAGAACATAAGATAGTATAAACGAGCAAAGTCGGTTGTGGTGTGCCGATACCGACGATACGGTAGGCCTGTAAATAAAGAGTGCAAAAATTTAATAACCGAAGATTTAATACAGTCAACAATTTCATACAATTATCCAGACATTTCTTTAAAAGCCTTTCTTAATTCTTGTGTAGGTTTTGGTATGTAGGTTGTGTAGGCGGATGACTTCCACCGCCCTAATGACTTAATGATATGCACCGGTATGTTTGCGCTGGAAGCTGTGGAAGCTGCCCCTACGCGGAAGGAGTGACCTGAGTAGAGTGAATGGTTAAGACCTAGCCTGGTTAACAGAGATCTGTTGTATCGCATGAAAGTCGTAGTAATGAGTACAGAGCCTTTGAGTGAAAATAGGTGTAGCAATGGTGTTGATGAGGTAAGTGAAAGGTAGGAATCCGGTTTTGTTACTGGACACCATTTGGTGTGTGTAGGAAAATATGTGATCTCCACAGGAGGTGCGTGTTGTTTTTGACTGAGGTAGAGACAGTATGTAGTGATCCATGTGTTTGCGTAGGTGTGTGCGTAGAAGACATCTGTCTTTTTGAGTGGTGGTGATAGTAGTGAATTCCCTTGGCTTGAGGAACCTGTAGAATGCTATGTACATGGCAGCTTTGATGACTGCGTTGGTAGTAGAGGGGAAAGGTTTGGAGTCTAATAGGTCGGATAATGACTGGAAAAGTGTGTTATCTATAGGTAATCTCTGTGGAAGAGGTGGAGGAACGGATTTCTGAATACCTCTAAGTATATTCTTTACCTGATAAGATGACATGAAACTATGTGTATTGGGTTGTAGAGTTAGCATATGATGTTGAATGCCTGTCAGATATAATTTGATTGTGTTGTAAGATAAGTGTAATGTAAGGTGGCAAAAAGAAGCAAAGGCTATAATAGATGTCATGACGAAAGGATGAGTTATGTCGTGGTCAGATAGGAATCTTGTGAATAGTGTGAAGGCTCTGTTGTATGCTTTGTGAGTGTTGGATGATAATGCTAATTTGGACAGAACCCTGCTATGTTGCATGATTATTTCTAATTCCATGGTTAGCTGCTGGAATGGAGGGGCGGCTGTGGCTGTAAGTGCTGCTGACGGGAGTGCTTGCTGAAAAGCCTGAAAGTTGAAACGTGACAGACTGTCAGCTGCTATGTTAGTAATGCCTGGTATATAAAAGCAGACCAAGTAAAAATTGTGAGATGCTGCTAACCACGTGAGCTTCCTGAGAAATCTCATAATTGTTAGGGATGATGAACGGCCTTTGTTAATGATGTGACATGTTGCTTGGTTGTCTGTGTGGCAACGGACTGATAAGCCTGACCATAAATGTCCCCACACCACGGCAGCTGCTACAATGGGATAAATCTCAAAAAGAGCTGAGGTTGGAAAAAAGCCTTCTAAGTCATAGACTTCTTCAGGCCACTTACCCCAAAGCCATTTGCTCCCAAAGATTGCTGCGAAACCTGTGGTAGACGCCGCGTCTGACCATATTGTTGGAGACGCGTCAGACAACTCTGGTAGGAACAAGCTTTTACCATTCCAGGTGGTCAAGAATTCTTTCCACATATATAGGTCTGCCGTGGCATGCGCATCCAAGGATAGTCTATAGTTGTCATGTTTGAAATGTGGAAAAAGACAGAGAAGTCTGGATATGAAAGCCCGCCCTTGAGGAATGATGCGCATGGCAAAGTTCAAAGAACCTATGAGGGATTGTAGTTCCTTGCGGTTGCAATTACCCAGCAAAATGTAATGGTTAATGCTGTTAAGTATGTTTGTGATTCTATCTTGTGGTAAACTAGCTTGCATGGAGGCAGAGTCTAGTTGTATACCTAGAAATGTAATAATTGTATCTAGGTCTTTGGTTTTCTTGTTGGATACCGGGACTCCAAGGTGGTCAAACAAACTAATAGTTGCTTTGAGACTCCTGGGGGGAAGGGAGTTTGTAAGAAATCATCCAGATAATGGATGACTATGGGGCATCTAGACACATTAACCCCTTAAGGACACATGACATGTGTGACATGTCATGATTCCCATTTATTCCAGAAGTTTGGTCCTTAAGGGGTTAAGTAACAACCAGCAAAGTGTTTCAGCAAAAGTGTCGAAGATTTTGGGGCTACTTTTTGACCCAAAGGTTAAGCGGGAGAAAAAGTAATAGTTATCTGCCCATTTAATGCCATGTAAGTGCCATAGTGTGGGATGGATAGGTAGTAGTTTAAAGGCATTGGTAATGTCTGTCTTACTTAGCCATGCTCAGATCCCTGCTTGCATAATGGCTGTAACAGCATGGTCTATCGTGGCATATTGTAGGGAAAACTCTTCGGAGGGAATAAGAGAGTTCAGACTCGGTGTAGATGATGTATGAGGGGCCGACAGATCTATGATGAGTCTTTGCTTGAGGGAAGTTTTCCCTGTGACTATCCCTATGGGATTTGTGCGCCATGCCGTAAAAGGGTTTTTAAAGGCCCGAACAAGAACCCCTCTGCCAGCTCTTGGGCTAAGAGTGTGTCTATGGCTGCTGGGTTGTTTTGTGCTGATTGTAAATTAGGACATTCGAGTTGGCCTGTGGGCATATGTATAATGCCTGTATGAAACCCCTCTGAGAATCCAGAAATGAGAAAATTTACCATGTGTGGAAGGGTGATTGGTTAGTAGTGCTGAGAAGACATGAATGTTAACAGATGTTAGGTACGGTTTAGGATACATTTTATTTGAACACATGGTATGCGCATGTTCCCTGAAACAATGTGAACAAATATGCAATAACCTGCATGCACTAAAGCTACATGTGCCCACATTGAAATTATTGCACACTTGTGATTTACCAAAGAAAATGATAGGACGACCCAGTTTGTCTCTGGTGGTGCTCTCAGTTCTACCCGCGTAGCTTGTGCTAGGTGACTGATTACGGTCGTCTGCCGTGTGAGAACAAAAATTAGTAGTGTGAGTGGTAGAAGAGCAGGATGCACAAGCCAGTGTTTTGAGACCTGCGAAGTGTCTACAAAACAGCTCTGTATCTAGTCTGCTCCAGTTGATACGGGTACCATACTGAGAGAGAGCTCCAGACACCTTAGTGGAAAAAGACCTATGGTAGTCATAAAAAGCAGATCCACCATATTTGTTCCCCAGGTCCACCAGCTTGTGCATATAGCGATCAAATTCTTCCCTTCTATTAGGGTACACTTCACAAATTACATATCTAAAAATACCAAAGGCTAACACAAATTCTGGAATGGTCAGTTTACGGTTTAACCTTGCATCTTTTGATCTGACCACTACAGAAACTTCATCGTACATATAGGTTTTGTTCTCCACCACATCCTGGGAGGCAATTAGTAGGGATGCCAGGTTGACGTCTTTGCCTTCCACTATGTCCCTCTTAATGTGGGCTGGGATAGTGTATGCAGGGTCAACGTCCTGATAATCTGAGGAGATAACCATACCCGTGGCCCGTGGTTCGGTTGGTGCCTGTTGAACAGTATCAGGAAGACCAGCCTTGGTGAGGGCTGTGGTGACTGCCTCGAGATTAGCCAGTCTGTCATTGACCTTGCCCATAGAGGTCATGAGTGAGGCCAGCATAGCCTGGATATCACCTGAATTGGTGTTGCTGGGGCCTTCCCCTCATTCCGTGTTGTTGATTGTAGTGTTAAGGAGTTTGAATAGCTCCGGTTTCCCTGCTGTGGCAGGGTAAGGGATTTGTCGCCTCCTTAACTCTGTGGTGATACGTGGGATCGTCCAGGATCTGATTGATGCTGGACTGACAATGTCTCCTCTACGAGAGGGTGTCTCGACCCTAGTTGGGGTGGCATGAAGAGATAGCTCTTCATCACTTTCAAGAGACATACTTAAATAAAAGGAAAGATAGATTTATTATTTGAACTTATTAGTTTAGTACTGGCTTCTAGCTATGCCGTGAGGCAAAACCATTATGCTTATTGTTTATTGGTGACAGGTGAGGCCCTGCTAGTTGCCAAGCGGCTTGAGAGGCTCTATCTATGGTTGGCGCGAGGGGATTGTTGTGGCCACCGAACGTTGTAGCAGGATGTCGGCCTCTCGGTGACTGTAACCAGAAAATAGGAAAGGGAGTGACAGGTGAGGCCCTCTCTATGAAACGTGCGAGGTGGCTAGCTCACATGTGGCCCGAGGGGTGTTTGCTTCCGAGTTTGAAGCGGGGTGTTGGCCTCGCGGGACCACTAATCCTAAGCATAATTGCAGAAAAAGGGGGAATTAACTATTGGCCCCTATGACCCTAATTGCCAATACTTGTCTGTCCTGTGGGGATTTTGAATAGGTCTACTGTAAGCAGGTGTACGTACCTGGTAGTATAGGTTATTGAACCTGGTAATCCGTATAGGTAATAGTAGTACCTGTAACTAAATAGATGAACCGTATGAAAAATATATACAAGTGACACAATTATATTATCTTTAATTATGTTCGTATTGACCTGTATAGGTCAGAAGATGGTGTTTGTAAGATCTCCTTAATTCTGTATGTCGCCTTGTAGTTGGTAGGTAAATGTAGTAGTAAAGGCAAATGTAGAAATGTATATAAACCCCCTAGGGAAAAGTATGATATATCTGTGAGATTATGTATGGTGTACAGGAAAGTAATGTGATATTACAGTAATGGCAATATCCTTGCTGACCTGAAGGTGGCAGTGTGGAATCTTTAACCATGTGAATACCCATATGTGTAACTGGGACCTATTTGTTAACCCATTCGTGAGTGTAGTTCTCAACATGTAACATTTAAGCAATAATTCTTTATTCCCAACAATTGACCGTTCGTGTGTTTAACCGTACGAACTGGACAACATAAGTTAGCACAGTTTGACTTTCTATGGCCGAACGGCTGCCCAGTCGGCAGTGCTTAGTATATCTGTGAATATTGTTCGTGCGATGTGAAAGTCCCGAACAGTAAGTGACAGGAGAATCAGTAGCATTAATTGTATAGTGTGTTTGTGCGTTTTGACCGCACGAACGTAGACATGTATGCGAAAATGTTTAAGCGATTAATTAAATGGGAGAAATATGCAGCACATCATATTAACTACCGAACGTCTAACGAAAAATGCTGTGTAAGCGAACAGCTGAACCCGGACGGATATAGTATACAGATTTTAAGTGCAGAAATAGCTGAACGCGTACAGTAAGTGAGGACCTGAACCGTATTTGATGCCATGGTCCTTGTTGCCTGGCGTAACGGTTAGGTCTACTTACTGTTTGATAGTCACTAGGACGCGATCCGCGGCGATAGTAGGCAAGAAGTTGATCCAAAGGAAATCTGCAGAAGAATTCCTGGACACAGTTCAGTGATGGAAAACCTCGTGGGACACAGAAGTATTCCAAAATGGCGACTGGATGAACCGGAAGTGCATTCAGACGCTGACCTTGAACGGTGTGGAGTCAGGTAAGGGTTGTACCTTATATAGGGGAGTGAATTAATTCCAGCCCCTTCCACAAATACAGGCCAAACTGCCTTAACACACACATATATATATATATATATATATATATATACACACACTGCTCAAAAAAATAAAGGGAACACTTAAACAACACAATGTAATTCCAAGTCAATCACACTTCTGTGAAATCAAACTGTCCACTTAGGAAGTAACACTAAGTGACAATCAATTTCACATGCTGTTGTGCAAATGGGATAGATAACAGGTGGAAATTATAGGCAATTAGCAAGACACTCCCAATAAAGGAGTGGTTCTGCAGGTGGTGACCACAGACCACTTCTCAATTCCTATGCTTCCTGGCTGATGTTTTGGTTACTTTTGAATGCTGGCGGTGCTTTCACTCTAGTGGTAGCATGAGATGGAGTCTACAACCCAAACAAGTGGCTCAGGTAGTGCAACTCATCCAGGATGGCACATCAATGCGAGCTGTGGCAAGAAGGTTTGCTGTGTCTGTCAGCGTAGTGTCCAGAGCATTGTGGCGCTACCAGAAGACAGGCCAGTACATCAGGAGATGTTGAGGAAGCCGTAGGAGGGCAACAACCCAGCAGCAGGACAGCTACCTCCGCCTTTGTGCAAGGAGGAACAGGAGGAGCACTGCCAGAGCCCTGCAAAATGACCTCTAGCAGGCCACAAATGTGCGTGTCTGCTCAAACGATCAGAAACAGACTCCATGAGGGTGGTATGATGGCCCAATGTCCACAGGTGGGGGTTGTGCTTACAGCCCAACACCGTGCAGGACGTTTAGCATTTGCCAGAGAACACCCAGATTGGCAAATTCACCACTGGCGCCCTGTGCTCCTCATAGATGAAAGCAGGTTCACACTGAGCAAATGTGACAGACGTGACAGAGTCTGGAGACGCCGTGGAGAACGTTCTGCTGCCTGCAACATCCTCCAGCATGACCGGTTTGGCAGTGGGTCAGTATTGGTGTGGGGTGGCATTTCTTTGGGGGGCCGTACAGCCCTCCATGTGCTCGCCAGAGGTAGCCAGACTGCCATTAGGTACTGAGATGAGATCCTCAGACCCCTTGTGAGACCATATGCTGGTGCGGTTGGCCCTGGGTTCATCCTAATGCAAGTCAATGCTAGACCTCATGTGGCTGGAGTGTGTCAGCAGTTCCTGCAAGATGAAGGCATTGATGCTATGGACTGGCCCACCCGTTCCCCAGACCTAAATCCAATTGAGCACATCTGGGACATCATGTCTCGTTCCATCCACCAACGTCACGTTGCACCACAGACTGTCCAGGAGTTGGGAGATGCTTTAGTCCAGGTCTGGGAGGAGATCCCTCAGGCGACCATCTGCCACCTCATCAGGAGCATGCACAAGCATTGTAGGGAGGTCATACAGGCACGTGGAGGCCACACACACTACTGAGCCTCATTTTGACTTGTTTTAAGGACATTACATCAAAGTTGGATCAGCCTGTAGTGTGTTTTTCCACTTTAGTTTTGAGTGTGACTCCAAATCCAGACCTCCATGGGTTGAAAAATTTGATTTCCATTTTTTTATTTTTGTGTGATTTTGTTGTCAGCACATTCAACTATGTAAAGAACAAAGTATTTTAGAAGAATATTTAACTCATTCACATCTAGGGTGTGTTATTTTTGTGTTCCCTTTATTTTTTTGAGCTGTGTATATATATATATATATATATATATATATACACAGAAAAACACTTCCAACAAAAAAAAAAATCTGTTAATATCGCACTCAATTGCATATAATATGCATCAAAAGGAATCAATATATAGATATGCAAAAATTCATTTATTATACATTTAATACACCAAATTTGTGAAAGAGAAAAAAAGACCACTATTGCCAAATATACCGACAAAATTCTATGATGGGTTGAAAAATTTGATTTCCATTTTTTTATTTTTGTGTGATTTTGTTGTCAGCACATTCAACTATGTAAAGAACAAAGTATTTTAGAAGAATATTTAACTCATTCACATCTAGGGTGTGTTATTTTTGTGTTCCCTTTATTTTTTTGAGCTGTGTATATATATATATATATATATATATATATACACAGAAAAACACTTCCAACAAAAAAAAAAATCTGTTAATATCGCACTCAATTGCATATAATATGCATCAAAAGGAATCAATATATAGATATGCAAAAATTCATTTATTATACATTTAATACACCAAATTTGTGAAAGAGAAAAAAAGACCACTATTGCCAAATATACCGACAAAATTCTATGATATATAGATATAATTTTTTTTACAACTATATACAGTCTGTGGATATAATATAGATGAAACTGAACGTTCATATATAATCTGGTGGATCCACCACTAATTAACCAATTCGTAAACTGATCAAACAAAAAAATTATTGAAAAAAAAAAAAAGGGGGAAAAAAGAAAAAATGCAAAATTGAAAAAATAAGTAACATACTGAAAAGTTAAAACAAAAATACAAAAATAAGCTGCTTATTGGAGGAAGTTGGTTTGATCTCACCACAGATATGGAATGCAGAGTAAAGTCTGTTCACTTGTGGGTAGGTATCCACAGGGCTGCCACCAGAAATTTTGGGGCCCCTAACTCAGCTCAGGGTCTGGGCCCCCTGGGGCCCGCCTCCAAATACCGCCCACTGGGTCCGCCTCCAAATACCGCCCACAGGAATACACACACAGACTGACATACATGCAAATATACAGACATACTGACAGACATACATGCATACAGACATCCATACACACATACACACAGACATACGTTCATAATGATATGCAGGCATACATCCATACTGACATACAGACACACATATATAATGACATACAGACATACATATATACATACATAGACATACATACAGACGGACATACATGCATACAGACATACATACATACATACAGACATACACATACATAGACATACATGCATGCATACAGTCAGACAGAGAAACCTAGACATACACACAGACATACATACAGACACACACAGACATGCATCCATACAGACAGACATACATACATAGACATACATGCATACATAGACATACATGCATGCCTACAGACATACAGACATACACATACATACAGGCAAACATACAGACATACATGCATACAGACATACAGACAGACATGCATACAGACAGACATACACATACATACATACAGACATGCATGCATACAGACAGACATACATACACAGACAGACATACATACATAAACATACATGCATGCCTACAGACATACAGACATAGACATACATACATAGACATACATGCATACATAGACATACATGCATGCCTACAGACATACAGACATACACATACATACAGGCAAACATACAGACATACATGCAGACAGACATGCATACAGACAGACATACATACACAGACAGACATACATACATAGACATACATGCAGACAGACATACACATACAGACAGACATGCATACAGACACACACACAGCTCATTTTCCAGCCACCCTCCTGTCTCTTACCTTTTTCTTTGCGGGAGGGTGGCTGGGGATGATGGGAGTTGGCGCAGCTCCCTCTTCACTGCCTGGCTCTCCCTCTTCACTGGCGCGCGCGCTCCTCCCGCGCGGAGTGGGCTGGGAGGAAGTGACCACTTCCTCCCAGCAGCACTTGCGGCTTTTTTTTTTTTTAAAGGGGCCCGGTCGCGGCCACAGCGCTGACCGGGTCACTGAAGATATAGGGCCCATCGGGTGGCCCTAAGTGTGTGGGCCACCCGATGGGCCCCACATGTGGGGCCCGGGCGGCCGGGCCCCCCAGGGCCGCCGGGCCCGTGACAACCGTTATGGTTGTCACCCCCTGATGGCGGCCCTGGGTATCCAAGAGACCGTTGAGGTAAAGATTCAAAAGTATCACTTTGTCAGATGAGTAGTAATGAAAGGTAATCCCCATACGGCCGGTCTCTATTTCCTGTCTCACGTGTCTCGTGTCTAGTATGTGCCTGGGCTGCGCGCTCGGGACTGAAATGCCCCTTCGAAGGCCCTAGTTACAGAAGTGAAATTACTAAGTATTTATAGCAAATAATGGCAGCGACAAATGCAACTAACGACATGGCCCGCCCACAAATGTACATGCGTAATGGCGTGATGACGTCACACCGTGCGTCGTCACGTCATGCGTCGTAACATCATTAAAAACAACTTTATTGTAAAAAAACAATTTCAACTAGACTTGGAGAGTTGCATTTTGACATCCCTGATAAAAGGATTCCTAACTCATTAATAACAGGGTTAAAGTACATTATTATTAGACGAAGTGTTAATCCCATAACTAGTATCTCGAATGGATCACTGGTAGTTACATTACACAAACACAAGATGGCAGTGTGTTACTGATGTTGCTTACTAAAACAGATGTTTTCAGTGTGAATTCAGAATGAATTCCCAACATTTTACTCTTCACACCAATGGTTGCCATCAGAAATGTTGGGGCCCCTTAGAAAATCACTGGCCCCCACCCCCTCACACTCACCCTCTGTCATTCTAGTCTCATATACACAAGCTCTCACAAGTACTCTTAGAAACACATACATCCCCTCACATGCATACACCAATGCACATTCCCACGAACAAACATATACGCATCCTAAAGACACACATGCATTGTCATGCACAGACATATACCAACAATATGTAGTGATGTACAGTATTAACTGTGAGACACGGCAGTAATAAATTGCACTCACAGGATGGAAATTCAAGAAGCGCCTCAAAGCCCACAACAGGGCTACACTGTTCCGCTCTCCACCTTAGATAGTAATGGATAGTCAGCAGGCAAAGGAACTACAAAGTACGGAGTCAGGGATCAGATACAAATAGTTATTTATTAGGCACAAAACGCCTGATTAAAAATATAGTTATAACAAATACAAAATTATCTAACGCGTTTCGTCCACCACAGTGGACTTCCTCAGAGATATAAGTAGACAGCAGTAAATAGAAATATGCATAATCCCAACCCTCCCTCGGTCCCATTTAAATACACTGATCCAGTGATGCTGATTGGAGGGTTCTCCAGATGAATAAGATTCTGTGCCAATCTCATTCATTGATGAGGGGACCAACTCTCCTCATAGGTCCTCCCACTGACCTATGCATTCACAGATACACTCCACATTCACACACACTGGCAGACACACAGATACACTCTAGATTCACACACACTGGCAGACACACGGATACACTCCACGTTCACATACACTGGCAGACACACAGATACACTCCACATTCACACACACTGGCAGACACACGGATACACTCCACATTCACACACACTGGCAGACACATGGATACATTCCACATTCACACACACTGGCAGACACACAGATACACTCCACGTTCACCCACACTGGCAGATGTACAGATACACTTGCTCCAGGTACAACCACTCACTTTCAGATGCTAACATTCACTCTCAGACACACTTGCACTCCCAAACATATACACACACTCATTTCCAACACATACACACTGCCAGACACACAAATAGAAATATTTACACACATATGCTACAGGAGGTGGTTCCCATGAAGACAGTGGCAGTGGCAGGTGGTGTAGATTCCTGGCACCAGGTGGGGAGATATTTCGATACTTGTGGGCCCTCTGGCTTTAGCGGGCCCTTTACTGGAGTAATGCCTGTACCCTTCTGATGGCAGCCTTGTTTACACCTGTAAGGACTATTTACTAAAGTGAATTTCAAATTTAAGTCTAGAGTAGCTAAATTGAAAGCATAGCTGAGTTTGAGATTTTTTTCCAGTTTGGCTATCTTGACCTTACACTTGAACACATGGCAGGTAAATGAAAGGCTAGTCGCCCTAATGGCCAGAGGCGACATGGGTGTTAGCAGCATAGGGCAAGTGAAAATAAAAAGAGAGAGAGAGAGGAAATTTGCCCCTGGACAATTTTCTGCTGGATCCTGCACAATGTGGGACAAATGATATAACCCAGCGATGGCTAGCTAACCTTGACACCATAAATTGTATCTCTAATTCAAAGTAAAATGTAAATATTGGGCCAAAATAGCTGAATTGTTAAAATTTTGCTATCTTGGCCTAACATTTGGAATTCCCAAGTTATTCACATTAAATTCATGTTTTAGTGTAACCATGAGTCTTTCCCCTTTTTCCTTCTATATCTTTGTTGTCAAATCCCCTATCCCATTTTTCTTCAATTTCACAATTTTAAAATATTTTACCATCACCAGGTGGCAGTAGTGAGCTGTGTGAATCAGAAGCAGATTGATGTCAAATAAGAGATTTGGACTCGTATTAAGGCACTCCTCAGTGGGTGTCCACTAGCCCCATTAACCCATCCTACTAGGCAAACACAGGCAGGCATTCCTCTCCTAATTAACTCATTTACAGTAAAAGGACAGAGGTGAAAGGTTGCCGAAAGCCACAATGAAATGTTACATTATCTTCTCTGGAGTTGTTACCATTCTGATTTATCTTAAATATTCTGTTAATGGAAGATGGCCTTACAATGACAAACACAGATCTTTCTTGAACTCCCAACTTCAGAATGGTTTAAGGCAAGAAATTTTGAGGCGACACGAGGACCTGATTATCTTTTACAAAGCTTTATTGGAAGAATTTAGTATTAAAACATCACCGATGGAGATTGAACTGGACACAGTCAACGTGCTGGACTTCCATATTCCAACAGAAGAGAACGTTCCGCCTGGAACATTGGGTTGTGTGGACCTTCTTCATTTAACAGCAGTAGATTACATTGGGTCTGGATTCACCAAATTGGTTTTAAAGGGAACTATGTTGGATGGGAGATCAATAGCACTCAAGTATGTGCATAGTGAAGGCAATGACATAAAGCAGTGCGTAGATCTTCACAAAGACCATGTAGGTTGTCACAGGCTGGCCACTTACAAACTACAGAAAGAAGTCGCCCTTCTGCAGATCCTACGCCACCCCGGTATTATCAAGGTATGAAATTTGTTTTACACCAGCCTTGTTAATGCTCTTATGCAGTGTGCAATCGAATTTCTATCATTTCGTAGTATTATTATTTATTGCAATTATAGGGAAAAAATAAACCTTTTTTTTAAATAAATATCCCAAATAAGTGTTGGTCAAATCGGGTAGTGCCAGTTCTACCCTAGGCATGAAACCTATATCATACGTTTAGAAATTTCTAAACTTTTTATTATTTATATAGCAGAAACAGAAATAAGAAATGAAGACAGTCCAGCTCAAACAAGCTTACTTTGTGAGCTCTGCATAGGACCCAATAGTAAATAAATTCTTAAAATGGAGTACAAAGGTTCCTTTTGCCCTTACTTTTTGCGTTAAATCCTCTAATTACAAGTAAGCACACAACACACATCTTCCCAGTGTACCTAAGATTAGTGGTTGCTCTGGACTTAAGTAACAAATGTAAAGGGAAGGAGAAACAAATATATAAAACGATACGATAGTGTAGAGTGATTTATAATTAGAGAGGATTATATATATATATATATATATATTTAAAAAATAGGATATGTTGGCTACAGTATAATAAATTGGTGTAAATATGGAATTATAGACTAGGCTAGAATCATTGATGTATTAGAGAATATTGAACATCATGCATTGTATTTAATAATATCTGTAATTCTTGGAATGTAAAGGGATCTATGTAGTAAAGGAATATGACCCCTTCCCCTTAGCCAAAAGCTCTATTATTATTATTATTATTATTATTTTTGTTATAAAGCGCCAACACATTCTGCAGCGCTAGAATGGGCAAAGTTTGGAAGCAGGAGTGAGTGCCAGGACAGAATGGGTGACTGTTTTCTATGGATATGTCAGTGGGTGTCCACCGCTCCTAGGATGACAAGAAATGTAAATTTATTAAAAGGGACAGCCTAGGCACCATAGCAACTATATAGCGTCATTGTGTCTGTAATCCCAGCAGTCCTCTGGCGCCATACCTGGTAAGTAGTCAAACTGTTTTGAAATGGATTGACATTTAATTAGGTCCCACGAGTTCCTTCTGTCCAGCTTCCTTTTCTGCACTAACTATTGACCCATTCTTGGACGTAACTCATTGGCTGAGAGCTTTCAGCCAATTCATTTTATCCAAGTATGGATGATATTGGCATATCTCTTGTGGAATGGGGATCTCTAGTTTAGATAAACCAGGGGTGCCTTGGGAAAACCGTTTTGAAAAATGTTTGACTACTTACTGGGTGATGGCCGAAAGAGACTCCTGGCTCCATAACCACTACAGCATGAAGTTGTGGCTATGGTGCTTGGAGTGCTCCTTTAAGGTCAGCATAACAGTTGCAATTGCAACTACTATGCCTGGATTTGTAGCTGCTATAACTCCCATCATCCTGAGTCATCCAAAGAGAGGATAACGCCAGGTGCCAACTTCTGAAATACGAACACAGCGTATTATTTACTGGGTGTTTGATCATGACAAGAATTTTAGAAGTAAAGTGAAAAAACAAAAATCTGGATATGTGCTCATCAAAGGTAAGTAGTAAAACAGGCGCACTTCACATTTGAGGGTAAATATTTGATGAACACTTGAAGTAATGATTTTTTGCTTCTTTTTGTTCAATTCTTTCCTGTAATGTTGTGAATTGGTTTTCCAGCATTTTATGTTACATAAACTATGCTCCTACCTGTAACTTGAAAAAAAAGGTACATTTAGAGCTTCCCACAGTCTGAGGCTCGCCTTTTTCTCCCACAAATAAAGAGAGCACAGTGTAGTATAGTATAGTGCACGGTTTAGTGTAGTCTAGTATAGGACATCCAGAATCAAGGATTCGGGCTGGTTGATTGGCATGAGTCAGAGATGGAGTAACACCCTGATTAAAACTGTCAAATAAAATAAAGATGACAGTGTTTAAAGTTGAAATGTTGCATAGACCATGTGCTTGCACGATAATCATTTCAGCAAGATGAATTGGCTACAGTGACTAGAGCACGGGTGCCCAAAAGGTAGATCCCAAGATGTTGTAGAACTACAACTCCCATGATGCTTTACATGCCTTTAAAATGCATTATAATGACAAAGTATCATGGAAGCTGTAGTTAGAAAAAATCTGGTGATCTGCCTTTTGTGCACCCCTGGCATAGAGTAACCTTTCAGGTTTTATTGAAAAGAACATTCCTAATGCTTGGGCAAACTGCATGTGTATTAAAGGAACACTATAGTCACCTAAATTAATTTAGCTAAATAAAGCAGTTTTAGAGTATAGATCATCCCCATGCAATGTCACTGCTCAATTCACTGTCATTTAGGAGTTAAATGACTTTGTTTACGTTTATGCAGCCCTAGCCACACCTCCCCTGGCTATGATTGACAGAGCCTGCATGAAAAAAAAACTGGTTTCACTTTCAAACAGATGTAATTTACCTTAAATAATTGTATCTCAATCTCTAAATTGAACTTTAATCACATACAGGAGGCTCTTGCAGGATCTAGCAAGCTATTAACATAGCAGGGGATAAGAAAATCTTACTTAAACAGAACTTGCAATAAAGAAAGCCTAAATAGGGCTCTCTTTACAGGAAGTGTTTATGGAAGGCTGTGCAAGTCACATGCAGGAGGTGTGACTAGGGTTCATAAACAAAGGGATTTAACTCCTAAATGGCAGAGGATTGAGCAGTGAGGCTGCAGGGGCATGTTCTATACACCAAAACTGCTTCATTAAGCTAAAGTTGTTCAGGTGACTATAGTGTCCCTTTAAAGGTGCATACTAAGCTTGGTAACCAATGGAGTCTGTTGTAGTGGTTATGGTGTAAGGAGGCCGTGGTCTCGTCCTCCCCCAGGAAAAGAAAACTGTATGTGCAATAGTTTTATAAATGCTTACAATGCAAGTCAATGATAGTGCCACCACTATATGTGCCTGCCTGTGTTCGAATGTACTTTTTATAGTAAGCCATTGATATCTAAACCATCGCAAGGTGCCCTGATTTACTGGAATACATGTAGTCACTTCCTTCTTGTCACCAAATAAGGAATCTCATGGAAGAGAGCCTGTAAATTTGAATAATACAGTAATTTGGGGATGAGAGAGAGAGAGTGCATACATACGTACATGCGTGCATGCGTGAGTATGTGTGTCTATATATTAAAATATATTTGGAGTTTCCATTTAAATAGCCATAATTTGCGTTGAGGTTTTTTATTCCCAAGTCGACTCAAACTCTCTCACTTTTAACTGACTAGATCCTGGAAGTAATATGATGCCTATCACACCTAGTACATTTTCCAATACCAGTAACATCATCCGTCTCTGTCTGACCTGACACTTCTCCCATACTTCACACAGATACATCCCTTCCTTAGATCAACATGGATATCAAGCCTCACTTGCATGTGTTAAAAGTGACAAGTGTGACTAAACAAGGGGAATGCTGGGAACATTGGTCTTTTGGAATACAGATCAACTAAAAGTACTAAATGTAGCCATTCCTACATTCTAGATCATATATTTTTTTAAATTAATACATTTTCTCAGAATAATGTCACACCTGGTCTCCCTATGATATACGGTGCTCCACTACTGTTCTCTGCCCCATGGCTCCTTGGACACGCTTACATGCCTAAGCATGTACAAAAATAAATCTCTTTAAGTTCATGTGGTCTTGGGCATTCCTTCATTAGTGCCATGTGTGGAACTCTAGGGGTTAATCTCATTTATGTTCCACCCATTGTAAAATGCTGCAGAATTTGTTGGCATTATATTTATAACTCCGCTAGTGAAATACAGCAACATGGTACCCCCTGCATGTAACCATGGGTAGCGGTGGTGTCGTGGTTTGATTCCCCCTCCCCTTATCAAAATTGGATAATGCTTGAGTGTCGGTTCATTCAGACAGGCTTATTACTTAAAGTGTACGTTTTTCCTTTAACCAGTAACCATTTCACTGCTGGATCCACCAGCAGCCCTATTAACATAACTCTAAACTCTACTCAAAAAATGAAAAGGTTTTAAGTGCCGTTGTGATGAAAACCAGCGTTGGGTCTCCGTGTTTTAGTATTAAAACCTCTCTTTTCCCTTTCTTTCAGCTGCATGGACAATGTTACCATAACACTGTTGGCCCTGACATTAGGGTCACTGCAATGATGGAGATTGGGACGCCCATTCAAATGATTCAGCTCCTGCAAGCCCCCTGGGAAGAGAGATTTAAAGTAAGATAACATAACAATTGATTGTTTCAGTGGAATTCCAAGCTCCTGCCGTGTAAAGTACTGTAATCCTGTCGACAGTGGGAGAGTTGATGCCTGTTGCTGTTACTTCCTAATACACTGGATCCAACTCCATCTGTTACCTGGTCAATGAATCTATTATCCCACAGCATAATGGATTAGTTTAGTGTAATGCAAAAATAGCAGAAATCCAACGTCACATTTAGGAAATGTATCTTTTAAATGTACCAGTAAATCACGTTTCAGAAGATTTTTAACCTTAGATCCAGAGAAGCATTTTTAGTGTTTTTCTTTTTTTTAATTCTTAAATTTATTTTTTTAGTGACGTGTTGAATTGTACATTATTCTGTGAAGATTAACAAAATATTGAAGGGTTATACACTGAATTTATAGCAAATTAATATGCAAACGGAAAAATTAAGGCTAAAGCAACCAATTTGTGATTATAGTTGAGATTAAGAATTTCTTCAGATTTACTATGTTTATCTTAATTTAGCACTTTTGGATTTAAACTTGCTGCATGTTTTTTTTGGGGGGTTTTTTTTGTTCCTGGATGAGCAGTTTGGTAGAAGAATTCACTAAATCAAGTTTGATTGCAAATACAGAATTTACTTTCCAAAAGTATTGAATGTTTGTTCTGGCAAAAAAATTTAATAAATTTAGGCTCATAACAATTGAATTAAAGAAATGCAGTGGATTAATTAGGAGAACACAATCGAATTTGACGTTGCTCTACTCCCTATGCGTTTGGAACGGGCTTTACATGATTTAATTAGTATTGTCTTATGTGATAAATATTTATAGCTCTGGAATAGATTAATGTAACCAGTTAGAGTTTTGTTAATCTAGTTAAGTGGGAATTTATGTAATATTGTTTAGAATGTAAATTGGAAGGCAGGCCTCTTAAATCATTCTTTATAAAAAAAATTATACCTGTGAATAGTGATGTCCCGAACGGTTCGCCGAACGGTTCGCCATGGACGGCGAACATATGCGCTGTTCGGTCCGCCCCTTTTTGGCATCATTGAGTAAACTTTGAACCTATACCTCACAGTCAGCAGACACATTCTAGCCAATCAGCAGCAGACCCTCCCTCCCAGACCCTCCCACCTCTTGGACAGCTCACTAAGAATGCAGCTTCACAATGAATGTAAAATGGATGCTGTCCAGGAGGTGGCAGGGTCTGGGAGGGAGGGTCTGCTGCTGATTGGCTGGAATGTGTCTGCTGACTGTGAGGTACAGGGTCAAAGTTTACTCAATGATAACATAGGGGGCGGACCGAACAGCGCATATGTTCGCCATCCGCAGCGAACCCTTCGGCGAACCCTTCGGGACATCACTACCTGTGAACCTTTGGATTTTAGCTCCAAAACCAAGTATTTCATAAGTGTTAATCACTAGGTTTGCTTACAGAATTACTGATATATATTAAACGTAGATACAAAGCGTTAGTGCAATATTAAACGAGTGGGGTGCTAAAAAGAGTAGGGGTATTAGTTGGGTACTTACCCACCATTACATGGGCTATGGAAATCTCTCTTAGAATATAACTTACTGAATGTGGACTTTCCGTATCTTCTCTGGACAGATCTGCTTTGAACTGGTGCAGTTGTTACATTATTTGGCCAACTCACCTATGGGATCTATAGCCCTTCTCGATTTCCAGCCCCGGCAGTTTGTCTTAGTGGATGGAAGTCTCAAAGTGACAGATGTGGATGATGCCATTACCAAAGAGCTGACATGCACCCAAGATGAAGACTGTACCCTTGACTTCCCATCCAAGACATTTGTCCTCAAGTGTTCTGCAACTGGGACATGTGAAGGAATCAATGAAAAGAGGAACCTGTACAATGCATACAGGTATGTAAAACATATTTAGAAATTTCTTATATAGGACGTTAGAAATTTATTCTAGGATGTGCTTTCTAAGAAATTGCTATTTGGATAAAAAAAACATAAGCATCTTTTTGGTTTTTGTAGGACACGTTGCTAAGTAAGCATCATTCAGGTGCGAAACGCGTTTTTGTTAACTTTTTGCTATGCACCTGGAATCTCTAGTGTCCTCTCTGTATGTGTTATAATATCAAAGGATTAAAGTGAAGTCTTTTACTTTTTTGCTTATGTTTTCCTGCTTAAACATTTTTTTGCACTTGGAGTGATAGAAAAACTTTATAACAGCCACCTAGAATATCTTGACTAACCACAGAATCGAAGTTGACCCTGCTTTCAAATGATGGCAAAATAAATATTTAAAGGAATATGTTATGTGTTAAAATATTCTGTACATTTTGTACAAATGTCAGTTTTCCAAAAATATGTAGAGTACACATAACTATATGATATAAAAACATAGTACTTGTTTAATTTAACATTTTCTGGACTCAAAGGGTCATTAAAATTATCCAAAATTTAGACCATATATCCCTTACTTTCAATAAACACACGTCTTATGGTTTCAGGTTTTTCTTCACATATCTTCTTCCTCATGCTCCACCTCTAGAGCTGCAACCGCTTCTCCAGGACATCATGAATGGCACAGGTACAGAGGAAAACGTTCTTATGTGTCCCTCATGTTGCTCATTTATGGCTTACCTTGCCCATCTGCTGATAACATGTATATCTCTCTCTAGGTGACTTACGCTTCGGGATAAACGATACACTGAAGTCATTTGAAAATGTTTTGAATCTGTACAAGTCAGGAATGGATCATCACAACGAAACAGACTATCTAAAAGGTTTATTTCTTATATATTATTTATTATGTACATTATGTTTACATTGGTAGCATTATCGAATTACACTTCTGCTGCTCTAAACCAAAGACAACTTCGAGAGTCGCAGCCTATACAAGAGATCACTGAAACATGTAATTTGTTTTCCATAATTATTCTGCAGAGATACAGTGAGACTGTCAAACCATGTACTGTAACTAATTGCCCATAGTTAACAGAACATTCACCTGGTTGAAAGGTTTGTGTTTTCTATGGTAACCTGGGGAACGCACCCTAACTGTACTATAGTTAATGAAGTGATAACTTTCTGAATCAGGTCAGAAAGTGGCTTGATGATTTAGGAGGAGGTCACTGAAACACCCAGGCCAGCTGTGCAAATTGCTCATCATGCAGGGTTGAGTATAGAGTTTAATGGACAAATACGTATTTCTTTATAAAGCATTCATCTTATCAGGCTTGTTGTAATAAGGAAAACCTGGACTTCCTAGATTTGGCAAAGAAAAAATAGCACAGAAAATTTTGATCACTTTTGTTTGCATTTTCTGCAACATTTTTTTTTCTTCAATTTGATCTATATAGCAACATCTTCAATTTGATCTATATAGTCCTTGGCTCCTATTTGTTCGGTAATCTGTATCTCTTGCAAACTTCTATGTCATCATCCTGTAAAGAGTGCTACATTGGGTGCACCATTGAACCTAGCAACCAAAAGGAATACATTATCATATGATTGCCTGTGCACTCCTGCAGAAGTCTTGGTTGACCAACTCATGGGATAGGGGGATGGGAAGTAAACGAGAAACAATGCATGTACTTTAAAAAGAATTGGCTACCAACAAAGTGCTTTCAATGCTTCGCCTCTAGACTGGCAAAATCGAAATATATAAAAACGCAAAACTTTTTGAGGAGATAAAATTCCAACCCTTTGACTACCTTTAAATTACTAATTATTTATATTGTTATATACTTGTTTTCTTCTGTTGGTTGAAATAATAATTTAACATGGGAGATAGCACTGTCCTATTATGCTATGTTCATAAATTGATGTGTTTGTTTTATCCCCAGACTATCTTAGACTGGACGGTTTCCGGATAATTGACAATAATAACCATTTCAGATGCTGGCCATCCTACAATCACCTGGGCTGTCTTCTGTCTGTGCACAGCGCCGAGGAAGCGGCCGAAATTTGCAGCAATCATACCAGATGTCAAAATTTCTTTATTGGTCCACAAAGAACATGGACAGGTGAGAGTTATAACAATTATCATATGAACTCTGAATTTCGATAGTAATCTCTAATAATAAGAAAGAATAATATCAAATCAAGAGACTGAATAAACTATTCTTTTGTTTCAAAAAAAGAAAGGACAACAATGAACTGGAAGTTTTAGGACAACAATCAACCGGAAGTTTTTACAATGTTATGAACATGGTGTTAAAGATTGTTGATGATAACAGTTCGTTATCTCTTTCCTAATGTTTTCCTAACCTCTTTTGCACAAACCTTGTGGATAAATGTTATGGCTTTATCATAGGGTTGGAGTTCACTGCTTAATCCCAGGGCATATGTCACAATTTTGTTATATTATTTATATTTTAATATATATATATATATATATATATATATATATAAAATTAAAAGAAACAGTTGCTTGTTGCATAGTTGTTACTAAGGTTTGTGCTGTGTTTATTAGTTATAAAATAGGTTATAATGTCCCATAAAATATAAATGGGCAGAAGTAAACTATGTATAAGACACTTTTTTTATTTAGAAATTAAATATATCAAGAAATTTACTTTAAAAAAACCCTCACATCTTTGTTTTCTGATTGTTTGCATGGATAATTTTCAGTTCCATCCATAGAATTTCCATGTTCAGAATTGCTTGATTTATTGCGTCTGCATTTTCCAATATCTCTTGGCTCTTGAGATTGCGATCAGCCCTGTTTTTCCTAGTTATGTTTTGGGCGTACGATGGCTCGTGTAGATACATGTAAACCGGCAGTCATACATTTTGCTTATATTAAAAAAAAAAATACTTTTATTGAATGCCAACACGTAATGTGCCACAGGGCTTACGTGTTATCTCAAAATTCATTGTACACACTTTTAATCTTTAGAAAACAGTTCTGTACAGAAAACTGTTTAAATGCTTTACATATGCCTTTTGTCCCCAATGGAGAGGTTATTTAAGCTTATGAAAGAAGCTGGAAAGTTGATATGCTCAGCAAAATGTTCTGATATTAATCTTAGGGCACGCATCCATGTCTGAATGTTTATTTTTTTGCTATATCCTTGAGTATTTAAGGACAATTAGCTTAAACCAGCTGTGTCTTCTAAAAGTATTTTCCATTTTCTGAATCTAGAACAATAGATAATTATTTACACTAACCTATTAATTGCCAGATGGATGTCTGACGCGTTTCACATTAAGCTCGCCCTTTAAAGAATTACCAACGGATTAATGCAAGGACATAAAGTGTGTCTCTGAATTTTTCACATAAATGTATGAATGAACCATATGGGATTTAAATCCAACATTTAGCAATGAAAATAATGCACAAGCTGGTATCTCAGTTAAAGGAACACTATAGTCACCTAAATTACTTTAGCTAAATAAAGCAGTTTTAGTGTATAGATCATTCCACTGCAATTTCACTGCTCAATTCACTGTCATTTAGGAGTTAAAACACTTTGTTTCTGTTTATGCAGCCCTAGCCACACCTCCCCTGGCTGTGACTGACACAGCCTGCATGAAAACAAAATGGTTTCACTTTCAAACAGATGTAATTTACCTTAAATAATTGTATCTCAATCTCTAAATTGAACTTTAATCACATACAGGAGGCTCTTGCAGGGTCTAGCAAGCTATTAACATAGCAGGGGATATGGACATATTACGCAGGGCACTGCGTAATATGCTGGCGATATATAAATTGTAATAAGTATTATTATTATGCAACACCTAAACTCATAAACTCATTCTTGTTACAGGTCGACTTCTGACTTCATTCACAAGTGGCCCAGTTAAACTCGTTCCTGACGTTAACTCACAAGTCTACGTAAAAAAAAACAGTGACTCGTGACATCCAGAAAGTCCAAGAAACCCACCAAATAAATTCAATGGAAACTTGTACTGGCTGCACAAAAATTCCAGTATATTCCATTTGTAAGAAATATAATCTGTGCATGTCACAGAATGACGAATTTAGTACAAATGTTATGAACTATTATGCAGAGGAGGATTAAGATCGCACAAGGCCCTAGGCCAGTTTATCCCCCCCTTCCCCTTCATTCTTCACATAGGGAATATTAATGGGGCCAAGCACATTCTAACCTAGGCCCTAGGTGGCTGCTTAGGGGAAGTTTATGGTTAATCCTGCCCTGCTACTATCTATTAACTTAACTGCACACTGGTTTCCATTGTATAACTATCTGGGTGCTATTATCGCACATATTGCACAGTGCTATCCATTACAGTATGTACACATCATGGGTGATAGCCTTGTATTTAATTGCCTTGTAGGTAAGAAATGTACTTTCAATGAAAGACTCTATATTTTCAGAATGATTATTTATTTCTAAGTTTTTTTAAAATAAATACTTCTAATAACCAAATTGCTTTGCATTGTGTCGTATGTTAAATAAAACAAACAGAAGCAAGTTTTAATAATGCAAGTATTAGCTCGTCTTATGAATAGATTGCAACCATTTTAGCCCTCCACAGAAGTAGAGTCTTCTCCTGGATCGTTCCAGAGCCCTATTCCCTCTATGGGAAAGACTTAGGAGAGTTTTCTGTGTCTTTTGCAAGTGCCAACCTCCTCTTCCAGTCTCAGCCTCAAGTGTCTCCTTAATTGACCTCTATTGCATGACCAACCAGTCCAAAGTTCAAAGTTGAAATTCCATATTGCCCCACTGTCCTATAATGCAGATTGCAAAGCATTATGGGGTAAAGTCGCCTTTTGCAAGCTCTGTTCCCAGTTTAGTCCCAGTGCTGTAGGGCAGATATGAGCTATTGAAGGGATATTCCAAACATCATATCTTTTGCTTTTTACATATTTTACAGTGCAAGTTGTACTTCTTCCTTTGCCAGTACACATAATTATAGTAAAAGCTCACACTGTGTGGGCAACACAACCAAGTCCCCACTCCTCTTGGTTCTGCGAGGCATTTGTCTGTTTTGCCCTAAAATCATTTTGATTGTCTGTTCTACACAATTCCCACACAGATAAGTCTTTCAATCTTCTGTTTATTTAAAAATAACAATGATTAGTACATATATTATAAGTAATTATCTCGTGAATTGGCAGTCATTGTTTGCTGTGTTCTAAAGGTTCAAGATGCATTTAAAGGTTCATCAAATCATTACGTAACTATTATATGTTATACAAAGGTAAAGAGGAAAAAAAAAACTATAGAAAAACAGATCTAATTACGTCAATCAAACTGTAGATTCTTTGATTTGCATAAGCTGCTCAAAAATGGCTTGCATATTTTATTTGAACAGCTAATTTAAATGGTATTGTTTTATTTCTTACATCACTTAACAATCATTACCCATCAAAGTCTTTTATGGATTGCAACGGTCAGTATTTGTTGGAGAGATAAGCAATCTATTGACACAATCAGTTTAACGGAATGCCTTTTTAGCACAACAATGCAATATGTGGTATAGTGATGCTTCCTTGTGTGACTGTTTGGCCTATTCAAGGAATGTAGAAAAGTTCAATGTACATTAGTTCTGTTAATTTGAGATGTAAGAACAAAGGTTTCGGTGGGGTGGGGGAGCATTTAATTGTCTTAACTGACTGCCTGCTGCTTTGCATCAGATTACAGCTCATGCTGTAACAGGACATTATGTGATCACTATAGTTCTCTCCTTTGTTTTATGAGATCACACTTAAATAGTCCTTTCACTATATAAAATATCCAATCACATCTTATCTCAGCAGAAACCCTTGTGAATTAACACATGCCTAATTATTAAGCAGCATTTAGGCCTAAGGCTTTCAGATCGAGCAGAGATTAATTGGATACATTGAAAACAATGGGAAAGCCAGGAATGGCTGAGATGACCCACATCCAGAATGAAGACTGCCTCATTGGAATTCACTGCAAACAAGGAACATGCAGAGTTTTTTTTTTTTTTTTAAATACAGTATCATTTATAATGCATGCATGCATATTAACTGAGTGCTGATTTGGTATTTTGTTGACAGAAGGCTTAGACCTGTGACCTGGAAGGTATTAATTGTGTTAAAGGGATACTATAGTCACCAAAACAGCTTTAGCTCAATGAAGCAGTTTTGGTGTATAGATCATGCCCCTGCAATCTAACTGCTCAATTATCTGCCATTTAGGAGTTAAATCACTTTGTATATTAACCCTAGTCACACCTCCCTGCATGTGACTTGCACAGTCTTTCTAAACACTTCCTGTAAAGAGTCATCTAAAGTTTATCCTTCCTTTATTGCAAGTTCTGTTTAATTTAGATTTTCATATCCCCTGCTATATTAATAGCTTGCCAAACCATGCAAGAGCATCCTGTATGTGATTAAAGTTCAATTTACAGAGAAAGAGATACAATTGTTTAAGGTAAATTACATCTGATTGAAAGTGAAACCATTTTTTTTTTTTAATGCAGGCTGTGTCAATCAGAGCCAGGGGAGGTGTGACAAGGACTGCATAAACAGAAACAAAGGGATTTAACTTGTAAATGGCAGTGAATTGAGCAGTGAAACCTGAGAGGCATGATCTGTACACTAAAACTGCTTCATTAAGCTAAAGTTGTTCTGGTGACTATAAAATAGTCATAAAATAGTGTTCCTTTAAGCCATGGGTCCTCAAACTCCGGCCCCCCCAGATGTTGCTGAACTACAATCCCATGATTCTCTGGCTATCTATGTAATTCAAAGAATCATGGGAGTTGTAGTTCAGCAACATCTGGGGGGCCGGAGTTTGAGGACCCATGCTTTAAGCAATGTCCCAATACCATTTTCTTCATCTGTAAACTTTGATACAAAGTGCAAAATCTCTGGTAGTGATGTTTCCTGTTCCGTCTCTGGGGTGAGACTGTACGAATTATACATTAAATTGTCAATCCAAAGTGGATTTCAAACATAGTTGATTTGAAGAGCTGCTCCAGTTCAACTACTGTAACCTAAAATATCAACAAAAATTCACTGAAATGAAAAATCCTGTGACTTGATTTCAAATTAACTTGGTAACTTTTTGGGAATTTCTCCTTATTCTTGGGGTAATTCAGTAGGCCAGTCTCTCAAGGGTTTCCCAACACTAGGGAACAACTAAAGGCTCACCAAAGATTTAAAAAAATAAAAATAAAGTTTAGTCTTGGGTCATCTTCTTTAATCTGTGCAAGTATTTTCCCCCTTAAAATTCTCTGTGAGATCAGGGGGTGGGTGGCCAGGTTTCAATCTACCTCCCACCATCTGTTGTTGGATTACTTAGAAAATAGGAAACTGACAAACTCCTGGATAAATAATCCAAACAATAAGCTCCACCCACATTTCAAATCACATCAGTCCAACGTTTCAACACTCAACAGGAGCTTTCACCTAGGATCAAAGCTCAGAATGCAAACAAAAAAATTGAGGAAATGGATACAATTTCATGGTCTACAGAAGATCATACTTATTATCTAACGGCCCATGAGTCCTACCCATCTGCTCACATATAAATACAGTTTGATTTTTTTTTTAAAATTAAATGTCAATCTAATTCAACTTTGTGCCAAAATATTAGCAATAAATATTTTAAAACAAGCAAGGTTCCCAAGGAACCCCATTAAACAAAGAGTATCATCAACTCGCTCTCATAAACTCTATGCCCCTTAACACCTCCAAAAAAAGAGTAAGGTTCTACAGAATAACTGAAGGGCTATTTGCCAAATTTATACCCTACCACCAGCTGCCTCTCTTCTTAAAAACAAAAACCTTCTATCTCTCATCATCAATCTCTACCCTTATTCCTCCCCCTCTTCTCTTTCTATCACCAAACTTCTCCCTATCTCTCCTCACGTTATCCCTTCATCAATCCATGATCTTATCTTCATTAATGGAAAAATGTAAACTGTTTTCTATCTTCAATTCTTTCATTTCCAGTTATTAAAAAATTTTTTTTAATCAGATAAGTAACTCATGCATATTCTGAGTAATAATAATTTTGCTCACGGCATGATATGTCCTGACGCGAATTGTTTCTTGGATCCAAAAAGCTTAACATCAGATTAATTTAATTTACTGATAAATATAGCTCTATTAAAGTAATGTTCCAGCACCAGAACTACTATAGCATTTTATATTCCTGTTTTGTTTTTTTGTTTTTTTTAAAGGATCACTATAGTCACCCAGACCACTTCAGCTCAATTAGGTGGCCTGGGTGCCAGGTCCCCTAGGTTTTAGCCCTTCAGATGTAAACATAGCAGTTTCATAGAAACTGCTATGTTAACATTGCAAGGTAATCCAGCCTCTAGTGGCTGTCTTCACTGATGCTCAATGCGAAAATTGCATTGAGCACGCAGAACGTCCATTGAGAATTGCTTTCTTATGGGCGTTTTTAATGCGCGTAGCTCTGGCTGCGCATTCGGCTCCACTCGGGAGCCGACGTCAGAGGGGGAGGAGAGGTCACCAGCGCCGAGGGAGCCCGGCGCTGGATAAAGGTAAGTGGCTGAAAGGGTTTTAACTCCTTCATCCTAGCGGGAGGGGGGCCCTGAGGGTGGGGGGGACCTAAGGACTATATAGTGCCAGGAAAACAAGTTTGTTTTCCTGACACTATAGTGGTCCTTTAAAGGGACACTATAGTCACCTGAACAACTTTAGCTTAATGAAGCAGTTTTGGTGTATAGAACATGCTCCTGCAGCCTCACTGCTCAATCCTCTGCCATTTAGGAGTTAAATCCCTTTGTTTATGAACCCTAGTCACACCTCCCTGCATGTGACTTGCACAGCCTTCCATAAACACTTCCTGTAAAGAGAGCCCTATTTAGGATTTCTTTATTGCAAGTTCTGTTTAATTAAGATTTTCTTATCCCCTGCTATGTTAATAGCTTTCTAGACCCTGAAGGAGCCTCTTGTATGTGATTAAAGTTCAATTTAGAGATTGAGATACAATTATTTAAGGTAAATTACATCTGTTTGAAAGTGAAACCAGTTTTTTTTTTTTCATGCAGGCTCTGTCACTCATAGCCAGGGGAGGTGTGGCTAGGGCTGCATAAACAGAAACAAAGTGATTTAACTCCTAAATGACAGTGAATTGAGCAGTGAAATTGCAGTGGAATGATCTATACACTAAAACTGCTTTATTTAGCTAAATAAATTTAGGTGACTATAGTGTTCCTTTAAATATGTATTGCCTAGTAATACAGCTCACTAGTAACCTCTGTAAAAAGGTTATAAATGTAATGTTCTCATACAAAGCAGATATGGGAATGGTGCACCAGTGTTTTGTTTGTATATATATATATATATATATATATATATATATATATAAACATATATATACTTATCTCTATGTAAAAAGATATACAGATGTCACCGCCCTACAGAATACTTGATTACCAATAGACAGTTTAATTCAGAAATGCCATATGTCACCAGCTGCACAGGGCACTAGTTTTCTAAAGACGTTTCATTGAATTGCTTTGAGAAGTCTGTGATTAGGCAGCCACAGAAAGTCTGGGCTGGGTTAAAATAGGAGGGCTTGCAAAGGATGCAGACAAGAGATCTGCAGCTTTTGCAAACTGGTTTTATATATACTCCCAATGAAAAAAAATGCATAAATAAATACATGCATGTTTTCATTGGGTCTATATCTATTAAACAGTTATTTAAACTTTTTATTTTTTTTATTTAGGCAATTGAGTGTCCCTTTAACTGTGAAACTGGCTTAGGGACCCTTTTATTACTTTAATATAATATGTAACAAAATAAAGTAACAAAATATATGTATACTGCCTATACATAGGATGCATGATTTAACACAAACTTTACAACAAGCTTGTATCAGAAGAAATAATGAGATCAATTGATGGAGTGGGTAAGGGGTAATTAGATCTTTGAGTGGCATGTACACGTGTCGAATGAGGTCCTACTGGATCGACCTGGTAAGGCGTAGATCAGGATTGAACTATGTAGATTCAAGAACGGCTTTTGTGAATAGCTTGTTTGTCAGTAGTTGGCAGAAGGTTGTGATAGAGGTGGCTATTGGACGTTACAATTGTATTTGGAGTGGTAGGGAACTCCGAGTGAAATTAGCACATGGAAAAGGGGTAAAGTAAAGGTTACAGAGAGGATGGGTAAGTGCATAGTGGGAGGTAATTAAATGAGCAGTAGGGAATTGCATGGTTGTTAAGAGGATTGTAAACAAGCTTAAGGAATCTGAAAATTGAAAGAATAGGAGTTTGTATAGTAGCAAGGAGGTGTAAACAGACTTACTTTTATTTGACACACGATACTATAAGCGTACCTATTTTTTAATACTGAAAGGGTGACATCTAGGTACATTTAAAAAAATATAATTTATCTAACGTATCAGAGGTCAAAGAATTGTAAATAATTATTGTTTTGTACGTAGCCGAGTTGTAGAATTTTTCATATCAGCTATTTATGTCCATATTTTGCGATTCACTACAATTCAGCATTTAGTGATTAAACCCCAATTACCGGTTGCTAAACTTGGCTGCATTGTGATAATGGCGATTAAATGAATGTCATTGAATCTGCTACTTTTTCTATTCTCTTTATATATGCCTTGGTCCGTTGCCAAGCTGGCATCGGATTGAGCCAGTAAATGATGACGGTTATGTTTCTGGGATTAATTCAGTAGTTCTGGAAAAATATACACTAAATGTGATAGGTATTTTTCTAAATCAGAAAGAGATTTGTGTTCCCTGTTTTCAGCCAACAAACTAAAACTGTTGTAATACAAGAACTTTTTAAACATACGCCGTGCAAACAGATATTCAGTGGGAAACAAAACCATCCATTTGCTTATAAATGCATCCCCCAAACAAAAATGGCCAACTTTGTGTGTCTCTTTCTCTCCCCAGCCCCTTTGCATGTTGCCAGCCCCCATCCCCTTTGTATTTTTCTCCCACAACCCCTTTGTGTCCCCCCATACTCCTTTGTGTCTCACTCTAGCCCCTTTATGTGTCTCTTTGGCTCCCTACGGCCCTTTTGTGTGTCTCTTTGTCCCACTAGCCCCTCTGTGTGTCTCTTTGTCCCAACTAGGCCCTCTGTGTGTCTCTCTGTCCCCCTCAGCCCTTCTGTATGCATCTATCCTCTCCATCCCTTTTACCTTCATATAGCATGGCCGAGCGAACCACAGTAGAGGATTTTCTGTTTGCTCTACCTGGTCTGACAGGAAGTTGTTTAGTGCTCTCAACGAGCAGCAAACATCTGATAATTGATTCAATGCTTGTAAGAATATTAAATAGTTAACTTGTTTATATGTATTTTATGCTTTTATAAGGTTTATAACATGATTATTGCTGACTGAAGGAATATTGAATACTTAAAAGTCAATGTACGACAATCATATGCTGACTGTGACAGACTAAGGTATTTCTTCTATAGGATGTAAGACAATGCTAAATTTCAGGATGTCTTGCCCATTCCGATTTTAAGGATATTCTTTTCCAGACGTATGCAAAAGCTTATCTTTCCATTGTCAGAATAACGTAATACAAGGAAGTAATAAATCTTATAGTCTGTACTGTATTTGCATATACCATGGCTAATGTAAGCAAACTATGTATAAAAGCCAGCTCTGGAATACACTCATTTGAGAGTCTTGTAAAGCTGTTGTCCGTGTGTTATTGCTTACAAATGACTCTCCATCAACGTTGATTATGGTGACCGAGGGATCGAGAACCGAGGGGATTAGAGTCCATTACAACATTAACCCTTTCAGCTTGGTGTCAGAAGTGGGATAGAAGTTGGATCAGCAAAACCATTTGCGGTGAGTAGCCTTTTTGTGTCTTATTTGACGCTGATTGTCTATGACCCCCCTTTGGTTCAGTAAGACTGTATCCAGTAGATAGGAAAGGTGTAAGGACTCTAGTTATATTGAGACTATAAGAGGTCTCCGGTTTATTAGACATTTGGTCTAAATATATATAGGGGTTCTTGGTAACCCAGGTTAGTATCTAAGATAGATACAGGTTTTTGAGACCATAAGAGGTCTCCGGTTTATTATAGGGTTTTGGTAACCCAGGTTAGTATCTAAGATAGATACAGGGTATCTCAGGTAGATACAGGTTTTTGAGACCATAAGAGGTCTCCGGTTTCTATAGGTGTTCTGAGTAGCACGGTTTGTAGATCTTTAAGTATAACCCAAACTTCTCTTTCTCCCGGTCACCTTTGTTTGTCTTAAGTGTTTTTTGTGGGTGATTGTTTGTCTATATTGGGGACACACTTTGGTAAGTTAGTAGTGTCCCCACTCTGAATCAGCAGTATGGGAAATGTGAGTTCAGGTCCTGAGTGACCAATATATGTATGTATATGTGTGTGTATGTATATATGTGTATATGTATGTATATATGTGTGTGTATATGTATATGTGTATATATAAGATAGCAGTACTTTTAAACAAATGGAGGTTTTAAAAATACATAGGGATTAAGGAGAGAACGCAGGTAACTTGTTTTTCTTTGGTTTTTACCATATATTGGGGCTGATGTGTACTGTAGTCCTTGCTGCTGTCCAGTAGTGATGGGAGTGAGCGCAGGACTTATCTTTCTGCAAGATAGCAGTACTGTATATTAGAAAAGAAATGACTCATAGGTTGTACCTGATAGACCTACTTAAATCTTTTTGCTTTATTCTTTCTGTCGCATAGAAGTATAAGTTTATTACTCTGTTTTATTGTAAGTTATTTCACATGGGATCTATGTGCCTGGTATGATTGTTGCTTTAAAAATACTATAAGCCCACTACACTTATTATGAGAGTGGGATAGTGTAAATGTGTTGCATTGTTTGCATGATGAGCTCAGTATATTTTATAACTGAGACAAAAAGTCACTTCATTAGTATTTGAAAGTTAATTCCCCATATGGGATTAATTGTATAGAAACACCAATCAGCACATCTTCCCTGCCCTGTGTGTTTGTTGCAAAGGATCCATACTAAATATGATTTTTGTTTGAAAATAACAGAGCAACATTTACATTTTCAGCGGTCCAACACATGCTTCATTTTGCACTGTAAACTAACCTTTTTATTGCAACAGGTTCCTTTTAAATGATCCAGTGTAATAACTACTGCTTGTGTCTTCTATGTCTCACATTATGTGATATTTTAAATTGTGGTATATAGCCTGAATCAGACATCATGGACAAAGGTTTTTACCTGTGTTACTAAGGGCTCTTGGAGACTGACCGGTCTAAAGGTTTGCCATGCCTTTAAAACATGGTATAGTATAAATTTTTTAAGTCTCTGAGAGTTCTGAAAGATTCAGGTGAAACCATGTCTGTTTAATCTGGTCCAGATGTTTGTTCAATTTCTATAGGATTTAAATTGATGCAGCATCATCTCAGATTAGTTAATGGAAGTTTTATACAAATAGTTGAGTTATGAGCGCGCTATATAAATGGATCCTTTCTTTAAATACAATACTATAGTAGATTAAAGTAATGAAGTTAATTAAGAAAATGTATACATAAGAATCCCTAAAATAAATCTAAACTAAAATTGGTATACCTTCCAATAATATGTTCTGAATACAGCTGTTAACTGTTTATTTTGTGTAAATGGTGATTGTGATAATGTGTGATAAGTGTGCAGTTTAACTTGAAAGTGGTTTAATTTATGTTGCTGTATTGTTTTAAATTATATGTGAATCAGTTTGTCACAGTCTAGTGATACTGATAAGAATGACAGCCAAATAACCTAGCAAATAACTGTTTTATTAGTTGTTGAATACTAGCGTTTTGGCCAAGAATAGTTGGAGATTTGGAGGTGTTAGTTTAAGATTGCTTTTATATTGTGTGTATCCGTGTTTCCTAGGAGGGAGACAGAGTGTGTAGTTGTGTGCCCATAAATGTGATTTCTGTATTGGCATATCTGCTGGGTACCCATTATGTGTTTCTACAAAGATATTGCTTTGTGAGATGACGTGTAATATTACATGGGATGCTGAGTATGAGTTATATGGTTTGAAATGAATTGGTGATTATGAGCTTAGTACTTCAGTAAGATGTGCTAAAATTTGGAACAAGGTGGAAGCTGAAATGTTGGGATTATGGAAGAATAAGCAGTCTATATTCACTGCTTTGGCATTTAAGCAGGATGCAAAGGAAGAGATTGGTAATATGATTTTTGTAAAGAAATTTTACAAGTGTTGGAAGGATGAGGCAGGTTTGATGTCTGGAGATGATATAGATATCTTTAAAATACAGTCATGCCTTGGTAATATGTTGCCACAGTATTATTTGCTTGTGAAACAATTGATTTCAGACTGGGCCAATTTGGATAGCTCAGATTTTCTTACCAAGGTTATAGAAAAGGAAAATGCAGGTTGTTTTGACTTAAGAAAAGATTTAGGAAAGTAAGGTTGCTTATTATGCTCAGGGATTGCAACATATTATGTCCAGCTACACAGACTGAGAGCGAGGATGGGATGGAGCACATAAAGCCAGTGGAAGGGGTGGTCAAAGAGGGGCAAGGGGATGGAGACAGGGAAATCAGGGTTATAGGGGCAGGGGTAACCAAGGAGGAATAGACAGGAACACTTGTTTCAACTGTGGCCAATATGGCCACTGGAGGAATGAGTGTCCACACCCCAGGAAACCCCAGGAAACCCCACACACCCCCAACAACCCCACAATTCTCAAAATATGCCCGGTAGGCAAGAACAACACCAGACCCACTCCCAACACCACTGGCCAGCATATCGCTTAGTTCAGGACTTTAGAGCCCTGAATAGTTTAATTGTGCCCATTTCACCCATTGTCCCTGATGTGACATCCCTCATTACAGCCATTCCACATGATGCCACTTGCTTCACTGTCATTTGATTTAAGTAATGCATTTTTTCTATACCTATTGATCAAGAGACACAGCTACTTATGGTTTTTACTTTTGAAGGCTGTCAGTTTACCTGGACACGCTTACCCAAGGCTATGTGGATTCCCCAGCTGTTTATTCGTTGGTACTCCAACATACTCTAAAAAACATGGACCACCGGTCATGGTTCCGTCCTTTTTGCAAAATGTTGATGATTTGTTGTTATGTAGCCCTAGCTATGAGGCAAGCACTGTGGATACTGTCAGCAACTGTGGGTCACAAGGTTGTTAAACACAAAATGCAATTGTGTAAATCAAAGGTTGAATACTTAGGTTTTGTTCTGGCTTTAGGCACCAGACAATTGAGTCCAAAACGTATTGAGGTCATTCAGAGGATTCCTACACCCACTACTCGGAAGGAGTTGCTCACCTTCCTCGGCATGATTAATTACTGCCGCCAATGGATCCCTGAATGCTCCCATTATGACTCAATCCTAAGGGAGGCTGTACGTTCTGACAGCCCTGAAAATGTCTGCTGGTCACCAGACATGCTAGCTGCATATATTGCCCTTACAGTTGTTATTGTGCAAGCCCAGGCTTTAGGACTACCTGTGTATTGTAAACCATTTCATTTGTATGCTCGGGACAACTGTAAAACCATGGCCGCGGTCTGTGCACAAGAGCAAGGAGGCGGTATGCGTCCCATAGCATTCTTTTCCAAAGTAGTTCGAGCTCTGGTACAGGGTATGCCGGCGTGTCTCAGAGCATTGATAGCATGTGCAATGGCTGTTGAAACTGCTACTACTATCACACTAGGGCATCCTACAATACTTCATGCCAGTCACCAGGTTACTCAGCTGATGACAAATCTCACCACACAACACATGACAGCCCAGCGCTTCAGTGGTTATGAGATTCTTTTTTTTAATACCCAGAATCTGTCTTTTGGAATAAACAAGGTTTAGAGAAAGATCAAAATGATCTGTTCTCTAAAGAGGGGAGAATAGGCATACTTGAAGAATAGGCATACTTGAAGCAAGCTGATTTATTTTCATCAGTCAGGCACATAGCAAGCACCATTCAATTCTTCATGAATTCATTTTATATTAGGAATCTCAGGCAGCATGTACAGTCTTTTGTAAGATCGTGTGAACGCTGCTCTTTTTACACACTTACAGATTGATTTTATTCATGTATCCAAAATTGGTAACAAACAGCAATACTTACTGGTCATAGTTGCTCAGTTTAGTAGATGGCATGAGGCCTTTGTGACATCTAGGGAAGATGCTAGTGAAGTTTATTGTTACTGAAATTATTCCCAGGTATGGCTGCCCTCTGCAGATTGGCTCTGATAATGGCCCGGTTTTTGCCAGTAAGGTTGCCCAGGAACTTGCTAAATTCTTGCAAGTTACCTGGCAGTTTCATATACCCTATCATCCACAGAATACAGGGGTAGTTGAAAGGATGAATAGGACTATTAAGGAAAAGCCCAGAATTTACCCAGGAACATGGGTAAATTGGACTAGATATCTACCAGCTATTTTAGCTGAGATAAGAGTGATTCCTCACAAGGTGACTAAATTATCTCCATTTGAGATTTTGATGGGATGACCTTTTCCCACACCCTGGGCCAGGGAACTGCTTGTTATAATGTCTGGGGATTTAAAGCTAATACAAGAACAATATGTACAGGAATTGTTGATAAAACCGAATGGTATGTATGACAATGTTTCTTCGCAGTTTTCCCTTACCTTCACAGGAACCTACTCATTCATACCAGCCCGGTGACAAGGTGTATATCCGTCAGTTGAACAGGACCAAGAAAGGAGGATACCCTTTTGGACCACCTGCTACTGTGATTGCTGTACCCAGAACCGCTGTCCACAGATTCCCACGACATCTGGATTCACGCATCCCGAGTGAAGCTGTGTCCAAAGAGGGGAACCAAGGAAGACAACACCACTCCTCGCTCGGAAACAGAAGAATTTCTCCTCAGCGAAGCATCATGGTTTTCACACCATATCGTAGATTGAGAGGATCATACGTACCTGAGACCAAGATTATGTTGTGTGCTATGCTTTCTGGAGTTGTTATACTCCCTCTGATATTGTTCCTTGAATGCCATTATGAGTACAAGTCAATGGCAAGTTCTGGAAAAAGACTGACATGATGAACAATTCTTCAATACCCCCAGCCCAATTAGGCCTTAGCCCCTCATCTAGCATTCTTCACACATGCCCCCTCAAGAACCTTTCTCCACCACCTTTCTATCAGCATGCAATATGCAATCATTCATTTACTGAACGCATTTGGATGAATTGGACAAATAGTAACCCTTATAAGTACCAGTTACCCATATGAAATGTGTCTACAGCTAATGAAACCGATGCATTATGTTTGTTTAAAGGTTCACAGAAAATTGTTAGATCTTATAACGCAGAAATGTGCACAGTTAAGGTTGCATATCAATGTAAACAGACAGGCCTTATTACTTTTAATAATGATTATATAACTGGTATCATTAATTGGAGAAGGGGACAAATGTTAGTCATTATGAACGACACTACAATTGAGAACTATACACTACCTTATATTTTTACACCTTATTACTGTCCTTTATTCTCTACCATAGAACCAAAAGTCAACAACGACTCACACACACACACCTATTCCGTCCACATTTATTAATACAACTGCCTTCTTACAAGCTGTACATGTGTCATTAAAAATCACTACTCCTGTTGTAACATTATGTAATACAACAAACAAAGGCAGAAAAGGGAATGGTATGACACACTGTTAGATGGTGCTGGAACCACTATGGGTATACTAAATAGTTATAGATATGGAGACCCTCAAGAATAAGTTAAACACAGCCAGCATGCATATAGGGACTGGTTTTCATGCTAGTGCAAATTGGGCTCCAATTGTTGTTAAATCACAGGTTATAGGATTGGATTTAGATAAATCAATGTATAATTATTTAGACAATTTAACTGTTGCAACTATGAAATTCACAACAGGTCTAAGTAACTGGAGTACTTGTGCCATCAGGTATTTATGGATACAACAAGGATTGGCATTAGAAAACACACTAATGATTCCTAAACTAGAGAAGATTAGAGGGATGCTTAACCTCACAGATAATGAATGGTTACTTCTAAAACCCCAATCCACTAAATGCAATGGATGGTTAACTGGTAATGCTTCACATTTTTTCATGCTCTTGCTATTTTACATTATATCATACATCATCAAAGGATGTTAAATTAGCTTGTCAATTTAACACATTACCAGTACCAGTTTATGATCTTTTTGCTAAGAATTTAACCTGGTGGGCACCCACATATACAGGGGACTATATTTTTCCCAAAGATAACACACACAGGTAGCCACACATATCCTAAAAGGAGAACTCCTTAAGGTGAGTTCACAAATTCAGAATGATTTAGCCCATCATTGGTACGATGCTTCACTGGTTGGTCCCCTACTGGATCTCAGATAATGAAATCATTCTTCTATCATTTTGTTATTATAGTCCTGATTTTATTGTGTATGATTTTATATAACTGTCACCTTACTTGTACATTGAGGAAGTGAGTACAGAAATGAATCCATAATGCAGAACAGAAACAATTAGAAATTCTCCTCTCGCCACTGTAGGGTATCAACCCATCTTTAAACTGGGCCTTAGGAATTACCACATGGGAATCGAGGTGAAGAAATTAATGAAAGTCCCGCAGGGAGTGACTAGCACCCCTGAAAATACCATGTGGAAGTTTCTCTGTCCTGGTAAGATTTTATCGATAAGATGAGCAATTGTTTTATTGCTCAAAGAGGGGAATGTAAGAATATTAAATAGTTAACTTGTTTATATGTATTTTATGCTTTTATAAGGTTTATAACATGATTATTGCTGACTGAAGGAATATTGAATACTTAAAAGTCAATGTACGACAATCATATGCTGACTGTGACAGACTAAGGTATTTCTTCTATAGGATGTAAGACAATGCTAAATTTCAGGATGTCTTGCCCATTCCGATTTTAAGGATATTCTTTTCCAGACGTATGCAAAAGCTTATCTTTCCATTGTCAGAATAACGTAATACAAGGAAGTAATAAATCTTATAGTCTGTACTGTATTTGCATATACCATGGCTAATGTAAGCAAACTATGTATAAAAGCCAGCTCTGGAATACACTCATTTGAGAGTCTTGTAAAGCTGTTGTCCGTGTGTTATTGCTTACAAATGACTCTCCATCAACGTTGATTATGGTGACCGAGGGATCGAGAACCGAGGGGATTAGAGTCCATTACAACATTAACCCTTTCAATGCTTTCCCAAGGGAAGGCCTAATATGCGCACTGCACATGCCACACATGGGCATTAGGTTCCCCTTCGGTACTGTGTCCAGAGGAGCTGGATCAGGTGAATAAAGGTGAGTGAAGAAAATTGTTCTTTATCCATTTCAATGCCACTGAGGTGATGGGGGAGGGGCCCAGAGGAACACTTAAGTGTTTGGAATTCAACTTTGTATTTGTTGTATGCTCCGGCTGGTAAACTTAGCTAGTATCCAGGCTCGAGTCCTGCAGGAACAGAGGAAAATGTACAGGAATGCCGTTCCCATGCACTGCAGGACTTGAGTCCTGGTTTAACCCCTTAAAGGAACCCTATAGTGTTAGGAATGCAAATGTTTATTCCTAATGATATAGTGCCCTAATAGCTGTTTAGGCAGTAAAAAAGTTCTTTCACTCACCTGTTCTCCCGTACAGCACTATTTTCCATGGTGCCGCCCACACCTCCTTGGCTGAGATCATCGAGAAAAATGGTCTCAGCCAATCTAACTTATTTCTATAGGAATGCAAAATGCTACACTGCACTTATCAGATGTCCTCTATGAGACCATGCAATAGAAATAAGCCGTGCTATAAAAACATCGCCTGCAGAATGGTAATTTTTTTTTTCACTTGAAGGGTAAAAACAGGAGGGCTATAGATAGAGTCCCTTTAAAGTAATACTGCCCAGGATATCCAGGCACTATAATAACTTCAAATGAGCTGAAGTTGTTATGGTGCCCCGAGTGTTTCTTTAATGTTAGCAGTAAATATTTGAAACCAATCACTGTACAGATTAAATAGTTTCCCATGTTTTGTAGAAATAGAATAATATCAATTAAAAAAACAAGTATTAACGCGTCATCATCTATTTTGGCCTTAATTTAGTAAAGTCAGTTTTCACATTAACGCAATTCACTGCTAAGTTAATAAACGCCAGAAGAAAGAGGCAGCCATTATTATGTTGTCAGTCTTACAAGTCTGTTTAACATCTTATTCACTAAACATTTAGTTCGGTGCCAGTTTGCAAATTCTAGGACAAGACAGCTAACCTGGAAACAAATCTCCATCTTCACTATATTTCTATATAGGGTATTTAATTTTATATCCTACAATTTAGTTAACAATCCACTGGTCCATTAGCAGATAACCCACTTAATTTTTCAATGCAATAAGTGAACTCTCATTGCACCGCAGTGGATCCCCCCCCTCCTCCCCGAGGCAGCAGGCATGTTAAAAGAAACTGCAGCAAAAAATAAAACATGCAATGTACTTATAATGACCCACAGAAAATCCCCTGCGATCCAGCTGTTCTTTTTAGGAAGGTCAGAGAAAGGAATTCAGCCAAGCCTGAGGTCTGACAATTTGTAGTTCTAATTATTAACAATGCATTAATGTGATGTTTTACATTGTTTTAAAGGAACCCTCTGCTCTTCCCCTTTCCCTTGGCATTGAAAGAGTTAAATAACCTTTTCTTTTAATGTCCTGATTCCAGCGCCAATGTACCTCGGCGCTGGGTTGGGTTCCACTGCCGACAGCCAATGGGGGAACCTAATGGACAGCTCGGACATTAAGCCTTCCACATAGGAAAGCATTAAATCAATGCTTGCCTAGGGGAATTTAAAGATGTTGGACGTGTTCATGTAAAGTGTGAGAACGTCCAACTTCATTTCATGGAGTTAATTTCTGTGTCCATGCAGGAAGTGCCTCTAGTGGCTATCTGGTAGACAGCTATTAAAGGCAGTTTTAACACTGTAATGTAAAATTCAACTGCAATGTTTGTAGCTGCAGGGTTAAAGGGACTCTCCAGTGCCAGGAAAACAAACCTATTGCGCATGCACGGCCGGCGGCAGGGGAGAGCCAATGCGCATGCGCAGTAATGCTGCGCACGTGCATTAGACCTCCCCATAGGAAAGCATTGAATAATGCTTTCAATGCTTTCCTATGGGGATTTCAGCGACGCTGGAGGATGCTGAAGGACATCCAGCGACGCTATAGCACAATTTTCATGTGCTATAAACACGGAAGAGGAGTTAACCCTGCAAGGTAAATATTGCAGTTTATGAAAACTGCAATAATTACACCTGCAGGGTTAAGGGTAGTGGGATTTGGCACCCAGACCACTCCAATGGGCAGAAGTGGTCTGGGTGCCTGGAGTGTCCCTTTAAGGGGCAGGGACACAATACACCCAGACCACTGCAATGAAATGAAGTGTTCTAGGTGCCTATAGTGTCCCTCTCAATATCACAACAAACAGATCAGCAACAGGCACTGGATCATGGGGAACTGGCAAAGGGCATGGGTAATTGCTACCAAAGACCACTAGCACACAGACCTTTTGAATTGCAGCCTCACAGCTTTACTATCCTGCTGATTAAAAGCAACTGGAGGTGTGTTAGAATTTGATAACACCAGTTAGCAGGAGGCAGGGATTGTGCAGAGTCTTTGCTAGCCCAACATTGTGTCTGGTTATGCTTAGACTGATGACCTCCAACCTCAACGCTACATATGCCTGGACTGTCCCACTGTCGTATTTCCTGGGATAATATAGTATCTGTGGAGGGCTAAGCTGACTATAATGAATATGTGATATGGAGTTCTTTGCAAGAGGCTTTGGGGTAAGAGGAGAAATGGGTCTCACAGGAGTCACAATGAGGTTCAAAGTGTGCATGGCTCTCTGTGAATGCTCCACCACGCTGTGTAGGTCATACGGATGGAGGTTACAGAGTTAGATGGGGTCGCACCTTGTGCCTCAAGCAGAACCATCTAGCAAACCCCTACATTGTCTTAACAATGGAAGTAGGACTATCCGCACAAGGTGTAAAAAAGGCTAATTTACATATCCAATATCAAGCTGCCCTCAGGCCCACAATAGGCATCCAAGGTTGGACAGGTTTAAACAGATAACAAAGAAACATAAATATCTGCATTACTATGTGGTTGGGTGAGCGGAAAGGATCTATTTGTCCATCCACTCAAAAACAGTTTGTTATAAAATGGGGGGACACTCCTTGCACTATAATGTCATCAACAGGCTATTGTGGTTATGGTGGTTATGGTGGTTGGAATGTGTTTTTAAATTTTGGGTAGATGTCTCTTATTCGAGAAGTTAAAGGATCATTATAGTGTCAGGAAAACAAAGGGGTTTTCCTGACACTATAGTGCCCTGAGGGTGCCCCCAGCAGCTTACCTTAATCCAGCGCCGTCGGCACTGGTGACCTCTCCTCCCCCGTCGACGTCAGCTCCCCCGTCTGATGTCAGCGGAGCCGAATGCGCATTCAAAGTGTCCATAGGAAAGCATTTTTCAATGCTTTCCTATGGACGCTCTGCGCGATGGAGCCATAATATGCCTCCAGTGTCGCAGATGGACTCTAGTGGCTGTCCAGAAGACAGCCACTAGAGGCTGGCTTAACCCTGCAATGTAATTATAGAAGTTTCTCTGAAACTGCTATGTTTGCATCTGAAAGGTTAAAATCTGAGGGACCTGGCATCCAGACCATTTCATTGAGCTGAAGTGGTCTTGGTGTCTATAGTCCCTTTAAATATTAGTGTTGAATGTCAGGTTATTTGTAATACAGCTTTGTATTCCTGGCACTATAGTGTCCCTTTAAGGCTAACAGCAGTATATTCTGTGCAGGGGAGAACTGGCAATGTTATGGGCTAAGTACAAACAAAAATTCATTTTATTAATAAAAAATAAATACATTTATACCAACTAATTCGACAGTTCTGTACAATGAATATCAAATTATACAAGTAAGTTACTTCAGGCATATTTAGGGAAACCGGGATAAGAGGGATAGAGAAGGTGGGCATTTCATTTCACAAAATGTACAGTGCAATGCAACCAAAAACCTCAATATCAGCATTATTGTGGCATTATGTAATCTTGTCAGGGTTATTCATCAACCTCTGAATGTTACTGAATTGTACAATTTACACAAAAATAGCTGCTTTTTTAGATTCAGTTTTGTTTAAGTTATACAATTCAGATTCAATATGTTAAAATTCTGAGTTGACTGAATAATCATGAGTGTTAGTTGCACAAATGCCCGTTGATGACAAAACACAAAAGTCACAGTGCAGCCCATGAACACCTGTTTCAGTGGTGTTTGCAGATGATCTAACGTCTGCAATCATTGGGAGTTATTCACTAAATATCAAATTACAGTGAATTCGGGCAGAGCCGAGCAGCAGAACTAAGCAGTTGCATGATACTAGAGCTCCCGAGTCTTTGGCCTGAAACTAGCCTGCTTTTAGAACAAAAACCCGATTTCATGGGCTGTAGAGACACTACTGCAAGTTGGGAAGCACCATGGGTCGTAAGACCAAAAAGCAAAAATCAGATAAACCGCGGCAGGGCATGACTATCGACGAACTCTGTGACAAGCACATGGGACGGCTAGGCTTGACTACCCAAGGCCTATTCCGAACTATCTGATGATTTCTCCCTGGGTGAGGAAGCCCTTACCTGTCAGAGCACCAGCGGCACCAAACCTTCCGTCTCCAGATACGGCACCAGTGACTATTGCGATCCTCAAAGCCCTCCTAGCAGACCTCCAAAAGACCTTACAATCGGACAAGGCTTCCCTCCGCACCGAAATTCAGGGCCTGGTGGGACAAACAGAATTGCTGGAGGTAGTCTCTGATCAACACAAAATTAATAGCTTCCCTGCAACAAGAGGTCCAGGGGAACACCAGTCTGAAGCACACGAACGCCGATTTATGGCCCTGGAGGATGCATGACGCACCAACAATTTGAAAATACGAGGTGTATCTGAGGACACCCCAGTGGCAGAATTGCTGCACTTTGTACGACGGCTCCTGGTGGCGCTACTGACACCACAACAAGTCAAGGCAATCTGCCTAGATGGCCTCTTCTGGGTCCAAAAACCAGCCAGAGCCCCAGCCACGTCACCTAGAGATCTTATAATCTGTTTCCAGCAGCGGATGGATAGAACAGTGGTGCTAGCAGCTGTCAAGAACAACACACCATATGAATTCGAATCAATGTCACTTACCTTCTTTGTTGACCTGTCCCGGGGCACCCTGGCATGGCGAAGAGCCCTGAAGCCGTTCACTTCACTCCTTAAGCAACACTACATGCAATACCGCTGGAGCCAGACCCGCGCACTCTCGGTCCTAAAAGGGGAAGACAGACACCGTCCACGACCTGCAGGAAGCACTGACCCTGATACCAACCCTGGGACTGCCACATGATTCTCTAAGGCTCCCAAAGAATCCCAGAGCCCTAGGAACACTGCATGGCTGGAACCCGGAGAGAGTGACCGCTTTGGTCCCACGACAGTCCAGACAGGACTTATATGCTGCAGCCACCACCTGCAATCCTTACTGTACCCAAATATTATATCTCTGTTTAGTTCTCATGGTGTTACCTATTAACTCAATATAATTGAACTGTTTTGTTTCATTAGCCCGTACCTAGCTTTAACCTGAACGTAAACTAACAAACCCCTCAAGCTACCCAACACACAGCCACTAGACCGACTAATAACCCCCTGTCCTCCTGCTTGATCCCAGCAAACCACAGTAGACAAGCCTAGCAGGGCCCTGACTAGGCGTAAAACCCTACCCTTCGTGCACATCTCCCACTACTCAGACACAAAATAACAGACAGTTTACTACATATTGTCATCCCGAGAGATAGGCACGATTAAGCCTACTGTTTATACTAGTATTCCCCAACAAACAACAAAATAATTTCAAGTCACTAATTGTTATGCAACCACACCATCCAGTATTGATGTATCACCTTTTACACTCTGTGCTATACGCTCTCGTTTCTGTAATGCAATCATACTCGTATGACTTGATTCGATATAAAGAATTAAAAAATTAAATACAGGGAATTGCAAAATGTAGACACAAATTCTCTAACTCTGCCACATTTCTGTGGACACATACAACTTATTCAAGGCGGGGGGTTGATACATAAATAGAGAGTGATTATTTCTTTGTGGATTCCTCCTTAATTAGCCCATTTGATTTTGGAAACATCTGAATGCATATTACAGGGCAATACATTTCTTGTGCTGTTCATCAAAATAAAAAAAAAACATGAAATATATCTAGGAAAACAAGTTACTGTTACTATTCGCTAACAAATGAGTCCATAACTACCCTTGAGCTAAATATGTCTAAAAACTACATTTCCCATAATCCTAAGACTAGTTGATCATCATGGGAAAATTAGTTTTAAAATATCTGCAGTGCCAAGACTAGCCATTAATGGGTCTGTTCCAAAAGTTCCATTAAGCAGGTCAACTAAATACATGAAGGTTAAACACAGTGGCAGAATTAACGAAGAGAAGGACTAGGCGCAAGAATTATTTTGGAACCCCTCTATTGCATGGGTGGCCAAAAGGTAGATTCCCATCTGTTATACATCTCCTACAATGTTTTTACAGGTGTAGTTGTACCATTTTCCCATCCTTGCAGGATTGTATTCAGCACTGAGCAGTATTTGTGTGTTTTTAATGTAGGAAAATGTTTTTGTATGTAGTATGTGCAGTGTGTTTGTATGTAGTGCAGTGTAGTACAGATACACACACACACACACACTGACACACATACAAATACAGACACAGATATATACACAGAGCGACACACATACATATAGACAGACACACGTATACACACTGACACAAATGCAGATATACAGACACACAGATATAAACACTGACACACAGATACTCACTGACACGCATGCAGATACACAGATATCCATACTGACAACATAGGAATACACAGATACACAGATATAAACACTGACACACAGATATACATACTGACAACATACAGATGCACAGATACACACACAGATTCACACTGAAACACATACAAATACAAAAACACACAGCTCACTTCCTATAGACTGTAAGTTCGTCTGAGCAGGGCCCTCAAAACTCTCTGTTTCTGTGCATCCAGCTTATCTTGTTGCAATTACATGTATGTTAGTCCACCTATTGTACAGCGTTAAGGAATTTGTTGGCACTTCATAAATAATAATATAAACACTGAGACACATATACTCGCAGATACACATACTGACAACATAGGGATACACAGACACACATCCAGATACACACACACACACACACACACACACACTGACATATACACACAGATACACATACTGACAACATGCAAATACAGGCACTGACATGCAGATAAACACACACACACAGTGACAAACATAAAGACACATGCTGGTCAAGATTTACACTTTTATAGCCTCCAGTTTTCTACCTTTTGGGTGCAGGATGGTGTCTGCAGGCTGAGACTATTGTGAGTTAGCGGATGGCTCTCCCGGTCCGCACCCCCTCCTCACTGCTTTTTCCTCCTCTCTCATGCATGATTCCATGTCTGTGTTAGCTGGGAGGAAGTGACAGGGTCACACTTCATCCCAGGTTGCAGATATTGAAGGGGACAGGTCACATTGTTAAAGGGCCACAGCACCCAACTGTGCCCCTGCAGAAACCCTAGGTGCACAGGCCACCGGATGGGTCCGCTTATTGTGCTTGTCTCCGGTGCAACTTATTTAGCACAGGTGTTTTCTGTTACAAAATCCTTCCACTAGTACTAGTAGACAGGACAGCTGGGGCTAGGGCTGATAGATGGACTCAGGGCATCGGGAATGCTTGCTGATACATAATGAATCCAATGTTACCATTTGGAAATCCAGTGTTTCATGTCTGTATTTTCTACTGTCAAAGAAACCTGACATCTAAAATGAGAGCACATGGAACCACAGACCTATACACAATTCTAATGGAATTGCAGTTGAATCTATACCTTAAGGTACGTATTCATTATTTACAATTAGTGTTAAGACATCTTTTCTCGGACATTCTTTTAATTCCTGCAGACAATAGAAATACTGAGATACAACAGATACCTGACTTACAAATAATTTCCATATGCTAAAAAAATAGGTTGATGGCATAACAAATTCAATCACTCATGCTAGTACAAAACGCTTAGCTCAGGACTATAATCGGTAAAAGAAGTTGTTGTGTTCACATAATCTGATAAAACCCTGAAATATAAATTTGATAAGCATTGTCGATTTCGGTGGCAGAAGAAAATATTTGTGAGGATTTTTCATTAAACTCTGAATTATATCGAATGAAAATCCAACGCGCACATTTGAGGCCAAAAATAGAAGATATAGATTAATTCTCCAAAGCCGCTGTAGTCTAAATTTAGCCTTAATTGTATTTATTACAATGTGGAGTTTAGTGAATACAGAATTCCAATGTTTCCACTGTAACAATGTCACCATCCAGCCCCATATTTAAATTAGTGAATTGAAAGCCATTTATATAGGTCAATGCTGACCAACCCACAGAGATGGATTAAATGACCTCTAGTGAATCCAGCTGTGGATATTCTTCTTCATTGATCAGGATACCAATTAACCAAAGACTGGGTTCCATCATTGTTAGATTTGTCATTGTCTTCTGTCAATTGACCAATTCAGATATTTCCCGGGGCTCCAAAATCTCCTGGCTGTTCTGTTCTTTTGATTGTAGCTGCTTGCTCAGAGCTTTAGGCATGATGTATCTATATGGATGACTGGGTGGGGGTTACTCTAATCGTCGAATTTCAGGTGGCTCAGGTTTGCAACACAGAGTGCCTATGGCATTGTTTTATGCAAATACATTCTTCATGCTGTCGAGCTGTACATGAAAGTGCTGCCCAACAGGATGAACTTTTACAAAATCAATTAGGTAATCATTGTGGTTCTTTTTGAGATTTTTATAATTTTTTTTGTGATTTTATAATTAATTTCAATCCAGAATCATATGACTTCTACATAATATCTTGGTCAACTGCGTGAATTCACACATAGTGATCAAATAAGCTGACGTTGCAAAACTCCGTTTTTACCGGTTTTCTGGAGTTCCCACATTCCCTTTTTTTTTTTTTTTTTGTATCCTAAACATTTATTTGAGGTCACATTTGAAAATTTTGTTATTCTATGTATTACAGGCCCAAATGTCCATTGTGTGTTTATCCACACAATGTGGGTCAGAGAAGTTATATTTACATTTCAATTGTTACACTAGTTGGGGATTACATGTGTGAAATAGAACAGACCTATTGCTAATCTACATGACCTCCGGATTGCCAGGTCACAAAACAAAATTCTGCCTTTGTGCACAGTACTGGCTTACTAATGGTAAACCATTGAAGGGGCTCTAGAGGCACCTAGAACACTTCAGTTCATTGACGTAGACTGGGTGCAGTGTCCCAGGTCCCTTAACCCTGAGCTCGTAATTAAGATACCTGGCATACTGCACCCAGTCCACTTCAGTTACTCAAAACACCCTAGGAAAACATTTAATCATTTGCCACTCATGCACATTAGGTCTTCCCCGCCGGCTGACGGTGGGGAAGGAAAGAAGGTGTACCCGATCCCTCTGCGCTGGACCCAGTTAAGTAACATAAGGGGTTTCTAACCATTTCTTCACCACGGGTGGGGGACTTGATGGAGGGGAAGCTATAGTGCCAGGAAAACAAGTTTATTATCCTGGCACTATAGTTTCACTTTAATAAATAAAAGGAAAACAAAATACAATCTAAAGCATAACATTTGTAGTGTCACTGTAGAAGCAATAGCTTATAACATATCAAATAAATTAACAAATAAATAATAATTAAACATATATATTGTGGCTCCTTTTACTCTTTTTCAAACCATGGGTCTGGAGCTGCTGCTCCAATAGTCCTATGTTAATCTAAACCTGAATTTGCAGACTGCCTAGGTTAACTCTAAATTTAAACAATTAATTTTGAAGTTAACATAGAAAAAACATTTCTGAAGGAGCGGTAACCAACCCATCGCTTTCTAGCTGTTCCTGAACTATAACTCCTACTAAGGAAGCCTACGAAAGAACACTCATGTCCTGGTCGCCCCAGTCCTACAGCCTTGCAGGAGTTTACCCAAAGTATAAATGAAATGACTCACTGAGAAGCCAAACGACTTACATGCTAGACTTGCTTGCTAGAGTCTCACACACGAGAATTGTGTAGAACCTTTAATTAACAATATGACTGTCTTGTTTGAAGATCAAATAACTGGGGAAAAGCTATGACAGTACGCTGTTTAATACGGTTTTCAAAACATATTCTTGAAAACTGATATGACATTTGTCAATTTTATCCATGCTTTCTCTTTATTTTTCGTTTGGAATTCATTTTTTATGGGATATACTATGCTATTGTTCTCGTCCTTCTGAAGCCATCAAAGGGACATTATTGTATGTCTGACGGAATTTAATACGGATTACATGCTGTTGAATATTTCTAAAAACAAAATACATTCCCGTTACAGATTAGTTCAGAAACATTCAGACGAATAAGCAAAACTTTGCATGGTTTTATTGTGGAAAGAAAATGGAAAATGCTCAATTATCTTGTCACATTAAAGACCATTTTGTATTTTTGAGTTCTGATTTTATTTTTTATTTTTTCTTGATACTTAAATTATTTATTAAAGATAACAGATAGGAGGTGATCAGCGCTTAAGATTATATATACAAACGATACAGATGATAATCAGGATATGAATCTATAAGTACAAAGCAAGAAACAGAGTATGGTGCAGTACAGTAGATGTTTGTGAATGGAGTAAAACGGGCAAAAGTGCACACTCACATGTTTTAGAGCTATCTCAGCTCTATTATGAAGGCCTGGACGGAATAATCCCCGTCTATGGATATAAGTGGGGGGTCTTTGGAGCTTGTTTTCAGGATGGAGTAGGTATATGTGAAAAAAAGACAAAATAGGAAATCCAACAGTATAGTATATACAAACAATTGGTATTGATGGAGGAAAATATCCTACTTACGTCACCCAGAGCAATGTCCTGTTCTGGTATGAAGAACTTGAGGTGGAACAATCCCCACCTAGGGACATCCCTAGGTGGGGATTGTTCCACCTCAAGTTTTTTCACATATACCTACTCCATCCTGAAAACAAGCTCCAAAAACACTCCACTTATATCCATAGATGGGGATTATTCCGTCCAGGCCTTCATAATAGAGCTGAGACAGCTCTAAAACATGTGAGTTTGCACTTTTGCCCATTTGTACTCCTCTCACAAACATCTCCTGTACTGCACCATAATCTTTCTTGCTTTGTACTTATAGATTCATATACTAAGAATATCATCCGTATCGTATGTATATATATTCTTAAGCGCTGATCACCTCCTGTCTGTTATCTTTACTATCCACTTCACAAGGCTGGAGAGAACCACTCGTTGGTGATTTGCTGCAAATTATAGATATTGAGCACTTATACTCACCAGTTTTTCCATATCTTAAATTATGTATTGTAGTCTAGCAAATACAAATCTCTCATTGCAAGAAAACTACATAAAAATCAGGGGCAACCAAACATTGAAAAGAGAAAGTGAAAGCTAATTTTAATAAGAATAGAAGTATTTATTCAGAACTATTGGATTGCAAAATCCTCTTCCTCGATGGAATCAAATCAAATATAAAGAATTTTGTTGGACGTTGCAATCATTCATTTAAAATACTTGAATTTGGTGTAAAAGTTTTGTTTTTGCATCCTCTGCATGGAGCTCTCATATCAGAAACTGACTAATAATGATGAGAAACATCTAGGACACTGTTGAGCTTGTCAAATAAATAAAGCTCTGTGTGCAGCAGGGATTTGCGGGGAATTTTTGTTAGAATGACCGTACTCTTATTAGAACTACCTTGGTTAAATCCTAAGAAAAGACCTGGAATTACAAAATTATTTTTATCCACCAGGACTACGCTTAAGGCCTGGGACATTGTTTTTAAAAATGACCAGTCCCCCAGTTTATATAGAGCAATGCCTATTGAATTATTGAAAGATCATATACCATCTTTAAAAATAGAATTATTGAAGGATTGCTCTATAACTAATCTGGACAATTTTTTTTATGGCAATGCTATTCTTTCTTTGGAAAAATTGAAGCTTAAGTATGGATTGTCGAATGCATGTGAACTGGAATGTATGATAATCATTGATAAATTGAAAGAACTATACCAGGTACCTGAAAAAGATAAAAATTATAAATCACTTGAGATATCTCCTTTAGAGAAAGCTATTTTATACAGCCCCGCTAGTAAAGGTATGATATCCTTATGTTACTTATCTCATAATGCCAAGCCCTTAATTAAATTAAAACATATGCTGTCATGGGAGACGGAGTTGGGTGCCCAGTACGATTTAGAAGAATGGTTCGGTTTCTTTACAGGTTTAAAAGGTATTTCGTATTGCACCGACCATTTTGAAAATCATTATAAAATCTTATATCGCTGGTACCTGGCTCCGTCTAGATTACATAACATGAACAATATGTATTCTGACCGGTGTTGGAGAGACTGTGGGGGAGTAGGCAATATGGCCCATATCTGGTGGTTCTGCCCCAAGTTAATTAATTATTGGAAAATGATCCACGATCTGATTATTAAAGTGAACGGAACCATTAGTATCTTAACCTCGGAACTAGCCTTATTTAAAAAACTCCCGGAGTCCATTAATAGATCAGATAAAATAATCATAGGCCACATTCTGATCGCTGCTACATCCTGTTTACCTAGACATTGGAAGTCTCAAAATGTGCCATCTCTCAGAGAAGTTTTTAATTTGATTTTAGAGAATAAGGCACATGAATTATCACACAGAGCCAATATGCATGGTTTCCCAATACTAAAATACAACTGGGATAAATGGGAAGAAAAAATCAAAACAATTTATGGTCTTTGATATATTTATTGTTAAAGTGCATTGTTGTAAAACATTTTTCTTTTTGCCATATACTTTAATATGTTTATTTCATTGATGGATGGATACCCCTTCCCATTTCCATGTTACCCCTCCTTTCCTATCCCTAATACAATGTTTGTATTATTATCATTTGTTACACAAAAAAAAAAACTTTAATAAAAATTATTTGAAAAGAATGACCGTACTCTGCTATAGGAAGCCAACAGCTAAAATACAACTCACTGAAGTCATGACAGAGTTTATAGCAGGGTATTTCAAACAAAAAGAAAACAGTGCAGTTTTGGATGGAAAGGCAAATGTTTGGCTTAAGGGGACGCTGTAGACACCCAGAACACTTCAGCTCATTGAAGTGGTTTGGGTGCATATTCCCAGCTCCCTTAAAGGACCACTCTAGGCACCCAGACCACTTCAGCTTAATGAAGTGGTCTGGGTGCCAGGTCCTTCTAGGGTTAACCCATTTTTTTATAAACATAGCAGTTTCAAAGAAACTGCTATGTTTATCAATGGGTTAAGCCTTCCTCCAAATCTCTAGTGGCTGTCTCATTGACAGCCGCTAGAGGCGCTTGCGTGATTCTCACTGTGAAAATCACAGTGAGAGTACACAAGCGTCCATAGGAAAGCATTATGAATGCTTTCCTATGCGACCGGCTAAATGTGCGCGCAGCTCTTGCTGCGCGTGCGCATTCAGCCGACGGGGCGGATCGGAGGAGGAGAGGAGGCAGAGAGCTCCCCGCCCAGCGCTGGAAAAAGGTACGTTTTTACCCCTCAGGGCACTATTGTGCCAGGAAAACGAGTATGTTTTCCTGGCACTATAGTGGTCCTTTAATCCTGCAAAGGTAATTTATTGTAGCTATTGAGAAACTGCAACAATTACTATCCATGGTTATCTCCACCTCTGGTGACTGTATACCAGACAGTCACTAGAGGAAATTCCAGTTCGTTAGGCGACTTTTGGTTGCCTAACTGATGCTGGACGTCCTCACACTATGCATGATATGTCCAGCGTCACCCGAAACCCCCTAGGAAAACATTGTATAATGCTTTCCTATGGGGGAGTCGCTAATGCGAACGCGGCCATTGCCACACATGTGCATTAGATCTCCCCCGCTGGTTGACATCAGTGGGGGAGGAGCAGAGGCAGAGCCCAGGCCAGCACCGAGGACATCGGAAATGGACTCAGGTAAGTGACAGAAGGAGCTTTTAACCCCTTCTGCACCACAGGGAGGGAGGGGAGCCATAGTGTCAGGAAACTATAGAATCCCTTTAATGAAGAATACAATTATTGTCATTAAAAAAAAAAGTAATTTAATTTAAAAAAACTAAAATTTCCCACATGACAAACTGTAATGTAACCTACAGATTGAACCTAATTAATAATTGACTATTCAAGAACTGTCCAGGTTTAACATGAAACTGCCAAACAGATGGCAAAATGACACATTTACAATTCTCTGGTCAGGAATACAGATGTTGGAATCAACACCATGCAGTCATGTAGACAAATAAAGAGAATAAATAGTTAAACTATCCAGGGCCAGAGAGGGGAAAGGCTATCAGATAAGCCATGTTACAATAGAGAATATAAAGGCAAACTGTAACATAGTAACACAGGGAAGAGAAATACCATTAACAGGCACCAGAGCAGGAACTGTTTAAATAAAGTTCCTCATCTAAACGTCGATCGCAACACACCTGAATTTGTATAAAGTATAAAGCACTGTGCATGCAGGTCAAAACTAGATCAGCCATAAAACAGTATCAAACTGAACTTTAATCACATACAGGAGCCTCATGCAGGCTCTAGAAGGCTATTATCAGAGCAGGAGAAAATAAATTATAAATTAAACCGAATGTGTAATAAAGGAAGTTTTAACATTTGATGCATCTTTTCAGGAAGTGTTTAGAAAGGCTTTGCAAGTCACATGCAGGGAGCTGAGCTGTGACTATAGCTGTATAAACAAAGTGATTTAAATCCTAAATGGCAGATAATTGAGCAGTGCGGTTGCAGGGGCATGTTCTATACACCAAAACTGCTTCATTAAGCTAAAGTTGTTTTGGTGCCTGTAGTGTCCCTTTAAAGCACCTTTAAAATGATCTGATCCTCTGATCATTGAAAATCATAATATTTAAATAAGCTATCACAACATCTGACCCATTGAGTTCACCAACATAATAACTGCAAACAAAAAGGACATTATGTTAATAAATAAATTATTATACAAAATTACAAACTGTAAGGAGAATGTGGACAACTTATTGGCCATCAACAGCCTATGCTCTTAGAGGTCAGATCCTTCTGTTTTAGAAATCTATGAACAGATCTTTCAAATTAGCAGTGGGGACTAGCAATATGTTTTCATCTTGGAAAAAGATAAAACAAGCTATTTTCCCAGGGACCTCCCATGAATTGTGAAAGGAACCCTTTAAACAAAGGGATTCATAAAATTGGTCATCCTATTCAACCTTCCTCTATTTCTTTCAATATGTCCTTACTCCACATGACTTCTAATTTGTTCATAATTATTGATTTCATTGTACGGTTTTTTGTTTGTTTTGTTTTTTATCATTGATTGAATTATCATCGGTCCTGGGATATTTGGTAGAAAGGAAGTTAAGATCCAGTACTTTTAAGTTTGAGACATGTTTCTAATTTGCTGTCTGAGGCAGTCTGACCTCCTGACCCATTTTATTTGAAAAGTTCAAATAATCAGGTCAGGGTGGAAAGGAGGATGAGTCTTGTGATCCTGGGGTTCTCTAGAGGTCAGGACAACAGCTCATCCCATGTAGTAAAACAGAGAAGAGCACACTATCAGGCAGAGATCAGAAAGCAATGATAGAGCACAAAACACAGGCATAAGCACATAGAACAGGCAATAAAACGATGACTACAAAGGTCACACCAGGTCATTGTCTGTGTGTCTTTTTAGATAGAGGTTTGAAGTGACCAAAATATGTTACATTGTGGGACATCACCCTATGTTCCTACTTATTTAGTAAGATGCCTAACTAAGGCAAAAATGGTAGAGATATCACGTAATCTACACCTGTGCATTGAGCATGACATAAATCGCATCTTGACATAAAAGTACAATTTTATCATGTTAGCCCAATTGCAAAAAGCATATTATGAGTGTTCGATGGTTTAAACAGAATGGCACACAGGACTGACATTGTCTGCAGCAACGTTCGTTACCGACCAGATCCGAGAAGGCAAATTAGTATCTAACACTTTTACGTATGAGGCATGGTGTGTGGGTGACTACCTTGTTTTAGAAGATTCCAAACAGGAAAGATAAAACTGAGCTGTATGGCTAGCTGAAATTACTTGTCTGCCCAACAGCTGGAAAATTACTTATTTACCAATTCTTATACAGCGGCATCACCCACTGCGTTTTAACAAATTATGCAATAATTGATAACCACTGGGGGGACTTCCTGGCTCAGGGCTGCACAGTAAGCAGCCCTGCTGTTCAGCGTCCCCACGTTCTGCATGGAGACGCTGAATTTTCCTCATAGAGATGCATTGATTCAATGCATCTCTATGAGGAGATCCTTATTGGCCATGCCCCCTTGCCCCCCTGCTGATTTTATGGATTGGCAAAAAAAACGGCAATTCTGATGGTGTCACCAAGGGGGCGGAGCCAGTGCCGGCGGACCCGCGCAGCACTGGAAATAAGGTGAGTTTTAAACTTTTATACGGGGGCTAAGGGAGGCAAACCACCTAAATGGTGGGTTTAGCACTATAGGGTCAGGAATACATGTGATATTTTAACACTGCCTTCTAAAACCGTGCAGTTTTAGAGAAACTGCAATGTTTATATTGCAGGGTTAAGACTGCCTCTAGCAGCTGTCTACTAAACAGCCACTAGAGGTGTTTCCTGCTGTTTCACAGAGTTTAAGTCCGTGAAAGGACTCTGGACATCCTCACACAGCGTCTTCAAAAGCCTCATAGGAAAACATTTACTCAATGCTTTCTTATGTGGATGGCCTAATGTGCGCCCTTTCAACACTGGGATTGGATATTGCAAGGAAGGATGGGTCACGAGGGAGAAGGGGTAGAGGGACATCATAATACAGCTTTTTATTGCAAACACTATAGTTTTTTTTTAATCGTTCCTTGAACTAAAATATGTTGATGCCATCTGCTGGTGAGTGCATGAATTGTAATTAATACACTCTTAAAGTGACACTCCAGGCTGCCGTTGGTCTTTGTGGCGATTCATTTTATGGAGATGAATATAAATACAAAAAAAAAGAAAAAATAAGTATTTGCCCGTTTGCTGCCAATCTGCACCTTTAGCAGGATCAGGAAGTGACTGCAATATTGTCAGCTAATCCTTGTCCTCCTATTGATTTAGGTCTTGATTTACTATTTTTGGATAAACTTTTTAAAAAAATGTGTTTTTAAAATAATCTTGAATATTTAAAAAGTATATATTATTATAATTTTTAAAGTTTATCCAAAAAGGCTTAATTTGGAGAGATGTGCGCATCCCATAAACCCTTCCCAGAGACATGAATATAGCTTTTATTAAGCTTACCTGGAAAAATAAGTCATGCTTTTTAAAACTAAGTAACTCACAGCCTCACACGTGAATGTACTTGCCTTGTACACAAATTGTCTCAATGAAAGAACTTGTAGAGACAGGATGAAGTCAGATAATTGCGATTGTAACTGCAACATTTTTTTTGTAATTGTTATTGCAAAAGCACAATAGATTTAGCAAAAACATGGCCAAGCCACATTATTTGTGCAAGAAGCATAGATCATAGGTGTTTGCAATGTTCCTTTAAACCTCTTTGACCAGTGGCGTACACATGACCCATGGTGCCCCGGTGCAAAAATTGATCCGTGGGCTCCCCCCCACACACACGCGGGCCGGGCCGCAACACATGGCGGTGGGCACCTGGTCGCAGGGGTTACAGGGCTGCGACCGCAGTATGTACGCATGCAGATGCACACACACTTAAAGGACCACTCTAGGCACCCAGACCACTTCAGCTTAATGAAGTGGTCTGGGTGCCAGGTCCAGCTAGGGTTAACCCATTTTTTCATAAACATAGCAGAAACTGCTATGTTTATGAATGGGTTAAGCCTTCCCCTATTTCCTCTAGCGGCTGTCTCATTGACAGCCACTAGAGGCGCTTGCGTGCTACTCACTGTGATTTTCACAGTGAGAGCACGCCAGCGTCCATAGGAAAGCATTATGAATGCTTTCCTATGTGACCAGCTGAATGCGCGGGCAGCTCTTGCCACGCGTGCGCATACAGCTGACGGGGAGGAGAAGAGGAGGATGGGAGGAGGAGAGCTCTCCGCCCAGCGCTGGAAAAAGGTAAGTTTTACTCCTTTTCCCCTTTCCAGAGCCGGGTGGGGGCACCCTCAGGGCACTATAGTGCCAGGAAAACGAGTATGTTTTCCTGGCACTATAGTGGTCCTTTAAAGGACCACTACAGACACCCAGATCACATCAGCTCAATGAAGTTGTCTGGGTGTCAGGTCCCTTTAGTTTTAACCCTGCAGTTGAAAACATAGCAGTTTCAGAGGGTTAATCCAGCCTCTAGTGGCTGTCTCACTGACAGCCGCTAGAGGAGCACACTAAACGTCCATAGGAAAGCATTGAGTAATGCTTTCCTATGGGCGGTTTGAATGCGTGCGCTGTCGCATTCGGAGCTGAGAGGCTGAGGGATCCTCAGCGCCAAGGGAGTCCGGCGCTGGAGAAAGGTAAGTGTTGAAGAGACATACACACACACACTTACAGATGCATACACACTAGCTAACAGACACACACATTTACAGACAGAGACACAGTCAGCGACAGACATACATACACACTCACTTACAAAACATACACTCTCATTGACAAACACACACTCACTAACAGACATCAAACAGATTCACTAACACACACACACTCAGTAAGACACAAACAATAACACACTCACTGACACTCACTAGCAGACACACACACTAACACTCACTAGCAGACACACACACTCACTCTAACCTCACTCTCACTCTAACACTCACACTAACACTCACTCACACACACTCAAACACTAACACTTTTTTTTTTGTTTTGTTTTTTTAATGTAATCCCCCCAGCCTCCTTACCTTTTGGAGTACTGGGGGGATTATTCCCTGGGGTCCAGTGGCGCTGTTGCTGACCCGGGCGGGTGGGTGGCCGGTCGGGCAGGCGGGCGCACGAGGGAGCACTCATTGCTTCCTCTTCGGCTCCCTCGCGCGCCGCGTAGGGATGCCGGCGCCGGAAGATGACCCGACCGGCCACCCACCCGCCCGGGTCAGCCTCGGGGGGCCCTGGGGTGGCCGGCTCCTGGGCCCCCCAGGGGAAGAGGCTGGCCCTGTGGGTGCATACCAGGGTCGCAGGGGCGGCCGGGCCCCCTGGTGGGCCGGGCCCGGTCGCAGCCGCGACCCCTGCGACCATGGTATGTACGCCACTGTCTTTGACTATGGGCAGTCTTTAAAACTGTGGGCAAATACCTATCAGCAGCAGACCCTCCTTCCCAGATCCTCCCACCTCCTGGACAGCTCACTAAGAATGCAGCTTCAAAACGGATGCTGTCCAGGAGGTGGGAGGGTCTGGTAGGGAGGGTCTGCTGCTGATTGGCTGGAATGTGTCTGCTGACTGTGAGGTACAGGGTCAAAATTTACTCAATGATGAGTCCGTGGCGAACCGTTCGCAGGGAACCGTTCGCAGGGAACCGTTCGGCGAACCGTTCGGGACATCACTAATAAGGGGCTTCATTGCTGGCACAAAGATTACATGAATATGTTCATTAGCATAGAATTATATTACTGTAAAATATAAAAGATAATGTGTAATAAAAGGTTAATAATTTGATATAATGCATGGAATTTTTAGATGAGGGTAGGTAGAAGAACTCATAACTTAAAGTTAATGCATAGAGATGTATCAGTCATGCACAGGATACATATTATGGTTTTCAAAAAAAAGTAGTAGATACATGGAATGGTCTCGTGGCAGGGGTAGTAGAGACTAATAACGTGGATGAATTGAAGAATGATAGGGATAAACATACTAATTTCCTAATGAAACCGCATCACACACAAAGCATGTGCTTTTAGATAGAAAATAGACAGGGTAACTGGGCCAATTAGCTAGTATCTAGTGTCCAAATCTGTTTAATTGATAGCTGAATGTCCTGGATTAAGATTTCCGAAATGCACGCATGACAGATTTACAGTGTACCAGCACCACCTAGTGGCCAACCTAAGCACTAATGCTTTTATAGTGAATGTTCATACACTCCACAACTAAGTTACTAGGAAACCCCTCTACCACTGGGTAGAACCCTCTCTTTGACCTCAAAACAGCCTGAATCCTTTTTGACATGGTAGACAGTGGCCATAATAGGGATGTACATGGTAAACTGTGGCATTTAACCAACACTCACTTAATATTAAAGGACCACTATAGTGCCAGGAAAACATACTCGTTTTCCTGGCACTATAGTGCCCTGAGGGTGCCCCCACCCTCAGGGTTCCACTCCCTCAGCGCTGGGACTCTCCTCCTTCTTCTGACGTCCCTGGCTGAATGCGCATGCGCGTCAAGAGCCGCGCATGCATTCAGCCAGTCTCCTAGGAAAGCATTCTCAATGTTTTCCTATGGACACTGGTGTCTTCTCATTGTGAAAATCACAGTGAGAAGCGCGGAAGCGCCTCTAGCGGCTGTCAATGAGACAGCCACTAGAGGCTGGATTAACCCATATGTAAACATAGCAGTTTCCAGCAAAAAGGGTTAATCCTAGCTGGACCTGGCACCCAGACTACTTCATTAAGCTGAAGTGGTCTGGGTGCCTATAGTGGTCCTTTAAAGGCCCTAATCTGTACCAAGAAAATATTCTCCACTTGATTACAATTATTTTTATAGTGCCAATATATTCTGCAGCTCTTTACAATTGGTAAGACAAGTCAAACAATTCATTATAACAATACACAATTAACATATGGTAATAGTAGGTTTAAAAAACATAATCAAGCTTCCAATCTTCCAATCTACAATTTTCATCACCAGTATAAATCTTATCAGCTGACAGGAGGGATCTACAAATTGACGGTAACACTAATTCTGACACCCTCCCCCCCACATCTAGGTTCTGTAGCAGAAATTGAGATTCGTCAGACCAGAGCGCGGGCTAGAGTTCACTCTCACCACTGGGACCACCAATGAATCCCCCACCGGACCACCAGGGACTAAGAAATGTCCCCCCTCCTCCCAGTAAAGGTAAGAAGGGAGGACATAAATATTTATTTTAATAAAATAATAAAAAAAAATATATATATATATATATATTATTTTTAAAAAGCCCCCCTACCCTTATCACACACACTCTACACACATACACTGCCCCCCATACACACACATTGCCCCCCATACACACACATTGCACCCCATACTGCCCCCATACACACACATTGCCCCCCATACTGCCCCCCATACACACACTGCCCCCCATACTGCCCCCCATACACACACTCACACACACCACTGCTCCTATGCCCTACTACAGCCCCATTTCCCAGCAGACCTCAGGTAAGTTTTCAAACTGTTCTTAAATGGTTTGACTACTTACTCTGGGAGGGGGTCCCGGCACTATTGACACCATAACCACTACACTGAGCTGTAGTGGTTATTGTGTCTGGATTATTTCTTTAAATAATCTACAAGTGCCCCTCCCAAGATCAGGCTCTGGATCCGTCACTGGATCATCCCCACGATTGTTGGCAGGCATCAAGTCGGCTTCGTGGGAGGATGACAAGGAGCAGATGGTAAATGAAAACTACTAGACATACTATATGGGACACAGAAGGGAGGAGAGCCGAGTGTCTGGCTGTCGTTGGACGCCAAAAAAGCCTTCGACAGACTGCACTCACCCTTCCTTCATGCAGTCATCACCAAATTTGCATTCCCCCCTCAGCTAACATCCCTTATCAACGCATTGTACTCCTCACCAACGGCCAAAGTAGTCAATGGCGGCTTCACGTCCCGCCAATTCACAATATCAAACGGTTCCATACAAGGGTGTCCTCTGTCTCCGATCCTTTACATACTGGCGCTGGAACCTCTCACACAGATGATTCGAGACAACCCAAACATCCACGGCATAACCCTTCACGGACAAGAACACAAATGAACCTTATTCGCGGATGATATTTTACTAACGCTAGAGCAGCCTCATATATCTCTACCGAACTTCCATAAACTGCTCGAACAATACAGCCAATGTTCCTACTACAAGTTGAATGTGACCAAAACGCAAGCAATAGGACTACATATCCCCACAGGAGAAATGGCATCCCTAACACAAAACTATGCATACAATTGGCTCAAAGACCACGTTAAATTCCTAGGGGTCAACATAACTCCTGAGACAATGAAACTACACAAAGCCAATTACATCAAACTACTGACCGAACTAAAAAACATCATTCAAGGTTGGAAAGGGAAATACATCTCCTGGACCGGTAGAATAGCAGCAGTCAAGATGGTACTCCTGTCTAAACTCCAATACCTATTCAGCACACTCCCACTCAAACTGCCAATACAATACCTGAAGGATACACAGAAACTCCTTAACACGTACATCTGGGGACCCATAAAACCCAGAGTAGCGAAAGCAACAATGTACAAAACATTCAACCAAGGGGGCATGGGCATGCCTGACATGACAGGATACTACAGAGCTGCTCACAGTTTTGTGCGTCAAACCACCGAAAAAACTTATCTCCACAATATATGCCTCGGAACACAAAACACGCAACATAGAATCCCTTCTATTCAAGACCACATGGGAAAGAGAATTTAAATACCAACTAACGGAAAAACACTATGGAGAAAAATACTCCATGCCCAAAAACGAATGACCCTGTGTGCAACACATGTTGAACTATCACGCAAAGTCCTATATAGATGGTACCTAGTCCCCACCCGCCTCAAGCACAGTTACCTGAATACATCAGACACCTGCTGGAGGTGCCAAACCCAAAAAGGCACGATGCTGCATACCTGGTGGCTATGTGACAAACTCCAGACCTACTGGCAAGACGTTCAAAATCTCGCACAACAATGTACAGGCACACAAATTCCACTCAAGCCGGAAACATTTCTACTCCTACTACCCCCAAAAGGCTTACAAAAAATGCAACAATACATATTATACCAAATACTCATAGCAGCTCTCACAGAAATCAGTAGACACTGGAAAGATACAAAGCCACCCACAATTGCACAATGCATACACACAGTAGACACCAACTGCAACTATGTACTGATGGCAAGACAAACACGATCTAACGCAGAACCCTGGCATAAAGCTTGGGCCACCTGGAAACAACACATAACCAACATCACGCCCTCGTGAAGATGATGGGCAAAGAAATCTTGCTACTCCCCTTCTTACCCCCCCCCCCAGCCTGCCCAACCCCATACCCCACTCACATCCGCCTATTATCACCAAAACCCGCAAGAAGCCCACAACGGGCATAAGAAACGGCACAGGCCTTAGCAACCCTTGGGCCAAGTATGACCCACATAGCATTGACGACTAAAGACGAAGACCTCCCACATAATGGTCCCTCATCCAGACGAGACACAGCAGGAGGTTTACTCAGGGAATATATAATGTACAATGAGAAATATAACGTACAATGTGAAATGTTTTTATGTTCGAAATGTGAAAATATGTGGTACCAAACTACCGGTTTCCCCCCCATAACCACCCCTTCTCTTCTGTACCCCTATATATCTGCAGAAAAGAAATAAAAATGGTCAAATTCAAAAAAAAGTCGCCCATTCTTCTCTAATCTCTATTATTACAGGGGGCTATTCACTGGGCATGTTTTTATTAACTATATTTTCTTATCTCCTGCTCTGTTAATTGTCTGTTAGAGCCTATAGCAGCAGCCTCCTTTGTGTAATTAAAGCTCAATTAACAGATCAGGATATAGGAACTCCTATAGTAAACACACTCACAGTTATCCAAGTGAGAAATATCACAAATACAGAGAGAAACCAATGTGAATTTCAAATTTACAGCCAAATTAGCAGAACAGAAAATATTGTCTAAATTAACTTTACTTCCAGTTACTTTGACCTTAAAGGACCATTAAAGGCACCCAGACCATTTCATTTCTATAAAGTGGTCTGAATCCAGTGGCCTTTTAGCTGCAATGTAAAACACTGCTGTTTAGTAGATAAAGTTATGTTTGCCGGCAGAGCAGGATTAACCATAATGGTGGCTTCCTAGGGCGCATGAGTTAGACAAGGGCTTTGGAACCATGAATTTACTAGGCCCCATTAACCGTTCTGGATGTCTTCCTGGCAACCTCTAGAGGCGCTTACCACATGTCATGTGACATTTGATGTCCATGAAGGTATCAAACCTCATCAAAAACTGCTGACACGGAAGCATTGGATCCAAGCATTTGATTGGATGAGTGTGGTGCTTCTCTATGAGAAATATTTGATTGGACAAAAAGCATGAGAATAGTCAGCAGAGAGATGAGTCTTGGGTGCTTAAAAGGAAAGTAAAACCATTTTAAGTTGAGTGGAAGGCTGAATCTAACTAGTGTCATGGTTTTTGCTATGACATCCAGACCACCAGACGTGGTCGCCCCAGAAGGGCCCAACAGGGGATTTGAACCTGAGGCCTTATGCATCCCAAGTCTGCTTTCCTGCCTCTAAGCCACTATTTCTGCACATGTACAATCCTGAAGTCCGATCTTGTCTTATGCTCAGCACTAGGGTGCTGGACTTTACCAGTGGCTCTCACCTGCTGCCTAAGTCCACCTTAATCAGATCAGTATTAGCTGGGTATTTAATCACTGCCTCACCCTGGGATCTTTGTCAGTTCATTGACTCTGGTTCTGCTGTTTGGTTCCTGTTTCTGAGTATCCAGATTGTTTGTTCTCCAGTTTGTTCCTGGCTCCTGACCTCGGCTCTTCTTATTGATTTCTCTGACCTCTGACTTCCCTGACTACGGCTTTCCAAGACTACTCTTCTGCTTGACCTTAACTGTACTGCGACTTGGAGTATATCCCTGCAGAGCCCCAGTGCACAGACTCACAGGCCAGGTGAATTCCTTGGTCTGTGTTTAATTGCAAGGGTGAGCATATATCTCTGCCTACCGGATTCCCACCTCAGGTAAGCTGTGACAACTAGGACCTACAATACTATACTGTTTGTATTCCTAAACCTTCAATTCTAACTTTAACGAATAGCTGTCAGCAGGGGCGTAACTAGAAACCTCAGGGCCCCGGTGCAAGTATCTGTTGAGGGCCCCCATCCACTATAGAGCAAAAGTGGACAGTAGGTAGGTCCTCAGCTGATGTTCAAATCCTATGATGCTTTGTCAGCTGTTGATCTGTGTAATGGATCTCCTATACTCTGTCTGAGTATATCTGCTGAAGAGTCTCCCTATTCCCGCAGAGTGAAAGTGTGTTATAGCCTTTGCATCCCAAAACATCTGCCAAGACTTGATGACGAGTAAATCAACTGATTTTATTCATGAAAGAGCACAGATATTTATACCCAGACCCACAGTATGAGGTCTCCATTCTCTGTGTCTGGGAGATAATTGAGTTAGACCTCAGTAAACCAATTATGTCCCGGATACACAAAACACAACATCAAATACCCCAAAACAAGTATAAAACAACAAGGTATCCCCACAAGTTTTATATATCCCCTCAAAGGTGGGATCAAAGCACCCATTCTATGAAAATGGCACTTGGATCCATGGGGAATTGTTCAATCGCCACCCGGGTTAAACCTTGCCCGGCCGCTACTAAAGTCCTATCCGAAAATAGTTCCATGCGGCCAGTACTATGTTGCAGTCTTTTGCTGGGGGCTCCATCTGCTTGGGGAAAGTGAGCTCCTTTCCTTGTCATAGGGAGCATTTTTTCAGAAGGAGGGGTGGAACTTATTCTCCAAAGAGCGCCCTCCTAGCTAGTAAGGAAAGGGGTCAATACAAGGTATTAAAATGACCGGGGTGAGGCACTGAGGGTAACCGGACTGGAATTCCAGAAGGATTGTCAGTAGCTCCTGCTGGTGAAAGTAAGTCACTCCGGCTGGCTCAAAAGGGTGAAACGGGCCGGAACAAAGTGGTTGCTGGTATGGAGGCTTGTGAGGGAGTATACATAGGAAGGCAATGAGAGTGATAATAGCCCTACTAGGCATAGTTCATTACAATCTGTTATTTACCTATTCTTGGAGGGTTGAGTTTTATGCAGTACCTGTGAATGTAGGCATGTTTTGTATGGCGTATACTTGTGTGAATGTTGGTGAATAATGCTGATGTTTAAATGCAGAGGGTCTGTTTGTGTGTAGTGTTGGTATTCAAATGCAAGATTTTTTTTATGCAGAGGTCTGTTTGTTTGTAATGTTGGGATGTGAATGCAGAAGTGTACTTGTTTCTAATGTTAGTATGTGAATGCAAATATGTTTTCACAAATACATATGCACTGCCACACACATGCTCACACATACAGGAGCATATTGCCATACACAAAAACATGCATACACTGCCACACAAAGATGCCCACAGACACATATACACAGAGATTCACTCTGAGAGATACACACACAGAATGACACACACACAAACGCTGTACTAACTGAGCGCTGGAGGCGTGATTGAGATGGTGTGATGGGATTCCAGCATGGTCAAAATTTAGTAGGCCAAAATCTCCATGTGGCATATGTGTATGTTGTGTCAGTTGGTTAGCTACATGTAGCTAGGATACTGTCATCAGTGTACTGAGCATGTGCAGGAATGCAGGAACTGAAATTGCACTTATTTCCTTTGTCTTGGATGAGCCATGTGGTTTGACTAGATGTACAAGTCTATATTCTGCTCATTGATTGGTTAAAGGTATATGTGGGTGTAGCTATTAATGGGAGGAGTTATAGTGCTATATAAGGAATGTACACTATGTGTTGGTCTCTCAGATCTTTTGGAACAGGAGTTCATCTGAGACCCGATCGGTAATGTGAATAAAGGCCTGTTACTTCCTGAAGACCTGTGTCCAATATTTCTGTGTTTGGCTTCTGCATGCTTACACTGCAACATCTCTGGTGCATTGGAAGCCGGGAACCTCATTTGCATGGAAGCTGGCGCAGAGATTTGAGACGGTAAACTTTTACCAAACCTTCTACGCTACAATCCTGGACTTCTACTGCGTGGACCTCCTTTCGTCTCGGCGCCACTGGCCTTTTGTCCAGGTGATCATCGGCTTCTGCGCAATGAGTCCCGGATTGTTCCGTCTATGAGTGAACCCAGGTCCAGAAACTAACAGGTAAGATTGATACCGTTAGAGCGGTAGACCCACAAGGGGTTTTATATTTGGAACCGGTTATTGGAATCTGCCCTGTCCTGATGGATGGAAGAAGTGAACAGCGCAACACTTATCTGGAAATTAGACGCTCTGTAGTCAGCCCGTCTAATATAGGTGGTTTGGGTCAGACTGAGTTCTGGTGTAAATAGCTCATGTCGGACACCGGTGTCCTGTCTTGACTAGCGTATCTAGGGTGTAAATTTTGTTCGCTAGGTCGGGGGGACCGGGAGACTAGCATACTCTGTTGTATATTATAGTTTGCTAGATTTCACCCTATCTTAACTAAGTGTGCTCTGTTGTAAATCCAGCCACTAGCTTATTGATAGTTTAATAGACTAGCTGGGTACTGTGTAAATTCTGCCCTCTAGTTCGCTATACGTGGTGTCTGGGCAGCGAAGAACTTATCGAATCTCTGGTGTATAAATAGATCGAAAGCTCTCGAGGTGCTGGCCAGTTAGAATAGTTGGGATTATTGTAAATGTTGTTAAATATATTGTAGTTGGTGAATTGGTTAACTTGTATGTCCTACTAGAAAGTTAGAGCTCTGCTGTCTGGTGGGAGTGTAAATTGTGTGTATAACTGTAAAATAGCGCACGGTACCATAACTACTGACATGTACCATAACCACTGACATTGTGTAAAAATTACTAACAATTGCTGTTTTATGTTATATGTATAATACCATAACTGTTACTAACTGATCTGTGACTTTAAAACTGTATTATAACCACTTACTAACTGTACCATAACCACTGACTGTAAAGATGAGGTTACTAGAATGTGATATAGTTGGTTAGTCAAAAGTTGATTTATAGTACGGATAATTGTAGAGATGAATTTGTTGAAATGTTATGTGATCGGTTAGTTTATATGGATTAATAGCGTGGATAGTTGTATGGTTTGAATAATAGTTACATTGATAAGTGTATAGTCTTTGGTGGGTTTTTGATTTAATTTCGTGTGTGCGACGTCGTGATATTGTTGAGCATGTGAGGATCCTGTGTGTGTGTTTGGGCCTAGTGACTGCGCAATGTGTTGCTGGTGATAAGGAGATTGGTGTGACTGTTGAAACTGTGTGTATATTTGTACAGCTTTTTGAATCAGACGTTCTGTTGAAATAATCTGATTCACTAGGCTGTTAGTCTTTTGTCTTGTATGTTTAAAAAAAAAAAAAAGTAGGGAGTAGCCTGTCCTGGTGGCCGCATGGCCTCCATGTAGCAGTCTTCACTTAAATTTAGTGCAGGGTGTACATGTGGCTGTAACTAGTAGGCTGGAATTCTATGATCAGTTTCTATATATTGACTGTTGGAAACTGATTGTTGAAAAACTGCCTTGGTGAGTTAAACTGTGTCATATGGGAAACAATGTAGCCATATGGTGGTCAGAACTAAGGACTTAATTACAACTGTTTTGGACATCCCCTCCCCCCTGGCATCTGATTACCAACCCCCCAAACATCCTCCAGAGCCAGATTAGCCACGCCCCTATTCTTCTTCCCAAGCTAAAAACTGGTATATAGTCAGTATTTGCACTCCCCCTGCTCTACTGTCCCCGCCTACCCACATACCTATCTGTTCCTGTGTTTCAAACTCTTGTATTTCTGTACTACCCCTCCCCCTAATCAATGATCAATGGTATCAGATGGTATATGGTCTTTTTTTTAGTTACTGGATGGGCCCCTCCCAGCTTTGTCCAAAATGTCCCCTTTTACTAAACTACAAACTGAAATGTTTAATTTACCTTAGAACTAAAGATTTAATCAAGCCTAGATATCAGGGTGGACAGTGATTAAAATAAGTAATAATAAAATAGGGACATAATTAATTAAAGTCTATCTGTTTCATTAGACTTTAGGGAGGCACTCTAGGCCACCTACGGGCCATCTTCGGGAGTTACATTGATAATACATTGTTTATAACAGATAGAAGTAGGATTGCTTACCCTATTTTAATATATTTATTGCTATAAGGTTTTATTTTATGTATAAATATATTAAAAGTTGAGTTTTCTTATTAGACCCATAAAGATTATTTTGATACAATTACCCTCTGGTGACACCTACTGGTAGGTTTTTGGTTTAACACTTTAAACAAAAACGTTTTTTCATCCACCAAATGCCGACTAATAAAATTAGCTCACCCCCTTACACCTATCTTACTACTCCTAGACTGGAACCTATTATTGAGCAGCCTTGCCGAAGTCCCATATTAGAGACTGCTTGAGTCAAATAGATTGTACACTCCTTTCAATCCTGAAGCCCCTGAAAACTTCCGAATGATAGACCCAGCATTTGTCAGCCAGGCCCAAGGTGATATTAAAAGGAAATTACAGAAATTTGAGGGATTTGTAGGGATGTCCATATTACAGCTAATGGAGATTGCAAATACAGTATATATGAATAGGGAGATGGAGGAAGAACGTAAAATGAGGAAAAAGGCAGATATGCTAGCGGTAGCTATCTTAAGTGTAGAAAGACAGGGAAGTGAATAGAGGAGACGAGAATAGGCTGAGCAAGGGACTTTAAGTAGGAATTAATGTGCGTATTGTAGAAAGGAGGGACATTGGAAGAGTGAGTGTCCACAGAGAGAGCAGTATGAAGGTGATAGACAAGGAGAGAGAAGGGTACGAGGAGGTTATAGTGGTAGTTATAGAGTAAGAGGAAGTTTTAGAGGGAATGATGGGAATAGTAGAGGAAGTGTTCAAGGAGACAGATACTATCCACCCACGCAGAGACCTAGAGAAAGAGAGGATAGAGATTTTGTGGGTCTGGCTGACACTATCATGGAAGACTATTGATACCGACCGGGCTCCATCCCACTTGGTCGAGCGGAGCCTATGGTCGATGTAGCAATAGGGGGAAAGAGAAGTTCTTTCATGATCGACACAGGTGCTGAACATTCTGTGGTGACTAAGATGGTGGCTCCGCCTTCGGGGAAGACTATAACTGTGATAGGAGCTACTGGGAGAAGTGCAGCTAGACCGGTTCTTAAGAGTCGCACTTGTATTCTGGGAGGCCATGTGGTGAAGCATTAGTTCCTATATATGCCAGAGTGTCCGATTCAACTTTTAGGACGAGATCTATTATCGAAGCTTTAAGCTCAGATAACCTTTTACCTAATGGATCAACATCTCTGAAGTTTAAGGGATTACCAGGCATAATGGTGATATCGGTGCCAAGGGAAGAAGAATGACGCTTCTATTCCATAGTGACAAGTATTAACCCTAAGAGTGATGAATCCTTACTTGACATTCCAGGAGTATGGGAAGAAAATAATCCTCCAGGACTTGCTCGTAATATCCCACCAATACATATTGAGTTAAAGCTCGGGGTGTATTCTGTTAGCCTTTGTATGTTGTTCTTTTATCTACCCCAATAGCTGTAAAGGTGGCGGAAGTGACTCCTTGGATTCATCATTCTAAGGTTAAACCAGCGGCAGACTCTTGGCAAGCTACTCCAGATCCTGAGAATCCTTGCAGGACCCGGTTGAAGCGTGCAACTCAGTCGGAGTGACGAGGGGATATCGAGACATTCTAGTTAAAAGTCTACAAAGATCATCAAGTAGGTGTTTTGACGGCCATAATAAAGCCTGACCACCTGCCTACGTGTCATAGCCAGAGTATCTTGAAGGGATCTCTGTGAAGGAAAGTGAGGATCAGAAGAACAACATCCTTGCAGCCCTCACAATCGGGAAGCTGAGAGGCCATCGCACGGTCGAAGAAAAATGAGGATTTCAGGAATAATGTGTTTTATTGTGTCTTAGTATTTTTATGATTTTTCAGGAAGGTAGGAGTACAGACATACCGAATTGCGATAGTTGCATTAAGACTACTAAAACAGGTAACCAAATATCCCAAACTCTCATCTGGCACTCACAGTATGAATGTAAGGGATCTGTATCTAAATGTAGATATTTGGATATTGATTATAGTGTGTGCAAGCCAATATCAGGAGAGTCTAAATGTTTTGATCCCCATTTCCAACCCCGTACAATTTGGTTGGTAATTCGGAATAGTAACTCCCAGGGGACATTAATAAATAGGACTGTGATAAGCACCATACATTCCACGGGTATTCTACTATTTGATGCATGTAAGGCGATTTCGGGTAGTGGAAGACTTTGGAATGTATGTGGTAATCTTAAATGGGAACGAACTTATGGGTTTAATGATAAATACTTATGTCCCAGTAAAAGATCTACTGATCCTGATTGCCCAAATAGAGACTAACTTCTGCCCCTATTTGTCATGTGTAGGTTGGGCAACCTGGGAAAAACAGTGGATCAAGATATGATTATCCAAAGGTTGCCTACCACACCATACTGTAAAACTATGTGTGTAACCCCGTTCACATGACCATTTCCAATCTGCAGCACTTTATTGACAGGTTTGGAGGTCTGTTTGGGTTTCAAATATATGGCACAGGAGTAGATCCAGGAACAATAATATATGTAGGTCTTGAAACTGAGACAGTGGCAACTCAAACTCATCAGGTTTCTCATTCCTTTTATGAGGAGATGAGTATTGAGGATAAAATTCCCCATAATGTTAACAACCTATTTATTGATTTGGCTGAGGGTATTGCAGGTAGTCTTAATGTAACTAATTGCTATGTGTGTGGAGGTACTAATATGGGAGACCAGTGGCCATGGGAGGCAAAGGAAATATGGTACCCTGGCTCTGAGACATATGAACAACAGATACCTTTCCAGTCTGATCATCAAGTAAGTACTAGAAGTAAATTGGAATGGTGGTTAAAACCCTCCATTATAGGTCATGTTTGTATAGCCAGGAAAGGGACAATGTATAACACGTCTGTAGGTGAGCTAACTTGCTTGGGACAAAAAGCCTATAATGTTAATACTAAAAATACTACTTGGTGGTCAGCTTCAAATGTCTCGGAACCTACTAATCCGTTTGCCAATTACACTCATTTAAAGGAGGTATGGTTTGACTTATCGGCTACATCTAGTTGGAAAGCCCCAGCAAATTTATACTGGATTTGTGGTAAGAAAACTTATTCGGAGTTACCACAAGATTGGGAAGGGGCATGTGTATTAGGTATGCCAAAGCCATCCTTCTTCTTGTTGCCAATCGAAACAGGAGAGACCTTGGGAGTTAAGGTTTACGATGTAAATCATAAAAGGGAGAGAGCATCCTTGAATATAGGTAGCTGGGAAGATAATGAGTGGCCCCCTCAACGTATTATTAATTATTATGGACCTGCTACTTGGGCAAAAGATGGCACTTATGGATATAGAACTCCGATTATCTATGCTCAACCGCATTACTACAGGCGGTAGTTGAGATTATTACTAATGAGACAGCTCAAGTGCTTAATCTTCTAGCTAAGCAAAATACCAAGATGTGATCAGCCATATACCAGAATAGGCTAGCCCTTGATTACTTACTAGCAGTAGAAGGAGGTGTATGCGGAAAGTTTAATCTAAGTAACTGTTGTCTGCACATAGATGATGAAGGGCAGGCAGTGGCTGAACTTACAAGCCACATGGTTAAATTTGTGCATGTACCTACTCAGGTCTGGAATGGGTATAACCTAAGTAGTTGGTTTGGAAGTTGGTATGAGCAGCTTGGAGGAATTAAGACATTAGTAGGAGGAGTAGAATTTATTATATTTTTTTTGTGCCTCCTCCTGCCCTGTCTAATTCCACTAGTGGTAAGGTCCCTACGTAGTATTATAGAGAGTACTATAGAGAGAAAGACAGCGGCTCATGTAATGGCTGTCTATAGATATGATCCCCGAAGAGAATATATGCAGGATGAAGAATGTTGAAGGAGTTTTTAAGATGCTTACAAGGTCTACTCTGGTTCAATGGCTACTTGAGAGATGTAGGTAAAACTGTGATTGGTGATGCATCTGGAATAATGTTATATCAGAGGCATCAAAGGGGGGAATGTGATGGGATTCCAGCATGGTCAAAATTTAGTAGGCCAAAATCTCCATGTGGCATATGTGTATGTTGTGTCAGTTGGTTAGCTACATGTAGCTAGGATACTGTCATCAGTGTACTGAGCATGTGCAGGAATGCAGGAACTGAAATTGCACTTATTTCCTTTGTCTTGGATGAGCCATGTGGTTTGACTAGATGTACAAGTCTATATTCTGCTCATTGATTGGTTAAAGGTATATGTGGGTGTAGCTATTAATGGGAGGAGTTATAGTGCTATATAAGGAATGTACACTATGTGTTGGTCTCTCAGATCTTTTGGAACAGGAGTTCATCTGAGACCCGATCGGTAATGTGAATAAAGGCCTGTTACTTTCTGAAGACCTGTGTCCAATATTTCTGTGTTTGGCTTCTGCATGCTTACAATGCAACAATGGTATGGTAGAGGGGGTGCAGAGCATCACATAACACCAGTGGAACCGGTGATGGACTGTAGGAGATGAGCAAACTGAATATAGTAAGCTGCCTGCTGCTGCCCTGCTTGCTCTTTTCATCTCCTCTGAGGCTCCCCTGACAGGTGGAAATCCAGGGACTGGTCACAGTTGCGACCTTTGTGACCTTGGTAGCTCCACCACTGCAGATACATTCTCAGGAGACACACTCTGGAGATAGGTGTCAGTATGAGCTGAACAAACTTGCCTCCTGTAATGTTAATCATCCAATTAATTTTCCCCACCCAGCCTGTTCAGAGGTGGCATAGACCTGGGGTGATATAGATTGCTATTGCCCAGTGTGTGTAGGCACAGAAGGGGTACATTCCATTATCGGTGAATAATTTATTACTACCATGTGATCTGATGGCTAATACTGGCACTTTCCCTTAGCATCTCCCATGCCCATGCTTACCTGGCACAGTAACAGCCTTTAATGATCACACAATGCTGGGTCTATTCTGGTGGGGCAATTACTTACAATTTATATCCCCATTGACATCACGCTTAAAAACATTCACGCTCCCTGCCCATCTCTGACTTTGATAAAACTATTTGACTTCACTTGTCCTGGTTACTCTTAGCTGGCCCACAGAGGCAGTTTTTTTATTTATTTTTTTTATTTTTTTGACAAAACTATTGCCGTAAATACCCTTCTTTACATTGATAAACCGATTGCCAGTATTCCCAAGGGATGCCCTGTTAATACAGCGCATGCAGGGCACTGGATATTGCTCTAGCAATAATAAGTGATACTCCTCACATGGGCATTTAGCAGCTGGTCACTTCTTATGTGTGTGCATCTCCAATGATGATAACTCAGGATGGACTACATTGTCCAGCATTGCCTCAAACAAGGGGTGCTTCACCTACTCCTCAATTTAGAAATTCCCCTCCCCTAGTACATGGTTACATAGTTTCAAAAGCTGAAAAGAGACGTGTTCATCAAGTTCAGCCTTCCTCACATTTGTTTTTTGCTGTTGATCCAAAAGAAGGCAAAAAAGTTTGAAGCATTTCCAATTTTGCAACAAACTAGGAAAAAAAAAATCCCTCTTGACCCCAGAATGGCAGTCAGATTTATCCTTGGATCAAGCAGTTGTTACCCTACATTGAAAAATTATATCCTTGAATATTCTGTTTTTGCAAGTATGCATCTAGTTGATTTTGAAACATCTGTATGGACTCCGATAAAACCACTTCTTCAGGCAGAGAATTCCATATCCTTATTGTTCTTACCGTAAAAAAAAACCTTTTGGTGGCCAGGAACAGTGTGCCCCTCCCCCACTCACAGTCCAGGTACCAGTTTGTGTCTGCATGCCTCATGGCTCCCATATCCTCCTCTCCCCCGAGCACCACATGCAGAATGCCTCCACACCTGGTTGGCTGTGGCTGAGCATCTGTAGTGTCACAAACAGCCAACCAAGCAGGTGCCGGTATGCATTTTTGACAGAATGCCAGTCCCCACTTAGTATCTCTGCTTCTTGTAGGGGGCTGGGCTGGATAGGGGGTACTCAGGTGGTCAGTGGCGTACACACAATAAATGGGGCCCCGGTGTGAAACTGATCCATGGGCCCCCACCCGACAGACACACAGACAGATGCATACATACACTCACATACATACAGAGACACATACAGACACACACACATACACAGACAGACACACAGAAACATACATACATACATACATACAAACAAATACACACATATACAAAATGTTTAAGTCACCCTCCTGTTTCCTACCTTTTAGGTGCAGGAGGATGATTTTCCCTGGGGTCCAGTGGTGGCTCAGGCTGGTGGGAGTCAGAGTTCCCACTCTGCCTTCCTCTCCTTCCTCCTGCACGGGCTCTCGCTGATAGCTGGGAGGAATGACTGTCAGTCACTTCCTCCCAGCTGTGATGGGATCTCCATCAAGTTGCCCTAACAGCATGGGTCACCTGATAGGCCCCTTGAACGTGCGGCCCCGGTGGTTTGCCATGCGGGCCAGGGCCACAACACATGGCGGCGGGCACCCACTCGCAGCTACAACCTCTGTGACCTCGGTATGTACACAGCTGCAGGTGGTTGAGACAGCGGCCGGCCTCTCTGTTAATGGTCCTGGATGTAGCTGTGATGCCTGCAACTGCGGTAATTCTGCCACTGCCTGTCAGTGTTGTAAAACAGAAACCTTTTCTGTTTTTAGAATGTGAATTTGTGCTTGCTGAGAATGTGTCCCTTTTTGTTTTCTTTTTTTCTTGTGTAATATGCAGCCCTCTATTTTGACCTTTACATTAAGATTTGATCTATAATAGCAAATTACTTTGACACTCATTCTCTCTAGAGGCTTTTGTGGAAAAAAAATCCCATGCAATCAGTATTTTATTCAATCCACCACATCTGGTACCAATATCATTCTATGGTCAAAAATGTATTAGAAATTGCATTTTTTTTCCTATTCTGAGCCTTTGGCTTGAGTGAACCTTTTGACCATGTCTGCAAGATTTCATGCATTGCGTTGATGCCACGTAATTCGCTGATCACAGTGTAGGTGTACAGACATTTCTAATAAAGTGTCCCCTATTGGGGCTTCATTATTCAAACAATACTATTCTCTTAACTAAGCAGATATAGGGTGTGTGTTTATGACTTGTGCGGCATATAATTAAAGGAAGAGGTGCTAAATTAATGCAGCTAGTAACTACTACCTAAAAGTGAAACTCTCCCTAATCTTAGGCAGACTGGAATGTGTATCTTCTGGCACCCCACTTAAATTAGGGGTTCCGCATTGTGCAAAACAAGGCATTTTTAATATAAATTTAATTTCATACTGCGATGTCACTTGCTGTGCAATGTGGGATATGGAAACATAATATTGTGTCTGAAATTAAGAGACAAATTGTGTAATTTGTATATAATGGCTCAGGACATGAACTCAACAATTTCATCCTCAATTGCTCCGGTGTTTATACTGGCCAGCTGGGACCATGCGACCATGATCATTTGGCTGTGTAATCCTTTCCTCACACATGCTTAGTCTGCTGTACCAGCATTTCTTCTGTCCGCTTTCACTAGGGCCGTCAGATCCCAGACTGTCATTGGCTAAAAGCATTAGTAGGTGGAGTTGGACCTCTTTAAAGTGGTTGTTGTTTCCACCATTCTTATACTTCACCAGCCAATTTCTTACAGGATTGTACCCATCAAGCATTGCTAACAAATCATAATCATATGTTTATATTAACTGCCTATCATGGCTTCTGACCATCCAGAACACTCCTGGACATTATTTGATATTCAAGAGGAAGATAGGTTTTTAAGATTAGGCAGAAAGAGACTAAGCAAGTTATAAGAGCTTCCAAATCACACACAGAAGAGAAAACAGCACAGTCAGTAAAAAAAGGGAAAAAACATTTTTTATATACATAAATGAGAAAAGGAAAATAAAACAATGATTAGTTAGATTAAAACCAATGGAAGGAAGGTATGTAGAAGAAAATAAAAGTCTAGCTGACTACATCAATTAATATTTTGTTCAGTGTTTACAGATCAAAATGAAGGAGATGGACCTCAGTTAGGAAAAGGACAAATTAGTCATTTGTTACATTTGAGTTTACAGAGGAAGAGGTTCTATTTAAACTGTCAAAAGTAAAGACAAATAAGTCAATGGGACCTGGTGGAATACACCCAAAGTTATTAAAAGAGCTTAGTGGATCTACTAGCAAAACCATTAACAGATTTATTTAACCAATCATTGTTAACAGGAGTAGTCCAGACAATTGGAAGTTGGCGAATGTTGTACCCATTCACAAGAAAGGCAGTAGCGAGGAGTCAGGCAACTATAGGCCAGTAAGCCTTACTTCAGTAGTGGGGAAAGTAATGGAAACCACGTTAAAGGATAGGATTGTTGAACATCTAAAATCACATGGATTTCAATATCCGAGACAACATGGGTTTACTTCAGAGAGATCATGCCAAACTAATCTTATTGATATTTTTGATTGGGTAACTAAAATGATCAGGGTGGTGCAGTAGACATTGCTTACCTAGATTTCAGTAAGGCTTTTGACACTGTTGCACATAAAAGGCTTATCAATAAACTGCAATCTTTAAGTTTTGATTCCAATATTGTTTAATGGGTAAGGCAGTGGCTGAGTGACAGGCAACAGAGGGTTGTTGTTGTTAATGGAGTATATTCGAAGCATGGGCTTGTCATCAGTGGGGTACCTCAGGGATCTGTACTTGGACCCATTCTCTTTAATATTTTTATTAGTAATACTAGGATATATAACAGGGTTGATGTTCCAGGAGGGATAAGCCAAATTACAAATGATTTAGGTAAACTAGAAAAATGGTCAGAGTTGTGGCAGCTGACATTTAATGTGGATAAGTGTAAGATAATGCATCTTGGACGTGAAAACCCAACGGCAGAGTACAGAATATTTGATAGTCCTAACCTCAACATCTGAGGAAAGGGATTTAGGGGTAATTATTTCAGATGACTTAAAGGTAGGCAGACAATGTAATAGAGCAGCAGGAAATGCTAGCAGAATGCTTGGTTGTATAGGGAGAGGTATTAGCAGTAGAGGGAAGTGCTCATGCCATTGTACAGAACACTGGTGAGACCTCACTTGGAATATTGTACGCAGTACTGGAGACCGTATCTCCAGAAGGATATTGATACTTTAGATAGAGAGTTCAGAGAAGGGCTACTACACTGAGTCATGGATTGCAGGAAAAAGCTTGCAAGGAAAAGTTATAGGTACTTAACGTGTATTGCTTGTAGGAAAGACTAGACAGGGGGGATATGATAGAAACATTTAAATACATAAAGGGAATCAACACAGTAAAGGAGAAGACTATATTTAAAAGAAGAAAAACTACCACAACAAGAGGACATAGTCTTAAATTAGAGGGGCAAAGGTTTAAAAATAATATCAGGAAGTATTACTTTACTGAGAGGGTAGTGGATGCATGGAATAGCCTTCCAGCTGAAGTGGTAGAGTTTAACACAGTGAAGGAGTTTAAGCATGCGTGGGATATGTCACGTTCTGTTCTGCGGAGATGTCTGGCCTTGGCTTCTGGTATCCTGTACTCTTTTTACATTTCTTGTTTAGTTTTTCTGGTTTTTCCGTAACATAGTTACATAGCTGAAAAGAGACTTGCGTCCATCAAGTTCAGCCTTCCTCACATTAGTTTTTTTGCTGTTGATCCAAAAGAAGGCAAAAAACCCAGTTTGAAGCACTTCCAATTTTGCAACAAGCTAGGAAATAAATTCCTTCTTGACCCCAGAATGGCAGTCAGATTTATCCTTGGATCAAGCAGTTATTACCCTACATTGAAAGATTATATCCTTGAATATTTTGTTTTTGCAAGTATGCATCTAGTAGCTGTTTGAACATCTGTATGGACTCTGATAAAACCACTTCTTCAGGCAGAGAATTACACATCCTTATTGTTCTTACAGTAAAAAAACCTTTCCTTTGCCTTAGACGTAATCTTCTTTCTTCCAGTCCAAACGCATGACCTCGTGTCCTATGTAAAGTCCTGTTTGTGAATAGATTTTCACACAATTTTTTGTACTGGCCCCAACTAGATTTGTATAATGTTATCATATCCCCTCTCAGGCGACGTTTTTCTAAACTAAATAGGTTTAAATTTGTTAACCTTTCTTCATAGCTGATATGTTCCATTCCTTTTATTAATTTTGTAGCCTGCCTCTGCACTTTTTCTAGTGCTATAATATCCTTCTTTAGAACAGGTGCCCAAAATTGCACGGCATATTCAATATGTGGCTAGAAAAAAGGAAGAATGGTGGTAATATGGCGATACAATGTGCTGCTAAAACCACAGTGAAATCAACCACACAATTTCACAAAAAATGGAATATAAAGTGGATAGCGCACTAGAGAACCAAAAGTGTGTACTAAAGTATTTATACACAAATTGAAAATAAATAAATGTATATACCATAGAACATGCTATAAAGAAGATCTTTATCCAGATGCCCTTGAAATGAATAAAACTCATATAGGGCAATATCGTACTGGTAAATATCCCAATTTTCAAATATGTAAATACCAATAGTAGAAAATCCTACTCACATTTTAGTGAGCCTGCATTCAAACTGGCTCAAGTATACAAGCATGAGTAGGATATATAGATCAAAATTCTTCAATTGATGTGTTCCTCCCCGATATATATGGATATTGAAGAGCAAAAATTGATGTTAGGAAAAAATTATTATAACATTTATTACAAAGATGAATAATAAAATCTTACATTCAAGAAGTATCAAATCAGCACAATGCGTTTTGGCTAGACGCCTTCATCAGGTACATACAACAAACATATTCCACTTGCCCCCTTTTTTAAACCCCACATTCGCGGCCAAAAATTAATTAAACCCCGCCCATATTCATTGCGTTGCGTCACTTACGGTGACCGGAACTTCGGGTTTCGGTTGTTCCGTCTTTGTTTCTCTTCCGTCTTCTTGCTATACCAGGAAATGTCCCACTTGATTGGGGTGGTCTCTTCTTCACATTATTCATTCAATCAATGTTCTTTGGTCATGATACCGGAAGTATTCCGGCGGCCATTTTTGAAGTGGTAAACAAGTAATGTATAGGTGGGCAAGTGAAACATAAGCAGAAATACATATAAAATGTCAGTGTTATAAATATAATGCACACATAGATTACAATGTTATTTATAAAAAAAATGCATATATATATATATATTTATATATATATATATGTATGTGTATATATATATATATATATATATATATATATATATATATATATATATACATATAAAAAATATGTGTGCATACCATCCACCATTATTAGAAAGCTAGAAAACAATTAAATATAATTAAAAATCTCAAAATAAATGTTCATTCCAAGAGGGGATAAAGCGTCTAGCTCAAAAATCCACCTCATCTCTGTTTTATTAAAAATCTTAATAAAATCATCCCCCCTCCATGGTTTTTTAACCCTTTGAATGCCAATAAAATGAAGGTGTTTAGGATCTCCATTATGTTTTTGTGCAAAATGTGCAGTTACGGAGTGGTTCAATATTTTATTTTTTACGTTTCTAATATGCTCTCCTATTCTTATTTTCAGTGGTCTGGTAGTTCTACCAACATACTGTAATCCATAAACTGCATGAAAGGAGATAAATTACATTATTCATATTACATGAGATAAAAGAATCAATTTTATACTTTTTTTATTTTTTTATTTTTTTTTAGTGGAATTAGATATGAAACTGTCTGTCTTTTTATTCTTCACTATAGTTTCTTTACACGCTTGGCAACTTCCACAGTTAAAAAAACCCTTTAATTTAGAACCTGAAAGATCCCCATCTGTCATTTCTTTGGTTATGCAACTTCTAGTTAAAATACGTTTAAAATTCCTGGCTTCCCTATATACAATTTTAGTTTTTTTCCCAATAAATTGCTCTAAATCTTCATTCTGTTCTAGAATATGCCAGTGTTTATTCAAAATCTTTTTAAAAAGACCACTTTGCAAATTATAATTACATATAAAATTAATCTGTTTATCTGGAGATTTATTAATTTTGGTTTTATATATCAAGATATCCTTCCTCCTTGGCCATTTATGTATGTCTAAATCTCCAATGTTTTACATATATAGTACTTAGTTGTGTCTCCTCTTGTTTTGCCTTGTATCTCTTGTCTTATTTTATTTTGTCTTGTATTCCCAGTTCACGTACAGTCCTGTCCTGCCCATGTCCTGTTAATGTTTTCCCTCATGTATTGTATACATGTTCTGCTTTCTGTCCTTTTCCGGTTTTGGGTTCTTCTAGTCTTGTCTTCTTTGGTGCCTGTTCTAGTCTCGCCTTTTTTTAGTACTGGATACATTTCTTCTGCAGAGCCTCCCTATCCAGTTCCTGGGAGGTCTGCATATTATCACCTAGCACTTGGGATCCGCAGCAGCTGCATCAGGGCCCTGGTATGTGGCCGCACAAATGCTGGTGCTCAACACCAGGGGGCGTGTGGTTACCCTGCACCAGGCCCTGATGGTCCATTTCCACGCTGAGACTCCCATCATCATCAGGCACACAGGGGTCCCCATCACATTCTATGTTTCTATGTCATTTTTGTCACAGACGGCTCCATTTCTGTATCTTTTTGTTCCCAGCCCGGCCTGTATCATTTTTGGGAGTTATCTGCATCATTTCCATGATGCAGGTCAGGTACATCCTGGCATTAAAATTTTACACAAATTAATGATAACCAACTATAAGATATAAAGGGGCCACTCCTCTGGTTGTTCATTGTCCTGTAGTTGTCTCTGATACTGAGAGAGTGCTTCATAGTTTTGATCGTCTGATTATTGGCTTGGTTTGCTTATCGGTTTCCCATTCTTCTATTATCCTTGACATTGGCTTGTTCTCAGAGATCCTGTGTATTTCTGTGCTCCCTCACCTCAGTTTGTTCCTTTGAACATTCTCTCTCTGTTTGCAGAAAGTCAATCAGTCCTTAACTTTAATCCCAGACATTCTAAGGACAAGTGATAGATAATAAGCAAATAGAAGTCCAGAATAAATAGTCTGACTGGTAGATGAATCAAACAACGAGGTATATCTTTGTAGAGATGAATACAGTCTTTTGTAGTGGGGGATTCTTCAGAGTGGTGTAGATGCGTCTTTGTACATCATATGAAATGAGAAAATAACAACTGATGGTATAGTATGTCCTGAAGGGGGTAGAAGCAATAAAAGAGTATATGGTCCTACTCACGTTTTCAAGAGCTATGGACTTAGCTCTAGTGTTGATAACGTACAGTGGTATAATCCCCACTTATGGGATACGTGAGGTCTTAGTATTCTTTCTTGATTAGGGGACCATATATGGAAATAAAAGCAGGAACAACAATGGTGCTCAAAGTATAAAATGCCAGAGGTGAGAAGATAAAAAACCAAGTGGTTACTCACATTTAGTTGAACAGACTAACTGTTCAATGAATACAGCTTGAGTGGTATAATCCCCACCTAGGATTCTTGGGAGTAATATCCTCACTGGAAAGTAAAAACACTTCTGGTGCCGGATAAAAGTCTGACCAAGATGACTATGAGTTCATGCAAGAGTGGAACAACAAGCTCGAGATGGACACTAAACACATTAAAGTAAAAAAATATATCCGAGATAAACATGACTACACAAAGAACCAAGTAAGGACTTACCACCTCAACAATAAGTCCAAATACACATCTCAGACCTTCAATCACCCCTCCACCATCCCTAACCAAAAAGATCCCAGAAGACCAATTGTCTCCCACACTCGCCATCACTACTATTATTCAGATTATCCTCCTCATGCGCCTACACATTACCCCAGCAGACCCCACCCATGCTACATCCATCACAGGCAACCTCCTCACGTCCCCTACCCCAAAAGGCACCACAACTACCACCAACCACCACCACAGACGTATCACAGCTCTTCCCACCACATTTCACCCCCAACCATTTCACCCTCCTATTCCAACTATCCTAAACCCAGGCCCACCAAACCTGTCCCACTCATGACTATCCCACAAAGACCTGATCTCACACCCAGACCTCAAAGATTCAGACATACATTCAAACACACCCATCCCAGCACACCCCCTCACCTACCCTCCACACACCATCCTAACAGATACCAAGTGTTATCTACAGATTTAGACACAGACACTGAGGATCATTTTTTTAGAACTAGGCCCAAATCCACTTACTGCCACACCTTACCTACCCAGAACAAAAAAGAGAAATCTAAGCCTAGAGGAAGGAGAAGTGGCAGAAGATTTCAAAAGAGAAAGACTAGAGAGACACTAACTAATACAGACAACCCTCATGGAATTTTTAACCTTTCCCAAAAAATTTTAAATACTACCCAAATATCGGTTTTAACTAAGGGTCTCAAATTTGCACCTACCAATCCCTATCAACTATTCCAAGCCTTTTTAGATTTAAATAAGTTTGATAGGAAAGCTACACTAAAAAGATTTTTTAGCAGCAGAATTGAGCTATTAACCAGGGACAGACCAACTATTCCCCCACACCTCCATGTATTAATGACGAGATACCAGTGAAAAACACCACCCTTAAGAATAACTCTAATTTTTACCCATCAAGCTTCAAATCTGGCCCGATAGAAGTTTTTGAGAATTTGGTAAAGCAAGACTTAGAAAAAATTAATACCTCCAAAAAAAACCAACCACAAATATTATAAATATAACCAATATAACTTAACCTTTCAAGAAAGAAAAGCTCTCACAGATCTTAAAAAAGATGACACAATAGTCATCAAACCAGCCGATAAAGGGGGCGGCCTAGTTATATTCTCACAAGAAATGTACATCAAAGAAGCATTTAGACAGCTTAATGACCCCAAAGTATATGACAAGCTACTATCAGACCCAACCCATACCATCCAAAACTCCCTTATATCATTTTTAACCAGGCTTAAATTCCAATATCCTCAACAAAAAAGAATTTGCTTATTTAAATATACCTCATCCAAAAATTCCAGTTATATACTTTTTACCAAAAATACACAAGAATGAGACCAATCCACCAGGTAGACCTATTGTCTCCGGGATCAATTCTGTTTTATCAAACTTATCAGAGTATACTGACATTTTATTACAACCATCAGTCAGACTTATGAGGTCATACTTAAAAGATTCCATGTCTCTCTTACGTTTTTTAGAAAATTTTACCTGGCATCCAGATTTTATTCTAGTCACTTGTGATGTCCAGTCTTTGTACACCATAATCCCCCACAAATTAGGGTGTGAAGCAGTTTTAAATAGATTAAAAACGGATAATAAAATTCCAGAAAAACAAATTAATTTTATCTTAGAAGGGATAAAAATTATTTTAACAAATAACTATTTTTGGTTTTTAGACACTTTTTACATTCAAAGACAAGGCACAGCTATGGGTACTAGGTTTGCACCAAGCTATGCCAATCTTTTTATGGACAATTGGGAATCTAAAGCAATCTGGGGAGATCACCCCTGGAAAGCAAACCTAGTATCCTATTTTAGATACATAGATGACTTGTTTTTTTTATCTGGAAAGGTCCTGAAACCTCACTTAAACTTTTTTTTAAACCATCTAAACAACAACAATAGTGGCATCATTTTAACATCAGAACACCGCAAAGATTTAATAAATTTTTTAGACATCCAAATTTTTATCCAGGATGGGAATATTAACACTAGAACTTTTTTTAAAAAGTGTGCACCAACACAGTCATTGACAGATCAAGCTGCCACTACCAACCATGGTTAGATGGGGTCCCTAAAGGTCAGTTCCTACGTCTTCGCAGGAACTATTCCCTTAATACAGATTTCGACGAACAAGCTAGAACACCAGAAGCTCAATTTATCAGTAAAAATTACCCAAAAGAAAAGCTAGAAGAATCCCTCAAAGCAGTGAAACAAAAAGAAAGACTCGAGCTCTTAGAATATAATACGAATAAAAATAAAGACCCACCATCCATGCCGATCATCTTTAACTTTGACAATAAGAATAAAATTGTGAAAAAAACTATTCAAAAACACTGGCACATTTTAAAACAAGACGAAATTTTAAAGACACTCATCCCAGATAAACCCCATATCATTTTTAGAGGGGCCCCAAACCTAAAGACAATGCTTACTAAAAATTATACAAAAAAAGCCAATACAAGCAATCCATCATTTTTATCAAATTCTAAAGGTTTTTTCAAATGCAACAGATGCATTGTCTGCAGATCCACTGACCAAAACAGCACATCAAAGACAACACAATTCACCTCAAACAAAACAGGTATTACATACCCTATCAAAGATTTAATATGTTGCACTACTAAGAATGTTGTATACCTATTGGAGTGCCCATGTGGCCTCCAGTATGTGGTTATGACCACACGATGCTTAAAAATAAGGTTAGCAGAACATTGTAGAAATATTATCAAAGGCTACCTTAATCACTCTGTTTCAAAGCATTTTATTCAACACAATAAAGACCCTAAATTTTTAAAATGTACTGGGATCCAAAGATGTAAATTACCCTGGAGGGGAGGTGACCTCAAAAAATTACTGGGACAAAAAGAAATGCACTAGGTGTTCCTTTTAAAAACCCTTACCCCCGAAGGTCTTAATGTAGAGTTCGACCTGTTAATTTTTTATAATTAATTTTTATAATATATTTCTTATATTTTATTATCTTCTATAATTATTTTGTGCATGAAGTACATATTTATATAATGTGACTTATATACGTGACTGTTCTATTTAAATAATATGCAAGGTATTGTGAGTATAAAACCTTGTTTTTAATTTAAATTTTAGACTATCACACGTCTCCAATATAGGTATGTATTCACTGATACATATAAAGTTTAGCACTTTAAAAAAAAAAAAAAAAATGCCCACCGATCATGTGACTGTTGTATCTAAATATAATATGTAAGGTATTGTGAGTATAAAACCTCGTTTTTGTTTTTAATTTTAAACTATCACATGTTTCACATATAGGTATGTACTCACTTACACATATAAAATTTAGCAATTTAAAAAAAAACAAAAAAAAAAAAACAATTATAACATCATTTTGGCGCCATTTTCTAATATGTTCACTGCCTATATAAACCTGTATGTAACAAGATGTACTTTCTGATCTCCACTTGATAAAGCCTAAGGGCGAAACACGTTGTGGTTTTTTAAACTATATTGTTTTAAATAAAGGTATTTTGGCCACTTTCTTACTGTGAGTTAGCCATCTTACTTTTTATTACTATTATTATTTTACTTTTTTACTACTACCATCCTTTTATCTGGCACCAGAAGTGTTTTTACTTTCCAGTGAGGATATTACTCCCAAGAATCCTAGGTGGGGATTATACCACTCAATCTGTATTCATTGAACAGTTAGTCTGTTCAACTAAATGTGAGTAACCACTTGGTTTTTTATCTTCTCACCTCTGGCATTTTATACTTTGAGCACCATTGTTGTTCCCGCTTTTATTTCCACATATGGTTCCCTAATCAAGAAAGAATACCAAGACCTCACGTATCCCATAAGTGGGGATTATACCACTGTACGTTATCAACACTAGAGCTAAGTCCATAGCTCTTGAAAACGTGAGTAGGACCATATACTCTTTTATTGCTTCTACCCCTTTCGGGACATACTATACCATCAGTTGTTATTTTCTCATTTCATATGATGTACAAAGACGCATCTACACCACTCTGAAGAATCCCCCACTACAAAAGACTGTATTCATCTCTACAAAGATATACCTTGTTGTTTGATTCATCTACCAGTCAGACTATTTATTCTGGACTTCTATTTGCTTATTATCTATCATATATATTGCATTCTAGTCTGCCTATTCTGTGCCCTTTTAATTTATGTGGTTTATAGTGGCGCTGCCTTCCTTTCTTTTTTCTGTACCATTTCTGATGTAAGGCCTGTGAGGGAGCCCTACTTTTTAGGTGTGCTGACACTTTTTACTTATTTATTATTGTTTCTGTTGTATTTTGTATAGATAGAGAGCGCTGATCACTTTCTTCTGTTCTATTCTAAGGACAAGTCATACATTTCTTATACTGTTTCCTTAGGTTTGCATGGTGGGAGAATTTTAGCCTTGACACTTCCACTCACTATGCAGTCTTGCTCTTAATGGTCATGTTTAAAAGAGAACACACTTTTTCAGTAATTGGGCTATTAGTCCTCCATGCCCAGCTTGAGTGCCCTAGCAGCTATGTTTCTCATTGTATGACAATGCTACTTTTAACATAGACAAACACCTTCACAGATTTGTCATTGATCTCTTGTGAACTTTTCGTCAATATGTGTGACTCAGGAACATAAGTCATAAATTTTCGGCGGCACCGTTTAGTGGACGGAGTCCAAGATGCAGATAGACACTGAAGGCAAAGAACCAACTTCGCAGTACCAAAGGATTAGACTAAGAATATTAGAGGAAGCCAAAGGTCAGGACAAGCAGCACAGGTTCAGAAGCAATGATACAGGCAAGGGTCAAAATCAGGAACAGGATCAGGATACAACAGGAGAGTCTCTGACAGTCTTTACACAATCAGGAGCACAGTACAACTGAGCGAAGAGTGAAGGGTGTGTGTGACTTAAATAGGGAAAGTGGAGTTCTCTTGTTAATTGAGGTTCCTCCCTGGTCTCCACCTCCTGTACCTTTGAAAGGCTCTGTATCGGCACACTCGTGCCATTTCATTCTCCTGAAGTTCTTCCGTCAGTGTGGTCGCACGTGGAAGCAGCAGCGTTCTCACGAACATATTTCTGTTCTTGCTGTGTTCGGGAGAAGGTGTCTGTAACAGAGCTCCTAGTATTCCAACCGAGTACCTCCGTTGATGGATGCTCCTAGTGCTTCCCAAAGATTCCAAGCACTCCACTTGACACCGTCAGTACTGCAGACCGAACCTCTCTTCCCACAGAGAGAGAAGCTGGAACAAGCTCTTAAAAGAGCTTAGTGATTATAGCTAGGGGAGTATGTAGAGTATAGCAATCCCCCAGTGTAGATGCAGCCTTTTCCCCCAAATCATGAGGCGAGGCTCTATGTTGAGGGTCAAAACAGGAACTCAGCAGTCTCAGGGTTTATTGGCACTTATATGCAACTTTTCCCACAAGGTTACCACCCACACGGTCTTGTGGAACAACCAATCAAAACATTACAATACAGTCAAACACTCCCATTCATTCCAGCAAAATCCTCCCCTCTGCCTGAGATAGAATTACTGTACACAATGGGCTACTGTAATTATCACTGGCAGGAAAATACAGTTTTACACAATATTCGTAACTTTAAAAGTATACATCACATTCACATAAAACCAGCATACGCAGTATACAAACATATGTCAAAATCATACAAATTGGTCCAGTGGTTCAAATGTTAGATGGAAGTCCTATTTGACCGACTGCAAGCATGGCTTTCCTGCCCCAAACCAGTTCCACAGAGTTAGGCTGTGCAGCCAGTCTATCTTCTCCTCTATCCTGGAGATAATTGGCTCAACTGGGTGTGGTAAGCCATTATCTCCAGGTAAAGAAAATCTCTCCTTTCACAACAGCAGCAAAAATACACAAAATTACATAATTCCCTTTACACTGAACAGAACCCCCACATTCAACCTATCCCCAGAAAGCTTGGATCTGAGCACTCAATATATCCGAACAGCGCTCAGATCCCACAAACAGAATAAAATCGCCATGGGGTTAAAGTTTAGCACGGGCTGATGAGAGGCTGAGGAGGGACAAAGCAGCCAGTTTCATTTAAAGGGTCATAATTACAGGGCAGGAGGCTGGCAAGCAGGCCTCTCCAGGACCAAGTGGCGAAGGGCACTTCATCACAGTGTCCGTACGAACGGAGTTCTGTGTGCAGTATAGGTGAGTAGCGTTCGCATGCACAGAGGTGGCGTTTGTTCTGGAGTTCTTCCTTCTGTATCTGCTAAGTGGTGTTCATGCGAACAGAGGTGCTGTTCACATGAACGTGAGCGGTTGGCGTGGGCGAATGAACCGACTGCGCTGTCTGGGGGGTCATGCTCTGACAAGGCGTCCTCGTGCAGTGAGTGAGAGACGCGTCGTGGGAGCGCGAGGTAGGTAAGTAAGGGGACAAGGACCTGATATAAATTGTGTGTGTGACGAGACCAAGCTCGCCACTGTGCATTGGAGGAGCCTGGATGCCCGCCTGCTGCCTTTAGACTATGGCCCCATGTTGAAACGCTTGATTTTCCCCTGCAAAGACATGAAAGCCGGGTCATTCGGTGCTTGCTCTGTTTGAGCGGTGATACCCCAGATAGCTATGCCATGGAGCCCATTCGTATAATGAAAGACTGTAAAATGTAGCTTGGAATCTTTAATGTTGAATCTTCTTAATTTCTTCTTGTCTTCAGTTGATTGCTATATATATATACGTCTATTGTATATATAGTCTTGGGCCAAATGCTCGCCACAATAATATATGTCTATATGTCTATTAATACGCAATCTGACTTACGGTTTCTTCAGGTTTATTCTTAGTTACAGATACATAATAAAACATAATAAAGGATGTTACAGGATAATGAATGTTTCAACAGCAGATGGTAATTGCTGGACTTCTTTACAACCTTACATCTTTACATCGAGAGAGAGAGAGCCAGAGAGAGCCCAGAGTCAAGAGCCCAGAGCCAAGACTCAAGACAGAGCGACCTCATGTCCCTCTGTTACTATAAAGATGTGCTAATACTAACGTCAGCATTTAACTCTAGCCATATAAGGACAAAACCCCCACATCCACATTCCAGAGCTCTCGGACAAAGAAAGCCTTGTGACTTATACTATCTGTTATTTATGTCAATCCACACATCCATATATAATCAATAGAAACATAGAATATGCAATATTCTACAAAGACTATGGGAAAGACTTTGGCTCCATGGCAATTGAACTGTATGTGTGTGATCTGAGCGCCATTCAGTAATAATTTGCGCTCAGATCTGAGCTATCTGGGGATATGTTGAATGTACCTGTTTTATGCAATGGCTGCACAGTTATATATTTTTATGTATTTTATTGTCTTTTGCTGCCATGTGTTCAATGGAGTTTTGCCTCTGTGCTTGGAGATAATTGGATTACTTCCCAATTATCTCCAGGATAGAAGACTCTGTGGAACTGGTTTTGGACAGAAAAGCCATGCTTCATTTGGACTACGATCTATCTTTTGAACCACTGGACCAATTTGTATGATTTTGACGTATGTTTGTATGAATAATGTGGAAAAACTGTATTTCTCTGCCTGTGATAATTACATTACCCATTGTGTAAGTTAATTGTATCACAGGCAGAGGGGAGGATTTTGTGTGGGAGTGTCTGAGTGTATTGTACGTGTTTATTGGTTGTTTTCCAAAACCCTGTGGGTTGTACTAATGTGTAAGAATGTGCATATAAGAACAATAAACCCACAGCTCTGTCTGTTCCTGCTTGACCCTCAAAACAGAGCCTTGTCTCGTTCTTGGGGGGGATTTGTTGTATGCTGTTCCAGTTCGACTGTTAGGAGTGTAAACCTATTCGTATGGTTTTTCCTATTCGGCTGTTTACGGCAGTCATATGGTTTCCTATTCGGCGGATTGGTGTCTTTGGTAGCTGCCTGTATATCTGGAAGGGGAATATCCTCTGAACGGCGGTTTAACCCCTTTCATGCCTAGGGGTGCCGTTACGGTGTGTAAAGTCTGTAAGGAATTTGCTAACCACTCTAAAGATAAAAATTCCGTGCCATTAACTAAAGATTCCAAATCAAGAAATATAAGAAAGAGGACACTCACAGGTAAAGAAAAATATTCAACTGTTTTTATTTCACAGAGTATAGCAACAACTTTGGTCAACATTTTAGTTCCCATCAAAGGATGATAAATCCTATCACAAAGCCTGAAGTATGGAGATGGCCTGGAATGGAGAAAAGTATGAAGATAGCTGGGTAAGGAGGAAAAAATATGTATAAATATAGTGTCAGGCAGGCAATAAATCACATCTTTTGTGTTCTGTGAAATGTTGAAGAAACTAAGTAGCAAGTGCATGATGACATTGAGCAGCAAGGAGATCTGAACATCATTCATCATCCAATTAGTGAGCGTAGAATGTTTTTTAATGATACTCGGGGCTCTCTGATTATTCATTTATCTTCACTGAAGAGAACAACATCCACTTAAACTAATTCCATTCTCTGTGCCACACTGAACAACTGATACATAATAATATTACATCATTTTTCTTTATCACAATCACTTATTATAATATAAGCTGTAACTTGAAAATCTGCTTGCTTGGTCCACTCATCCAGGTGGTGCAGATAAAAATAAGGAACTTGTCGAGTTTATCCTTAATTAAGTCCATTTGTTTGGCATGAAAACCAATTTTACTGGAGTCAGTGTAGTGTGAGGTTCAATTATGCTAACTCGTGTTGGTCCTTTCTGTATTTATTTGAGTTGATGGATGATACGCTGTAAGAATGTAGTTCTCACAGTGATGTTTTGCAGTCTCCCTCGTGACCCATAATTAGAAACAAACAGGTTTTGGAATGAACTGGATAGAAACACACAGGGAAATCTGCCAAGAAGGGTAGACTTAATTTCAGAGAATGGTCGATCAGCTTGGACAAACAATTGGACACTCAAGTCCCCCTGGCATTAAACTAGCAAAGACAAGTTTCAACATAGTCCTCATTAAATGGTCTATGAGAACATTCATAAAAAGATCTACTTCAAAAATGATCTCCTCATTGTGGCAATGATGGCTCCTCTTTAGCACCAATGTTGTAGATTACATTTCACAGCCAGTTCACTGTGACATGGTTTGGGGATGTAGAATAATTCTGTTTTTTAAGTAATATGCATGACGGACTAGATTTTGGAATGTTGAACATTGCAAGTAGATAGATGGAAGGTTCTTCTATAGAACTATATGGCGATTGCTCTACCTACTGAAACAAGTTATTAACCAACGCTCCCAAAGGCACTGCAAGCGCTAACCCTAAGCCACTTCTAAGTAGAATCTAAATAAATAATTTCTACAAAGTGATAGCTTCAAGGTACCCCTCTATTACATAAATGCAATTGCTTAAAATATAATAATGTGGAAACCATGCCAAGTACATTAAATATAACATAAAGCAAATGTGAGATGGGGTGATACAGACAGTACAGGTATAAACTTTTATTTGTAACACAATACAGAACAAATCTAATTATAATACTACTTATCTGCTCCATACCCTCCCTAAATCCATGGGATTCTTGTCAGCCCCTTGACATTTGCAATAATGAAAAATATCAGGGGCTGACAGGAGTCCCATGGAATGAGGAAGGAGATGGCCAGGGTATAAGTACAGTCTTGAAGGCTGAGATGTAATATTCTATGAAGTACAGGTGTCTGGTGAATAAAACTTACCAGGAAAGGTTAAAAGATCTTTAGGAGCTTGGAGGAAAGACGAGACAGGGGGGATATGATAGAAACAGTTAAATACATAAAGGGAATCAACACTGTAAAGGAGAATATACTTAAAAGAAGAAAAACTACAACAACAAGAGCACATTCTTAAATTAGAAGGGCAACGGTTTAAAAATAATTTCAGGAAGTATTACTTTACAAAGAGGGTAGTGGACGCATGGAATAGCCTTCCAGCTGAAGGTGTAGAGGTTTACACAGTGAGGGAGTTTCAGCCTGCGTGGGATAGGCATAAGGCTATCCTAACTATAAGATAAGGCCAGGTACTAATGAAAGTATTTACAAAATTGGGCAGACTAGATGGGCCGAATGGTTCTTATCTGCCGTCACATTCTATGTTTTTGTTTCTATGGTGTTTGTCAGGCTCAGACCAATATTAACTATAAGGCGATCCTAGGCAGCTACTATTGCCCAGTGATTAGACAGGTGTCATGGAACCATACATTTGCTTGGATCCTTTAACCATCCATATGTGAAGAATGAAGAAGGGCCCCAAACTGGCAACCTGGCCCCGTGGAACCGTAATCATTTTCTGGCCAGGCTACTGTATTTACAGTATGAAGGCATTATGTTTACAGTATGATGGAATTATGGGAATCTGCAGCACTTCCTCCCTCAGCACATTCTATTCACATCCCTATATCCCAACAGAGCAAGCACCATTTTACATTTCACTTTTCACAGTATAGTATAAAAATGCTTGTTTTTTCTCAACTAATTTCTATGAACCTTTCTGATATTTTGCAAAATACAGAATTCCCTATAACCTTCATAATTGTATAATTTATTTTTTCTTTTTATTGATAAGAATGATACAAGATAATTCACATGAATATGACATACATTAAAATTGCATTATATTATAATAGTGTTGTTTACAAGGTAACATTTGTTGCAATATTGTGTGTGTGTGTGTATGTGTATATGTATATATATATATATATATATATATATATATATATATGCACAGTCATAGCAATAGTAGGTTTACTATGCAGAATGCTTTTTTTAAAGTGAGAATGGTATGCCAATAAATTATCTGAGTATACAATTCACTCAATGAAAAATAAGGTAAAATAAATAAATGTAAACAAAATTTAAAGAAATTTAGGTAAGAGCTTATGTCATATAGGTAGAGGAAATCATGTTAAATAAGTCTACATAAGTAATCTAATATTTATGTATTTGTAGTATGTATATTCACTATTTAATATATAAGTCTGTTATTTTTTAAACTTGGATGAGATTACGATGTGTTATTTGATGTATTGATTGTATTTAGTGTATATAAACCTTCTTAATTTTTACATCACAATAAAAAAATAAAATTTTACAGAATATATATTTTTTAGTAATCCATGAACATTGATCTATACTGTACTTCTGTTTTGTCTCTCAGATAATATTAGTAATGTAGGCAATGTAAGTCAATTCGGTGTCAGGATTCAAATGGTTAACGTCACAGGAGCTGTCCTTTGCACACTAATCACATTAGGCACTCCCTATAACGTAACTCATGAGAGATTGATGTCCTATTGATTCCCCGGGCTGCATCCTCACTTTATCCATTTACTTCTAATGAAATCTATCTCCTCTTTATCAGCCTCATACACTGCCGTCCGCTGCAGGCTTGAAGAGCATTTCTTCTTACCTCTTAATGACCAGGATTTTTACAGATTAGTTTTATAATAAACCATGCTCTTCGTCTTCTATCACCCTCTTCAACTTGTAATATCAATTTGTCTTCTCTTATACTGAGTCCATATCTAATTTCCTCCTTGTATCAACAGCCAGGTCAGGTGTTAAAACACATTGCGGATAAATCTAAAACTTGAGATATTTTTATAACATTTTTTGTTTGTTTTATTAATGTTTATAAGATTGAAAAGATCATAAATTAAATTGCGTTCAGCAAAAACATTCAGTTTATATAGGGGTTTATTAAACAAGATTTGATTAATGCTGCAGGTCATAGGAGGAGATTTATCAAAGCATAACAGGTGCTATTTTGGGTGCAAAGTGCTAAATGTTCAGCTATTGGTTTCCATGGTAATCACTACTTATTTAGCTCTTTGCTCTGGCAAATCTTGCGCATTGTCTTTAGCCTATGGAATTGTCCTTGACATTTCATAAACTAAAGGACCACTATCGTGCCAGGAAAACAAACTTGTTTTCCTGGCACTATATAGTCCTTAGGTCCCCCCAACCCTCATGGACCCCCTCATGCTGGACTGAAGGGGTTAAAAGCTCGAAATATTCTCTCACACGGCTGAAAGTTGCTGGAGAAAGTCTCACATCATGTCAGACCTAAATCCAATTTTAGCGAATAAAACCTTTAAACTATTTTGTAATATTAGTTGTATTCAAATGTAATGATCAGTATGGTCTACCTTAAAAATAGATGAGTTTTTATATCTCAGTCTAAACAATTAATAAAATTCATGTGTTTTACACCAGAATTAATACAAACTAAAAAAATAAAGACAGTCCAGTGAATTATCTAACTTTCATTAAACATATTGCCATTGTTTTCATAATCTATAGGGTGTGTGCTTCCTCGCATAATTTTCCAGATCAGTGAAATTTCCTGAGTGTTATGATTGAATATTTTTTTTGTGTGTGTTTTAAATCAGTTACTGTACTGAGTGTTCGTTGATCCAAGTCTTACATAATTCTATGATAGGCTTTTGCTCGTAAGATCCATTTACAAACACTGTGTTTCGCAATTAGCCGTTCAGCTCAGCCACAACGTAGACTCTCATGGGAAGAATTATCTCCAAACACCAATGGATGCAGAAAGGATTTGCATTAATTTAATGGGATATTCCGGTCTGTCATTTATTTATTTTTTTAACTGTAAATCATGCATATTAAATACAGTGGCTAGACAGGACTTGTGCTCACATTCCAGTAGGTATTTATTCAATTTAGACACTGTGGTGGTAAACTTATCAGCAAGTAGGTAAATTAAAGGATATACTTTTCTGAAGATTGTCCTCCTCATCCAACTGTCATGCTTACGTGTTCAGTGGACTCCTCCTTACCGATCTGGAATGACTTCAGACGATGCTCGTTGGCTGTGCTTCTCTATTTAGGAGCGATCGTGCTTGAATGGCACATCTATGAGCATCTATTCTGCAGTTATGATGTTCTGCATGACGCAAACTCTTGACTTCTGGTGCTCCCCTATGATATGGTCCAATTAAAATAAAGTATAGACCACTTAAATCCTGCCACATCATTCCAGAAGATCCACGCTCATCGTCATCTATGTAATATCCACAAGGTATATTGTAAATAGTGCATCTTTATATTTTATTAAAAAAGTATAACATGACATCAAAATAGCAGGCAAACCTCATATGAAACCTATGACTATATAATAGTTTCTTTTTTTTTTTTTCTCGCTCATTTTTATAATTATAAAACTTAGAGGTATTAAGAGTGTATAGTTGTTTTGGTGGAGCCTGTCTCCTTTCTTTTTTACTGGCTTCATGCCGTTGGATTGTTAGGGTATCCTTCTAGCAGAGTTTGTCGCCACTTTTCAAGTTAGCGCTGTATCTATTTTTTTGTTTCTCATATATAACCAGGTATTTATGAGATCCCTTGTGGATATTACATGGATGACAGTGAGTGCAGGCCTTCTGGAGTGATGTAGTGATATTTTTGTATCAGATCAGTCCAGCACCAGTATACTGCCCGTGGAAAAAGTGTAACCAAGTAAGTGACCACGGGATTTTGATTTTCTTTTGAGGGTGAGTTATTCCTTTTGGATCGCAGTTGTGGCACTATGATTTTTTACAGGGGATTTCCCCTGGAGTTCTTCTTAATGTATTATTTACTTAAATCCTGACATTTCTTGTCCCAGTCACGCTGTTGTGTTGTGTTCATAGCCTTAGCTAAGTGTGTTTGTGATATTTCTGATTCCCTAATACTGAACTTGGCTTGATTACGCTTATCCTGTTGTATGTACTCCTGAGATTTGAATTGCCTACTATTTAATCTTTTTTTCTCCTACCTTTGACCATGGCTATCTCTGACCATGCTTACGTTAAACCCGGGTCTGGTAATACAGGTTATAGTACTCTCTGTTGTAGATTAGGATCTGTGTGTTTGGGGTCCCTTACATACAGTATCTCACAAAAGTGAGTACACCCCTTACATTTTTGTAAATATTTCATTATATCTTTTCATGTGACAACACTAAAGAAATTACACTCTGTTACAATGTAAAGTATTAAGTGTACAGCCTGTGGAACTCACTTTCCTCCTCCGTTAGATGCTCACCCAGTCTCCACTCCTTCAAAAAAAATCATAAAAAACCTTTCAAAAAAGCGTATAAATTAAACTGTTTATAGCTCCCAACTGATTCCTCTTTTGCAACTGTCATTAGTCTAATACTATCCTTACCTTTTGTGTCACTTTACCCCACTTCCTCTAGCATGTAAGCTCATTAAGATGTGTCCTCAACCCCTCTGTTCCTGTGTGTCCAACTTGTCTGGTTACAACTACATATTTGCTCGTCCACCCACTGTAATATCAAATAACTCAACACACAGCCGTTAATGTCTAAACCGTTGTCATGTGGCTCGTTCGTCTTACAAGGTCTTAGATGTCAATGGGGAGCAGGTGTGTTAAATTTGGTATTATCGCTCTCACACTCTCTCATACTGGTCACTGGAAGTTCAACATGGCACATCATGGCAAAGAACTCTCTGAGGATCTGAAAAAAAAGAATTTTTGCTCTACATAAAGATGGCCTAGGCTATAAGAAGAATGCCAAGACCCTGAAACTGAGCTGCAGCACGGTGGGCAAGACCATACAGCGGTTTCACAGGACAGGTTCCACTCAGAACAGGCCTCACCATGGTCGACCAAAGAAGTTGAGTGCACGTGCTTAGCATCATATCTAGAGGTTGTCTTTGGGAAATAGATGTATGAGTGCTGCCAGCAATGCTGCAGAGGTGGAAGGGATGGGGGTCAGCCTGTCAGTGCTCAGACCATACGCGCACACTGCATCAAACTGGTCTGCATGACTGCCGTCCTAGAAATAAACCTCTTCTAAAGATGATGCACAAGAAAGCTCGAAAACAGTTTGCTGAAGACAAGCAAACTAAGGACATGGATTACTGGAACCATGTCCTGGGGTCCGATGAGACCAAGATAAACTTATTTGGTTCAGATGGTGTCAAGCGTGTGTGGCGCCAACCAGGTGAGGAGTACAAAGACAAGTTTGTCTTGCCTACAGTCAAGCATGGTGGTGGGAGTGTCATGGTCTGGGCCTGCATGAGTGCTGCCAGCACTGGGAAGCTACAGTTCATTGAGGGAACCATGAATGCCAACATGTACTGTGACACACTGAAGCAGAGCATGATCACCTCCCTTTGAAGACTGGGCTGCAGAGCAGTATTTCAACATGAGAACGACCCCAAACACACCTCTAAGACTACCACTGCCCTGGTAAAGAAGCTGAAGGTAAAGGTGATGAACTGGCCAAGCATGTCTCCAGACCTAAACCCTAGTAGTATCTGTGGGGCATCCTCAAACAGAAGGTGGGTGAGTGCAAGGTCTCTAACATCCACCAGCTCCGTCATGTCATCATGGAGGAGTGGAAGAGGACTCCAGCGGCAACCTGTGAAGCTCTGGTGAACTCCATGCCTATGAGGGTTAAGGCAGTGCTGGGAAATAATGGTGGCCACACAAAATATTGACACTTTGAGCCCAATTTGGACATTTCCACTTAGAGGTGTTCTCACTTTTGTTGCCAACAGTTTAGATATTAATGGCTGTATGTTGAGTTATTTTGAGGGGACAGCAAATTTACACTGTTATACAGGCTGTACACTTACTACTTTACATTGTAGCAGAGTGTCACTCCTTCAGTGTTGTCACATGAAAAGATATAATAAAATATTTACAAAAACGTGAGGGATGTACACACTTTTGTGAGCTACTGTATATGGTGCTGCGCAATGGAAGTAGCAACTGTGCATTCCACTGCCATATTTCTAAATAACACAAGTGCTATATCATCAATAAAATATACAAGTACATGCTAGGAGTTGTCATGCAGCTGGACACTCTGGACCTCCAAGTCTTTAGTCTATATCACTATGCCAACAGCATAGCAGTAAAACCCAAGAAGGTCAAATTTATAGTTGGATAAATTGTCATCTATCTATCATGCTAGAACCATTACCAGAACAATATTTAGATGAAATTTGAAATTTGTTTCACTTAAATGTATACCTAGTCAAAATGATCAAGACACACACGTTATATGACTGTATTCCTGTTCTGTTGTGTAAGACAAAACAAAGGAGCAAATGTTTCTCAGACAAGGACCACTGGTTGTGACACCAGCTCATTGTCTTAGTGAAGTCTTTAATTAGGTTTGGGATACATTTTTACTTAATACTCGGCACTGTAAAAGAAGAGAGCTTTTAAAAGACATGTATGTTAACCATACAAGTGCTGAATACTATACAATGTACTACATTGAATAATTTTTTACTCATCAGTCTTTTTTTTAATTTTTTTTTAATTTTACAATTTTTATTTTCTTGCAAGAAACAATGGGGGTACAGAAAAGAAAAGGGGGATGTGAGAGGATCACATTGTACACAAGATATAGATGACATGTTAATGATATCCATATATCCACCTGTATATCCCTTAGTCTATGTCCTGTTACTGATGGTAAATCGTTTCTGTGGTTGGTCTTGCATCTGTGATATTACAGCAGATCCTTGAATCTTGTACATGTAAAAACTATATACATGAACATAATACATAAACAAAAACAAGAGAACTGCCTATGGCATTTCTTATGTGCTGTGGGTTGTTTAGTAGCATTAACCCGGTCCGGGCTTGTCGGTCGGGCATGTGACATTTTCAGGTTCGGCTAGATCAGCCAAATCTGTAAGGGTTGAAGGGTCCCACTATGTTGTAAGGTAGGACAAAATTATAGACCTTCCACTATCTTCTTTTCGGACCTCAAGGTGGGTCATACATTTGAGTATTTTCGTTTGTCTGGGTGCTGTCTCTGTATTTTTGCCATATGGCGTGTGTTTGTATGTTTGAAAGGCCTGTACAGCCTTGTGATCCTGCAAATCTTTCATAATTCACATTCGTGGATACTTTGTTTATTATTTCAGTTCTGGATGGGACTGATTCTGATCTCCAGTTTTGGGCAATGGCCGTAGTCGCTGCCACAGTGATGAGAAACATCAGTTTACGGGTGGGTTTCGGTAAGTTGCTTGGTACTATGTGGAGTAGATATGATTCTATTGATAGCGGAATTTTTTTTTGTAAATCTCTTTTTTTATTGAGGTTTTCATAAACAAAAGTACAAAGAGGAAGGGCAGTTGTACATATGGGGCTCACAGGTCCCCAGAAGTGAGTAGAGCAAGAGAAAAAAAAAAAAGAGAAAAAATGAACGGAAGAAAACCACATATGTAAAACACATGCAGTAGAGGTGAACGTGATGTGTTTAAGAGCCTTTATGTTCCTAGGCTAGTTGTAGCTCTCAGGTTTCCCAAGAGTGAATAAGTCAGCTATCGTCCTGTCGCCCATGGTCTCTTCTGTGATCTGACAGGGGATGTAGTGTTCTGCCTCCTGACCAACCGTGATTGTACAGCTATAACTTGTATTACGGTTTTTCCCCGTACCTGGGCAGATGAGCTTTACCAAGCTCTATAGCATACGGCTCTTGTCCCTGTTCTCTAGTTGGAAGGCGCGGTTCTTTGGCAATCTAAGGGGTATGTATCAGTGTATGTTGGGGAACATTTGTGTTCAGGAAGGCTGTCCCGTTACAGGTAACTTTTGGTAGTGTGCTTCTACTTTTCTGAAGTCTGCTGACGTATGTGATTACTTGTTGGTTGTGTGACTGTAGTGTGTGTATTGCGTCTCAGCATTCAATGGTGTGTCAGTGTGTGCGCACCCCTGTCACGTCACACATGTTCCGCCTCGGGAATCCTCCCGCCTGTCTGGGTATGGTTGAGGTTTAAGGAGAACAATGGAGGGGGGTAGTTAAGATGGGTGGTCCGCACTACGAAGGGCACGCGCCCGTCCCCACCCCCGCCACGGGCCCAGAAGCCCCCCCGCCCGAGGGCGTCGAGCAATGTACATGAACCATGGGCTCCACATTTCTGCATGTTTGAGTTCCCTACCCGTTAGGGAGGCATATTTATACACTTATATTCATATTGTGTCATTTGGGTATCTTCCCTCGTTTGCTTTGAGTGCCGACTGTCCCCATGGACTGCGTGGTACAGTTGCATGTATGAGAATTGGGCCGTTTGAGGTAGGTTGAGTTGTGCCTTCAAATCTGTGAAACATTTAAGGGAGCCTTGATGGCATACCTGATATAGATGTGTTACACTGTAAGTTGCCCATATTTTGTAGTTAAATGAGGGGTTTAGGATGTGTAGGGTTTTCAGTGGAGTCGCGGGGGACCATTTGGACTGTGAGCACACACTGTGTCTGTTTTTGTCCCAATAAGATAGCATCAGTCTGGTGGTTGGCAGCATTTTGGGATTATGGAGTCTTAGATCTTTCGGGGCCCACAGAAGGTGTGTTAAGGATCTCCCTATTATTCTATTGGATTCCAGGGCTACCCATTAAGGTGATGGCAAATGGGGCTAATTGGGATCCCGAGGTCACCACCACAGCGTTCGGAAGACTGTATAGGGCTTTGATGGCTGTTAGATATGAGGGGGGGAAGTAAAATTTTGTGAGGACAGCCTCCATGAATCGCCAATTCAGTCTGTCAAAGGCTTTTTCCGCGTCCAGTGAGATTATAAGGCCATTTGTCCGGTCCATGTGAATCGTCTGGAGAATGTCTACTACTTTTCGGGTGTTGTCTGACCCCTGTCTCCCCTGTACAAATCCTACTTGATCATCTGAGATGATGGTAGGGAGTATGGGTTGGAGTCGGGTGGCTAGTATTTTTGGTGTAAAGTTTGGTGTCTGCGTTTCATAAGGATATTGGGTGGAAGTTTTGGCAATGTGTAGGAGGTTTGCCTGGTTTAGGAAGGGAATAAACAAAAAAAGAAACAAATGCCATTCTACCTGTGTATGATTTACTGAGAAGATTGTAAATTAAAAAGTAACTTTTAATAAATAAATCTAAAATAAAAATATAAAAAAGAAAGAAGAAAGGAAAGCTATTAGTGATATATAATATAGTATCACTTCTATTGCTTGGGAATACACTGTTATATTGTAGCTAAACAGTATTGCTTCAGCATTAGTGTTATTATGTATACACTTTTACAGCTTGTATAAGTAGTCACAGAGTTTTACTCGCTGTATAGTCTCCATTTACTCCTGCTGTTCATGTTATTTTTCTTTTTTATATTTTTATTTTAGATTTATTTATTCAAAGTTACTTTTTAATCTACAATCTTCTCAGTAAATCATACACAGGTAGAATGGCATTTGTTTCTTTTTTTGTTTATTCTCTATGATATTCACCATTTAGGGGTTACCCCCCTTTTTTTGTGCCCTCTACCTTGTGATATCTAAATTTTGGCCCTAGGTTAATTCTTTTTGTTTTCCTCGTATAATGGTTTAGGAACGGTTATTACTCTGGCTGTTAGGAATTCTGCAGGGAATGTCCCTGTGCGGAGCGCATGATTGAACGCAGCTGCGAGGTGGGGGGCTAGGGTATTTTTGAATTTTTTTTATAGTATTCATTTGTGTATCCATCTGGGCCTGGGGCTTTCCCTTTGGGTAGGGAATCAATGCCGTCTATGATTTCAAGTTCTGTGAATGGGGTCATTAGATTGTGTTTTTGGGACTCCGTTAGGGTTGGTAGTGGTACATCATCGAGGTAGGATTTAATGCTTGCCTCTGTGGGTTTTGGGGTGTTAGGGCCTCTACTAAATTGTAAAGCTGTTTTTAATATTGGGCAAATTCTTCACAAATCTGTAATGGTAGGTGTGGTTTCCTTCCCTTTTTGTCGATTATGTGTGCTATTCGAGATTGCTGTTGTCTGTCCCGCAGTCTATTTGCTAGGATTTTACTAGCCATGTTTCCCTGTACATAGTTACGTAAGTTTAGTTTGTTTAGCGTGAGACTGAATTGCGGAGTCTAATTTCGGTGAGTTTCTCTTGAGTGTCAGTTATTAGTTTTTTATGTTTCTAGGTGGGTACTTTTGGTTTTCTTTGTGTAGTGTGTCTAATAGCTTTGTATGGTGTGTCAGCTTTGTCGTTTTGTTTCTTGATGTATGAGGCCCTACTTATGAGTGTGCCCCTCATTATGGCTTTATGTGCCAACCATAACATATGGGGGTTTTGGTTAGGTGATGTGTTTGTGTCAAAATATTGTTGTAGTTCTTTTTCTAATTGTGTGCAGAATTGTGAGTTTTGGAGCAGACTATCGTTTAGACGCCAAGAGCTCCTGTGGTTGAAGTCGTGTGAATTTGTGAGAGTCAATGTTACCGGAGCGTGGTCTGACCAACCTATGGGCATTATGTCACAGTCTAGAATTCTGGTCATTGTGGATTCATGCATGAGACAACCATCGATTCTGGAGTATGTGTTGTGAACCTTGGAGTGGTGTGTGTAAGATATTTCTGAAGGGTGTAGGGCTCTCCACTAGTGATGTCGCGAACTTTTTTTAAGAGTATTGTATTGCATGGATGTATGTGGCCTAGTCGAATCTACCGCTGGGTTCATGACGTGATTAAAGTCCCCACACAGTCTCAGGGTACCCTTTCGTATTTTATCTGTCTTGGTAAGAACACTGTGTAAGAAGTTTCTCTGGTTTGTGTTCGGGGAGTAAATGTTTACTAGAGTGTAGTCCTGTTCATTAATGGTGCATTGCCAGATGATGTATCGCCCTCCTGGGTCTAAGATGTGTGTGTGGGTAGTCACTGCGAGGTTTTTGCTTAGTAGGATAGATACCCCTCTGGATTTTTGTGATGTAGGGGCATGGAGTTGGTGAGGGTATGATTTAGCTACTAATTGGGGATGCGTGTCTGTCCTGAAATGAGTTTCTTGTAAGTAGATTATGTCGGCTTGGATCTTTTTAAGTTCCCTGTCCAGGGTATGACGTTTGTATGGGATGTTCAAGCCCTGGACATTGTGGGAGTATATTTTGAGACTAATTGTACAACACATGTGGGAACTCTTTTGGCTTCATATTTGAATTTTATTTGGGTTGTCTGCATGCTGTGGGGTTTGTGTCTTGGGGTGTATAGCCTAGGGGCTCTACTCTTTCGTTTGGGAGGGGACCTCTTGTGGTTTTTATGTTCTTTAGAGTTGTTAGCCTTGCGTGTGACGTTGAGCCCGTGCTCTGACTGGGGAATGCATAGCTATGCATTTGTATAGGTGTGAGTGTGACCATAGGTAACGATAAACAAGTAACATATTTACAATAACAAAAGTAGAAATATATACATAAACAGAAGTAAAAGTATAACTGTGCACTGAGCATTATACCCAGTAGATTCCCTATTTCGGGATTAATCCTGCTAGTTTCTCCCACTAGTTCGGCCTACCTGGGGGGGTACGGGATGTCAGGTCTCGCCTTGTGGCCTCCCAGGATACCATGTCCCTTCACCTTCGGCTCTACGTATCCTATCTGTTGTGTGTTATTGATATTAACTACAGAGACCCCTCTAACCTATGGGTTGTGGGGCGAGGTGGATGGGTGAGTTACATATTTTATTTTTTTGTGTACCCGGTCCTGTTTACAAGCCAGAGTTACATTAGTCGTGTGACCTCTGGTTACCGGCACGACTGATAGGGAAGAGGGGGGGTGGGGTATAGGTCTCTATTATCTTAGATGGAGTGTCGACTTCTGGCGAGTTAATTTACCCGGAACTTATCTATTTAAACTTGTATCTGCCTCGACACTCATTGCTGGCCTTTGTTGATATCCCTCCCTCTGAATCCATCCCTTTGTGACCACAGACTCTGTGTAAATAGTAGCTATTATACGTGAGTTAAATACCCCATCACCTGTACATTTACATATATCATATGGTACTAGAACATATTGTCCTCAGGTTGTGTGAGTGGATAGTAATGTCCATAGAGTTCATCGTGTGGGGAATCGTCCTGTTATGGCTGATGCTGGATGACCGCCTCCGATATTCCTTCTTATCGATCGGTTGCATGCTTGGAGAGTTTGGAGTTGCGGACCCTTTGCCATTCTGGTTAGATTGATGCTATTTTCGAATTCCCTTTGTCTCCTGGAGCTGTGTCAATGCCCCAAGATCGTAGCAGTCTGGTGCCGGCCTCTACGTTTGTAGCTGTGTGTGTTTTACCTTCTCGTAGAATCAGTAGTTTAATTGGGAATCCCCAGCGATATGGGATTTTCCTGTTTCTCAGTTCCAGTGTAATCTCTCTGAATTCTCTCCACCGGTGCAGTGTTTCTGCTGAGAGATCTGCAAATAATTGAATGGCTCTGTACTGCTCAGGTAGGTCTTGTGATGGTCTCTTGGATCGGAGGAGGGCCTCTTTGACATGGAAATAGTGCAGTTTGGTTAGTACATCCTGCGGGGTTGAGGCAGGGAGGTGTTGCAGTTTCGCTACTCTATGAGCTCTGTCCATAAGCAGCATGTCAGGAGGTATATCTGGGGCTAGTATGTGAAACAGGCCCGATAGGTATGCCATCAGGTCTGTATTTTGCGTGGCTTCGGGGATTCCTCTGATCCGCAGATTCTGGCGTCTAGATCTGTCTTCCAGGTCCATGCATTTTAATTCCTGTCTTTATAGCCGCTCTTCCATCTCCTCCATTTTCTCTGCATAGCTGTTGTGGACTTCGGTGAACTTTTATTTTCCATGTGTGCTGTGCGAGTACCTATATCTGCTATGTCTCTCCTGAGTTCAGCTACCGCAGGTTGCACTATGTTCTGTATTTTAGCTGCCATGTCATCTAACATGTTCTGCATTGTTTCCCCTTGAATTTGCATGGTGTCATGAGGAGACTGTGGTCTTGATTCCACTCTGTCCTCACTGCTGCCGTCGCCATCTTGAGAGTCGTTTGTTGCCGTTTTCAACCCAGCAGATTTCACTGCAAAGAATGAGTGTTTTTCTTTGGCGTCTGTGGTTTTCCTCGCTCCTCTTTGAGACATGTTGGGTATATAGTTTTTTTGGGGGGTGGTTTATTGCTGAATCGCCGCTGTATAGTAGGCTTAATTAGCCGTTAGCTCGGGAGCTCTTTCCCTACGCCCTACAGCCATCCAGCTGGATTGTAGGCTCTGCCCCCTACTAATCAGTCTTACAGAATTGCGCAGACTGATTTTTTTTTTTTTTTAAGATATGCTAATGAATAAAAAAAACACAAAAAGACATTAATTATCCCATTTAGCATAATATGACTAATATGTAAAATAGAAAATGTATTGCTCTTTTTATATATTTGCACTGGTAAGCCTAGAGTCTGCACTGTTTGCTGATTGGCTTATAGCGATGTGAGACCAGTGGCTGAACCAAGTCCCTTGTCCGTTTTCCAAAACTCCCAGTTTAATTACCCCCACCAGTGTTGATGTTTTATTGGAGGTATCCAAACTATGAGAGCACCACTTGATTTATGTAACCTTTTACACAGTGGTTTATTCAGTTTATTTGGAATTGTGCTCGGTTTACGTTACTCAATGTAACCCTAAAGCCTGTATGATGTAAAAGTCCCCTGGATTAAAGTTTGTTGCTAGCGATGTAACAAACATTATTCTGTCGGAGGGTGGAAAGGCACGACTTATGCAGATGTGTGAGTGGTATGTAGTTATTGGGCATCGCTAGACTATATTTGTACAAAAAAAGTTGACTTAAAGTTCCAAGTAATCATCTCTGGGTTTATCCACAAACTTCCCACTGGAAACAGAACAGTCAAATTTAGAGTTGATATCCATTTATTTTTTTCTTTTATTTTTTTTTTCCTGCTATTGTACAAGATACAAAATCCATCTACACCTTAGCTACACATCTTGCTACACGTTAAATACGAAAAGGAAGGGGGCGGGGCCTGACAGCCAAGATGGCCAGACGTGTCTCACACTAGCTCCTACAGATCAGACCCAAACTCTTGCTTTTTGAGCTCAAAATCCTGCTTTTTGGGCATAAAACTTTGCTCATAGATGCTTGGACCTGGCAGCAAATCGACAAAGCAACTCTGATTACCCAGCTTGTACCTGACACGCATTTATAGCACGCCTGGCCTCACAGCCTACTGCAGTGTCCATCCTGAAGGCCGAGAGAATTGGCTGATCTCCTGGCCCAGGGACTATACCACTTCTCAGTTTATGGTGGCCCCAAAACTCCCCCCCTTTGGGCCGGCCGGAGATATCCTGGTCCCCACTGGGGCAGTTTCAACCCCCACTAACCTCGAGCAAAACACTGTGGAGCCAAACACGTGCTGGAGCCAAGATGGCCGCCATGCATCTGCACGATACAACAAGTCTTGGAGGTCAGGAGTGGAGAGAGCAGTTCGAGGCAAAGTTTGAAGCGCTCTGCTCAAACTTTTGGCAACGCCTGCACAGCAAACATCTACCCTTTGTAGCACCAGCAGTCACTCAGGCGACCTCTTGCACCGGGACAGAGGCGAAATGGATACTCACCCTCCAGGTACTTCACCAAAGCCCACAGCTACTCCAGCTTCCCGTTACTCTTCTGGGCCGGGGGCCTGCCTGGAATGTAAACCAGGCTGCCGTCCATACACCCTAGGGGGTAACCAAGCTGACGGGACCCTGAAGGCAGATCCATTGACACAAGGCACTAGCCCCTTTTCAAGCCTGGAGCGGCAAAAGGGGAGACAGCAGCTGGAATTCCTACTCTACTCGCAGAACATACACAGCGCCTGGCCGGAGGGGACGCGATACAGTCCTGAAGAGAACCGGTATTCCCAAGCCTGGACTGTCAGTGGCATAGGGTGATATGCTCTTAGGATATCCAGAGCGGCACCGTGACAAGCTCCTACCCCCAGTGCTGAGAGAGGTGTCCCGCTTGCGTGCCTTATGTTTTCCTTTCATTGTATTTGCCTCATGAAACCTTAGGTTCATTTAATAACCTGACCAGTGGTATTACAAAATCCTTATGCTAGAAGCCTATCTAGCTATGCTGAACCTTAAGCAACAACCAATGTGTCTCTGTAGCTAGTAGTGCTTTGCATGTTTCTAGCTTAGCTTGTTAACCTCATATTACCTAACCTTGTCTGTCTCCTAGCCATCCACTCCACCATTATAAGTTTGCAACTAGCCTGTATGAAGAATGGTGGCTGGGTAGACCCAAAACGATATTTTCTATTACCTGTTCCTATTATAAAATTGTGCTTGCCTAATCTACCAATCCAATTGTACTTCAAGATGCTCAGCCTGAGGATTGCCGTTGGAGTACCTCAAGCCTGTCTGTAATACTCATATGCACAGCAGAAATACAAAATAATTTTATTTTTATTTTTTTTAAGATGAAAAGGAAGACAATGTAGTGTGAAACGTATAGGTCGCCCATGAAATGCAGCTAGACACAACACTACGAGCAGCACAACTGCGTGGTGCTGACAATACCGACAATATATGAATTATGTCTGTATGTTCTTACCTAAACAAGATCTATAGCTTATGAGGGATAAAATGACGAACAGACAGGCAGATGGACAACAGATAACAGCCAAAATTCTGCGAATTACTGTTACCAAATAATGGTTTGCTATAAATCGACAACAGACTTGTAAAACCAATCCTAAAATAGTCAGGGTGGACATAATCTCACTGTTTAGTGAATTAACCCCTGTGATACCCAGTTAAAGCCATGATGGGAGTGGTTAACTCAGCTATATTTCCAAATCCCTGCTTCGAAACATACACTTATCAACATTTATGAATGAAACGGTAAAACGGAACATATGTCTGCAAAGGAAGCAGCTGTTCGGCTCACAGCTTGTCAATAAACCTTTCGGGTGGCTCCCAAAAGCTGCCTTTATTAATATTACATTTGTATGTTTCGTGCTTAGTGGAACACTCGGAGGGGAGGGAATAAATCAAATATATCCACCAATAGCATTTTGTTTCTGGTTCTTGGATACATCCTTATCTTTTCTTTCCTCCCATACAGAGAAGCCTCTAAAGCTGTATGCCAGGGGGACTCACAGAAACAATCCTGCAGAACTTTTAAGGATATTTTGTTGCTGCGTGACACAGAGCGTTTTATTCCATTACCAAAGACCTCTTCTTTCTCACGATGTCGGATAGTGAAGGACTAGCTGTGGGTGAGTCCAGACTTTTATTTTTAACTCGGATTGCTATTCACTGACATCTCCCATTTCATATGCTCCAAAAACCACTTGCAGTTAGTGAGGAAGTTACAAGTGTCAAGGCCTATAGTCTATTCACTTGTTCCCTCTTTGATCGATTTGGACCGCTCATCCTTTTTTGTTACCTGATGTGGAAACCCAAACATAAGGAATTATTCAATAAACAGAGTTGTAGTGAATGAAAAAAACTAATTTACAACTCTAGGCAAAAATAGCCAAGCAGTGACTATAGATAGCTTGGAGAATTTTTCCAAAGCAGCTACTTTAGTCTAAGTTTTATAATATGGTTCTTCCGTTCACAAAAATCCACAGATTTAGTCTTCCAACTTCAGATCTAACCTTTGGATTCTCTCTAGATCGGTCTCTTAGCTCGTGAAAACAATTCACAAACCTTTACTGATTATATGAGATTTCTGGAGGGCCCACATTTTGCCTCATTGTAAGCTCCACTTTAATCAATGACAACTTGTGGATGATGAGAATTGCAGACTGGAACATATATTAATGAAAAAGTGTGTGTGTGTGTGTGTGTGTGTTGATTTTTCCAAAATTCTGCCTAAAATTGTACATTCCAATGTCCCAATTTCCCACAATTCAATTCAGCAGAAGAACCCCGATGAAAATGTTGTATCCTACATGTGAATATTAATAGAGTATGCAATATGTCATCCAGAGCTCTAACAGGAAGTGTTTTTAGATATTTGCTCTCCAGAAACAGAGTAGATGTCTGTTTAGTCTGTCATGAAATAAACAATGATGTGTCAGGACTATCCTGATGTAATCCTTAACCTCTTGTCATGAAGGAGTTAACTAAACCATATAGTGAAATTATAGCTGCCCTGCCCTGTCCAGTGCACTTAATAGATGTATACCCATTTAGAAGGGAAGAATGCTCATTTTAATGCACCATACACAGTATTAGGCTGGATGGGCCTTGTTGATGATGTCATACTGATAACTAAGAAGCCATATGATCTATACATTGTATTGAGTTCATTTATTATTTACATTGAGCTGACATGCAGTTTATAAATATTTGACTAAGGTCAGAGGTTGGGTGGATGGACTATTGTATTACCTGTCTTATTTATGCACTGTAATATTAGCTTTAAAAAAAGGTTTCTGTTCCAATACCCAAGGTGCAGTATTTTGAATAATAAATATATATATATTTATTTATTTATTTATTTATTTTTATTTCCTGAGCAAAGTTATTTGTATACCAGACCACCCATGGTTAATAAACTAAGATTCCCATGAACTTTGGAAAGTAATTTGCTGTGTTTTTTTTTGGGGGGGGGGAGGGGGGAGGGCAGGAGTGGGGCTTACGAAGTTCATCAGGGTTGGTTAGCTAACATCTGGATATATATCATTTAAAAACTAGGATTCTAAAGCGTGGAAAAGCCCAAAGATGAGTTCTCAAGTAATACCATAACTACAAATAAATGCAAATCTATTGGAGTACAGTCCCTATAATTCACTACCGCAAAAATGTAAATTGTGTGATGAAGATGGGTTGAGCGGTCTAGTTTCTGATAAGTAATATGTCCCAAATGTACCGAATACAGTGTAATTAGATGCTGATTTGCATCAAACATATGTGAATATTTAATACTGCCTATTGCATGGCAGTAAATGTTTAACTTTATTATTTATAGAAATACACAAAAATAAGTCCTGAGCTTAAACTCCCACTACTTCTGGGTGGCAGCAATGACCATAGTACACATCAGCCAGGAGTAATGGGAGTTTGAGCTCAGGGCTTATTTTTGTGTATTTGTATTTACTTTTGTATCACACAGCCATGTTACCGTGCTGCCGCCTAACCCATGTGTTCCCTATTAAGGGTTAATGAGTTTGTAGGGGCTTAGAAAAATACCCCTCTCTGTCTTAATAGAGATTTTATTTTGCCTGAAACAAGGTGATTTGTTAGTGTGGGACCCACCTAAGAGGTTTGCCATGATGTGGCAGGTGGGCTTACATCTAATGGCCATTGGAGTTATTAAATAACCTCCATTTATTTAAATATGCACAGGGATTTGGAATAATGTGCAAGTAACTATTTTCTTTGATTATTTATACGTTCAGCTAATTTCCTTAACCCCTTAAGGACACATGACATGTCTGACATGTCATGATTCCCTTTTATTCAAGAAGTTTGGTCCTTAAGGGGTTAAACTAGGAGGAATCAAATTTCAATAATTCCATGTGTTTAGAACTCGTCTTCAAACGGCTAGTCAGGGTTTATTTACAGAGCTGTAAACTGTGGTGCGTCTTTAAATATGGTCTTCCTGGTAGACTTTTCACTGTCAGAATTACTATTTATTTTTTATTACATTTTTGTCACCGCTGCGGCTAGCTCTGATAGTGATGTAGCCAATCAGCACGGTCCAGCAATAAGGTGTATAAGTCCATCTAGTATTTGAAATTATATAATGGAACACACAGGGGTATATGAGTATTCTGGGATCACATAGACAGAACATCCTACTATGCACATAGTGATGCATGGGCTCCCTGTTTTAAAGGGACAGTCATATCCCAATTTTTTAAAAATATTTTGTTGACTTATTCCCTATATTTAACAAATGCCTTTGTGAGGTCTGAAAAATACAAATGTAGGAATTAAGGTTTCTTCTCATCCAGGGCAATGTGTGCCCAAGCTGTGACAGATTTAAAGTGGATTGTGATGCATTTGTTGAGCAGTTAATACATATCTTGAAAAAAATAGAGCATGACTTTATAAAGTGAACCCAAATTAAAGGTGATTTTCAAAGTTTTATTATGGTGTAATATCTTTAGAAGTGACGGTTTGGTTTCCTTTTAAGGACACAAGATCAAGTTCCCTGCTTGAATAATGTTCTTGCTATAAAAACTGTGATCTGGATAATCCGGTATTACCAGTTTTAAAGAAACACATCTCTTTATTCTCTTCCCGTCATTCTAACTCACAATGTATACAATGCTTAGGAAGAATTTACACCTTGCCAGATCAGTAGGCCATTCATCAAACTTTGTGACTGGTGACCCACTTATAATGTGTGTAGTTATTTATTTACAATGTCTCTGTGAAAACAGCAGGCTGCACCTGTTGGCAATGTTTGAGGGACCCTAAAATTCTGCAACATCAGTAAGAGCGCAGTATCATTATATCACTAGCAATGTCTAAAATGATAACACTAGGGCTAATTTAGATTACATAGAAACATAGAATGTGACGGCAGATAAGAACCATTCGGCCCATCTAGTCTGCCCAATTTTCTAAATACTTTCATTAGTCCCTAGTCTTATCTTATAGTTAGGATAGCCTTATGCCTATCCCACGCATGCTTAAACTCCTTTACTGTGTTAACCTCTACCACTTCAGCTGGAAGGCTATTCCATGCATCCACTACCCTCTCAGTAAAGTAATACTTCCTGATATTATTTTTAAACCTTTGTCCCTCTAAAGGGGTCGTTTATGGTCCAGCCTAGGGATACTTGGATTTAGTGGGTATTTAGGTTTCAGCAAGGGGACTTAGTGTTAAGTGGGACGTAATGTTAGCAGATATGTGTCATTAAGATGCTGTATACCTTAACTCCCATGAATCTCAGCAAGCTTCCTTAGGAACATTCCAAGTATCATAACCACTGCAGCTCACTGCTTTGGTTATGATGCCGCTAGTGGCCTGACACCCCACTCAATGTATGTATTTATGCTCTGTCTCTCTCTGCAGCTTGTAACTCTTTGCTGAGCTATGCCTGGCAGTGTTGGGCTCAGCTCATTGCCAAAGAGCAGTCAGCTCAGGAGAATTAACAGCAGCTTCTAAGAGGGAATACCCAGATGTAAAAGAGGTAAGGAGCGCAACTAGTGGCCCCTAGGTAATAAGTCAAACCATTAGTACACAGTTTGACTACTTACATGCAGGGAGCCAGGGCATCATGGCACCATAACCACAACAGAACACTGGTGCTTGCAGTGTTTCTCGGCCCACTATTTTGGACAATATCCAAAAAAAAGTTTGGTTTACATCAACTTTATTCCAAGACTTACTAGACTATACACTTTAGGCCAGGGGTGCCCAAATGGTAGATCCCCATATGTTTTAGAACTACAACTCCCATGATGCTTTCTATGCCTTTAGAATGAAAAAGCATCATGGAAGCTGTAGTTTTAATACATCTGTGGATCTACCTTTTGGACATCCCTGCTTTAGGCTATATATCGTTAGTAGTACTCCCCTTCCCTTTTTCATTATTGCTAACATTGTTATGTTTGTTGAGTTGAACAATAGATATCTTGCTCTGGGTGTTGGCCAGCAGAGTTTGTGCTACAACAGCCACTGAGCTTGACCTGCAGGTGAGCTATATAAAATCCGCCACTAGGGGGAGGACAAACTTATTGAAAGAATCTAGTAACAGCTGGCGTTGATGTAACGTGACCAAGCATTTTCTAATTATATACTTTTACAAAGATATTCAGAGGAATTGATCTTTTTTTTAGAAATTGACGTGAAAGCAATTGTTTACAATGTTTCAGAAGAAGAGACGTAAGTAGGAAAGATTACAGTTCTGACACTGGTGGAAGAAATTGCACAGATTCCAGGGTGATAATAGAAAATGATAAATGAGGTAGCTGTGTACAAACTTCATGTCATCGCACAGAACATTGACACTTAAATAACCCATACTGTACAACCCAGTCAGCAGTGTGTACACCCACAACTAGATCCAACCTACAACAAAATAGCATATGTGTTTATTTTGTTCCAATGTATTTATAAACTTATTTCCTGGAAAGCTAAAACAAAAAATTTAATTTTTTTTTAGGTATCGTGTAGTATGTTGCTGTCTCAGTTATAAGTAGTGTTTATGGTCCTCTTCTTATAGTCAACTAACACGTTCTAGAGCCAGAATATCAGCACTATTTTTAGAGCCCAATAGATTAACCCCATTCAGTAGATCGGTATTAAAGTTCAAATCAATAAGTGACGGTTTACCATTCGAAGTTGTGAGTCCTGTATTGGAGTTGCTGAGTTTTCATTGCGATTACGGTCGCTCTTACTACCTGAGACAGCTAGATGCGCCGGCAGGTTTTGACCAATCGTCTTTTTCAAAGCCGACATGCTCAGTAAGCTATCGATTCTCATAGGCTAACCAGAGAAAAACAAGTAGCAAGAGAGGTGAGAATGGACAGCAGCTTAATTAGCCTGCCCTTCGCTGGGTCCCCGCTCAGATCTCAAGCCGGTTTTAGCTCAACTTGTGCCATTACAGAGAGATCATATCTGTAGCATTTAAGACTGGTCCCACCCATATGGGCAGTCCAGATCTAAAATGCCAGCAAGCTCCCTCTGCATGAAAGATACGGCAACCCCAGACGATCGTTTCAACCTTGCAAGGTATCATCAGTGAGGTATCGCCAATATACCTCTAGGCACTGTGAGCAAGGGGTCCACGTCTGGATTGCCCTTTAAACTTAAGTAGACAAAAACAAGTAGCAAGAGAGGTGAGAACGGACAACAGCTCAATTAGCCTGCCCTTTGGTGGGACCCTGCTCAGATCTCAAGCTGGTTTTATCTCAACTTGTGCCATTACAGAGAGAACATCTCTGAAGCATATAAGACTGGTCCCACCCTTACTGGCAGTCCAGATCCAAAATGCCAGCAAGTTCCCTCTGAAAGAAAGATACGGCAACCGCAGACGATCGTTTCAACCTTGCAAGGTATCATCAGTGAGGTATATCCTATATTCTCTTGTGCAGAGGGAACTTGCTGGCATTTCGGATCAGGACTGCCTGTACGAATGGGACCAGTCTGATATGCTTCAGATTTGTTCTCTCTGTAATGGCACAAGTTGAGCTAAAACCAGCTTGAGATCTGAGCGAAGGGCAGGCTAAATGAGCTGTTGTCCGTTCTCGCCTTTCTGGCTATTTGTTTTTCTCTTCATAGGCTTTATTCCTGCATTTCAGATTCCAGCATGCAAAGTCTGTTCAGTTGTAAAACAGCAGCAATGCTAACAAGATCGCCGCAGTCATGATCTGCAAGCCATCAGCAAAGAGAATCAAAGACCCATTGTACAGCGCTACGGAATTTGCTGGCACCATATAAATGATATAATAATAATAATAAGGACAGTGCGAAAAAAAATGGACAGCACAAAAATGCACTTCAACTAAACAGAACTGGGTTTAAAAATAAAATAATAATAATAGTACTCAGAGACTCATACAGACACAAACACTCACACAGACACACACATACACAGCAGCATTTCAATCGATTTGGGTTTGTTTTCTTATTTTAAGTGCATCCAATAGCTACAAGTGCACACGGGCGAGATGTGAATCATTTCCAGTTAGTAATTGCAAGAGTAGTATTGCTTTTTCCATTAGCAGAGATTCCTGGCATTTTTCCGGAGAGGTAGAACAATAAAAGCCAGGAGGTCCATAAATTATTTAAAGTTCTTTCACTCTGTGTACTAATACTCCTTTGTATGTTGACACAGCACAGATTTCTGTCTACGTATTATATTTCATTTTCATAAATAATGTATGTGAAATGACTTAGGGCTGCCTGTATGTATCTCATACCATGTATCTCTTCTATACAAGTAAAATAGAATTAGAATATGGGTCAAACTGCACATGCAAAGCCTCATATCACATTGTGGTATATGAAACTGTCTGCAGGTTAAAAGGATGATTCATACAAGGAGTGGTACCAAACAATAAAAACTGGGTTCCCCAAAACTAATCCTTTCAAGTTCTGCCTGTCCCTCACTCAGTTTTCCATACCTCCCATTCTATCTCATCAGACTCCAAGAAAGACTATTCTTTTTTTGTTTTTTAACCAACCTTTTCCATTTACCCCTGTAGACTTATATCCTCATTCCTCCAATTTAAAGGGACACTATAGTCACCAGAACAACACGGTTTAATGTAGTTGGTGAGTATAGTCAGTCCCTGCATTCATTTTCATATAAACGCTGCCTTTTCAGAGTAAAGGCAGCGATTACGTTAGTGCCTAGTAACACCTCTAGTAGCTGTCACTCAGCCACCAAATGTGCTTCCTGGGTCAATGCTGCACAATGTGCAGCACTGACATTCAGTGTCTTCTTGCTCTGCATGCAGACACTGAACTTTCCTCTTACAGATGCATTAACATTGATTTAATGCATCTCTATGAGAAGATGCTCATTGGCGCAAAGTGTCATTTTTGCTGCACATGCGTATTAGACTCCCAATGCTTTTGTATGGGAAAACATTGGATTGGCTGAGATCGTCAAATTTGATGATCTCAGCTACATAGGTGGAGCGGGGCGGGGCCAGCTGCAGCAAGACCAGCGTGATGCTGGACAAAGGGTGAGTAAAACATTCTTTTAAAGCAAGGAGAGTGGGGCCAGAAACTTGAACTGTACTTTGAAACCTCTAATGTCAGGAATACGTTTCTATTCCTGACACTATAGTGGTCCTTTAATTCAATCTCTACCCTAAAAATTCTCCATCTCTGAAACCCCTTATTTCCTTATTTATGTTAAAATATCATCTTCTCCCTCTCATTCCATCTTACCCTAATCATTTCATCATTCTTTACACATCAATGCCTCACATTATTTCATCTTATCATTCTAGCATTCAACATCTATTATATTGTCCCTAATAGTGTGATGTCATATAATCCACTCGACACCTTTACCATATCACTATCTTTCTTTCCCCCTCTTCATTCATTCTCAAACAAACATATATCTAAAAAGGTTCAATATCTAAATAGACCCTGAGGTGCAGCATTTCAAATTATTCTAAATGTCAATCAGAATGACATCATAGTGCAAATTATTATGACATTGTTACAGTTTACTATGGCATCTATTCTTAACAACGGTGTAGTGGGACTAAAATTTTCATGTAAGCAGTGACATCACTGCATTATCATAAGCAACATCAACATTAAAAAAAATCCCTGGCATTGGTGTAAATATACACATAACACTCCCAGGATTCACAGACATAGTCACAACTGATGCAATCTGACTTGATAGGAATGCGCTTGACATACAAACGGCAACACACTAAATCCATCAGGAAATCCCATATACTACACAGCTAGACGGTGTGGACAACCAGCCAAAATTATACGTAGAGAGAAAACCACACGGGGAATATTTTTAAAAGTCACAGAAATTTAGCAGCTGCAAAGGAATCTAAGGCAAACTACTCAGATAAAACCTAAGGGTACGCAACACTTTTTTTATCCAAGCACACCCATCGTCAAAACTCTTTACTTGGGCATGACTGACCAGGCTGATTGAACAGATATTGCACTCACTGCTTCCGTAAAACAATCATACCATTGTCAAGTTTAGTAAATAGGACACAAGGATCATTTACGTATACATTTGCATGTTCTGTGCGCTGCCAAATTTGCTGGAATTATTAAAGAGGGGAACAAGTATTTTCACACCCAGATTAATCTGATTAATCTAGAAGGGTAGGACTGGCTTTAGGCATTGCGAAACCCCTAAGCAAAGAGACATGCTGTGCATATACAGGGGCCGCTCTGGGTTATCCGTAAATACAATGGTTAAACGTTACTTTAAAAAAATACAAATTTATACAAACATAAGGCAATTTCAGAATACTGCATTTACAACATAAAAGTCGTCTCAGCTTCTAATCAGAATTTTTATCAAGACAGTTAAAAACGATATAGCTACATATTGCAACATTTATAGTAAGAAAAAAATGTATCCTTTATATAAACAAAAGAATGAAGACATTGTGTCCCATTATCAAAACGATACCGTTGCCAATCTATTAATACATAATTCGTTTACTCCAAACAGATTAAAAACGCTTCATCACCTAAGGCAAACAGTGATGCCTTGAAGACTCACATAGACGGTGTAGAAGTGCACAGATCAACATGTTTCGTAAATAACGTACGCATCTTGTGCATTCAGTCACTTGTGTGCAGAAAATGCCATTGCGCATGCCACCGCTAAACTGATTCTACTCCACTTGAACCTCCTCCAAATGTTCAGGGTATTAAAAGAATCCGCAGTGCTCTGCATTCAAAGTACAAACAACACCGTGGGGTGTAATTTCATAAAAAGTCTAACAACATCTTGTCTTTTACTTTGTTATTTATTACCCAAAATATCTTGCAACCTCAATGAGATGCTATATTGTACAGAGTGCTCCTCTTACAGTTTATCCATCTTGTTTATACAGATACTTTATGATATCGCTGGCATTAGAACTAATACAGGACCAATATAGTGTTAAGAATACAAACCTGTATTCCAAATGCTATGGGACTAGTTCCGTATAGGTACCCCCATCTGTTTCCAAAAAAAACAACCTTTTTTTTAAATGAAGTTTTACTTACCTTTTTGCAGAGCAAAAGCCCCTTAACCCCTTAAGGACACATGACATGTGTGACATTTTATGATTGCCTTTTATTCCAGAAATTTGGTCCTTAAGGGGTTAACTGCTGCTTACCTTTTTGCTTCCCATGATACCACGGAGGAGGCACAACCTCCTCAGCGATGGTCTAATCCAATGGTCATTATAGAGGAGTGTTGAGGACCTGATGTGCATGCTCGGAGAGTGCCTCAGGTGCATTTACACATCCCAGTAGGAAAGCATGGAGTCAGTTCTTTCCTATGTGGGCTTCCATGTTACGTGACAGTTACATACACAATAATTCTAGAAAAACTGCACCCATCGCAAGGTTCAAAGGACAGGGGCCCTGCACCCAGACCACTTCATTGAGATGAAGGGGTTTGGGTGATTATTGTCATTTAAAAAAAAAAAAATTTTTATTCTTTATTTTTGCAGTGCGGGTAGTTACATCCAAGTTTGAGATGCCACGACGGCGTCAGCAGACAAATCACTATCTTATACATTGGAACATAGGCATGGCATGGAAATATTTTGCACTATTTATTTATTTTTTTATAGAAAATTAAGTATTGTAAAACCAGATAGAGTATATTAGGCATAAGCATTCACTGAGTAATGTAAACTGATTATACAGGTAGTGGTGTCGATAGGAAGGTTCGCTGAGTATACATGCCCCTCTGCCCAGCATCTGAATCACTGCGGCACCGCTCGGGGCCGGGGGTCTCCCGTGCTTGTAGGTTAGGTAGTAGCTTGGTTGCGGTGAGGAGTCCCTCCACTATTAGTGCCGTATCGGGAGTTTCGATCTGCATTGCCTTGGTCGTCTCCGGCTGTGCCGCCATTTCGGGCTCGCCTGCCATGTCTGCCATTTTGGAGGCTGGGGCTCCCCTAGATCCATGTGCTATACGTCGTGGAGACAGTCTCCTGGAACCGGAATGACCCCCATTCATGGCGTCAGAGTTCCGAGGAAACCACAGGGCAGGATAGCGAGGCAGCGGCCGTCCACCTCACTCACCGCCCGGGTAGTCCTTTAGGTGCAGCTTTGCTGATGTACCCTCTCAGGAGTCGCATCGCTTGTTTTCAGAGTGGCCTCAGCACTAGCGCCTCTTTGCCGCAGGACCGTTGCTTCTGAACTGCAGATGCATGAATTGTTTGCTTTTTGCAGGCATTAATGTCGTTTATCTGCAGGAGCTTATCTTGTATGCGACCTCTCAGCATGGCGGTCTGGCCCACCTCCCCCGATTATTGTCCTTTTAAAAATTCAACTTGTATAGTGCAGTTATTGCTCATGTGCGTAACATGAAAAAGAAAGAGAGTTTAACAAAGTGACAATTGTGCTGCTGCCAAGAAAGTAGTTTCAAACTTAAAGTGCCAGTGTGTCTAATATGTTAATGCTTGGAAATTTAAAAAAAAATTATAAAAAATATATACACACATATATATATATATATATATATATATATATATATATATATATATACCATATTAAGAGTTCTTTTTCAGCATGTATAAAATGATAAAAGTGCCAAATATTATTATAAAAAATGTGTTCTTTAAAGTGACATTACTCCTCATAAATTGACATCCTTTTAACAATGGATATACGTACCAAAATATTGAATATTTAGATTGAATAGAAGAATTTTTTTTTTATTGTTCTTTTTTATTTGAATCTTCTACAAACACAGGATGAAGTGATTTCTATAAAAATTATGAATAAATTAGTTTTTCATTTAATCCATATGGTGATAATGTGTTTAATTCCTGTATGCATACAACTTCTTCATGAACTGACAACGTGGCTTGCTCCCTTCCTTTTATTGGGATTGGGATATGATTGAAGATACTAGTTGTTTCGTTGCTGAAAACCATATTTGCAAACGTTGGAGAAGATTTATTCCTTTTTGGTCTTGAAAAAGAATTTCGGATTTTTCGCTTTATCAAAAGCTTCATCAAGAATATTGCGATGTACACCCTATTAACAAATATTTGGTACATAGGTTTTAATTGTTCTTCCCTAATGTCCTGCATTGAATTATTCCTTATAAATCCTAAAAACTGTGTATTAAGTTTATAATTTCCTTAAATAGGTGGTGGGGTGGGATTGAGTGCTAACTTGAGTTTTGATCCATTGGCTTCGTGTTAAGATAATATTCCAATTTCCTAAGAGATTTCAACATCCAAAAATAGTTTTTATCTTTACATTCTGCTGTGTTCCTTTTCACAAAATGAATACGTCATCTATGAATCTATAATAACCTTGAGCTTATCTTGATACAGATTTAAAAAAGCATTTCTTTTTTAAATTATAAAGACATTGCATATATCGGGGGCCATGGCTGCCCCATGTATGTTCCCAACTTCTGGGTATATCAGTTCTGTTCTGTGCTGTTCTATAAGGAAATTAAAATAGCTAAGGAATAAATATAAATTAAAAATAGTTTACAAAGAATAATGGCCCGGGTTATAAGGATCCTGCTCAAACAAGCTTATAGACTTAACTGTCCATATAGCAGTAAACAATTGGAGTCCTGGGTCCAAGCATCATAATCTCATTACTGATACATTGTTTATGCCAGTAAACCTACTCATCTGCAGGTCCTAAAGCCTCTGCGGAATCAAAGCCATAAAACAAGATCTAGCAATTGGGTTTTAGTAGGCAGATTGGCCAAATTTATATTTACTTATAATACTTTACTTTTTTGTTGCTTTTGATCTCTTTACCAGACCATATTTCAAGTTATTTATTAAGTTAACTTATTGTTTTGGGTAATTGTAGAGACTTACTCTCTGTGAATATTTTCCTGGTATCAATATCAGAACTTTTTTTTCCCTGTTGTATAACTTGATTGATGGCTGAAGGAAACTGTGTGTCCGCCAACAGCCAATTTACATGCAGTAAGTGATGAGACAAAGTATATAAGCTATGGTTAATTTACATTCTTACTTTGCCTTAGAGGTTATTATTATAATTTTTATTATTATTTTATTTATATAGCTCCATCAGATAAAATTTGCTCTGTTTTTTATGAAATACTAGCAATGAAAATAAAAACATAAATACTGAATTATGAGAAGAATGTTATTTAAAATACAGATACTCTTTGAATCGTGACTGTTTTAAGGGATACCAAAGCATTGAGAAGCTGCTTTATATACAGCACATTGCCCCTTTGATATCAATTCACAGGAGACTGCTAAGTAATTGTCTCTATTATAGGTTCTTAATCTTGGCAATTTGATAACCATCTTAGTTCATATCAGTTGTTGATTGGTGCTTGAATGGTTATGGAGAAATGAGCACAGATGTTCACACCAAACGAGCCATATTAATGAGATTTGTGGGGTTTAAACCAAATGTCTTTTTAATATTAAACTTCTGGTCTAACAATTTAAACCCCTTTGGGAATTACCAATTAAGGATTAACACTTCCATTAGTAAATGGCACTGACAGTGTGATCCCCTGTTGTTCTCAATCTGTTTAAAGCTGAGATGACTCTGGATTAATTTATTTTGTATAAAAATAAATTAATAGAAATGGTAAATTATACAGGGAGAACATAAAATGAAACCTCAGTTGTCATGGTTGAACAATTTGTTGGTTCTATTACATTAAGTTTGCACAATACTCACAATAAATTAAGTTGTTTGAATAATCCATTATCCTACATTAGATATGTAGCTTGTTGGCAAATAAGACCCTTAATCCAAAAATATAAACAACGTTTACAACATATACAGTGTGTGTAGTGGATGTAGTGTGTGTAGTGGACACAGTGAATGTGTGCGTGTAGTGGATGCAGTGCGTGTGGAGAGAATGCAGAGTGTGTGTGTGTAGTGTATGTAGTATGTGTGTAGTGGATGTAGTATGTGTGTAGTGGATGCAGTGTATGTTTGTGTAGTTGATGATGTGAACGGTGGATGCAGTGTGTGAAGTGGAGGCAGTGTTTGTGTTTGTATAAACTGAGGATGCAGTGTGTGTGTGTATATCTATGGAGTAGGGTAGTGAATACTTTCTGTGGGCAAAAGGTTATGGGTCACTTTTGCCTCACCCCGGAACACACCTAATAAGCACGAAATGGCAAAGGTACTCCATCATGGGCTTACCCTTACATCGACTCTGCAGAACCAATATAGTGCTGTTGAGACATGCCTGCAGAGTTTGGAGGCCCACTTTAAAAATTTCTGGGTAGTCCTTGAAGCACGCGTAGCACTGTCTCAGCCAAGCTCACAAACTGGAGATTGTGAGATCGGGGTGTGGACTTTAAGTGGACTTCAACTGGAATACAAGCTGATGTTCCTCTCTCTACCTACCCTCCTAGACTGAAGGCCACCTTGGGTTATCACCCACCCACGTAAGCAGAGATCCAGACGTACACAGCGGCAACAGTCTGATTCAACCCTCCACTCTCCCTTACAGGGTAAGGACTTGGACTTCACAAGTTTCTGATTCAGCGGATCAGTGGTGCAGGCCTTCCTTACTTCCGGCCTGGGGCTTCAGGGTTGTCATGCCTCAATGCCGCACAGTTGCCACCATCAGCAATCTATTGGCTCATATAACTTATCTCCCAAGTGAGGAAATCACCTGAACCTGGACACCCCATTTTGTGCAGCCCTTGTGGCCCTCTTTAATAGCCTGGATCTCTTAATTGCCAGCCCTCAACTCACATATTACGTCCAGTTGCATACTCCAGATGTGCTTTATGTTCTATTGTTCTCTTAATTTTAAAGGATCACTATAGTGTCAGGAAAATAAAGCGGTTTTCCTGACACTATATAATCCTTGGGGGACCCTCACCCTCAGGGTCCCCCTCCGTTGGCGCTGAAGGGGTTATAACCTTAATCCAGCGCTGGTGACCTCTCCTCCCCCGCTGACATCAGCTCCCAAGTGGAGCAGAATGCGCATACATGACAAGTGCCGCGCGCACATCCAAACAATCCATAGGAAAGCGAAATTTGCATCCAACGTCGCAGATGCGCCTCTAGTGGCTGTCAGGAAGACGGCCACTAGAGGCTGGATTAACCTCTAATGTAAAGGATTAAAACCTGAGGGACCTGGAAACCTAGACCTCTTCATTGAGCTGAAGTGATCTGGGTGACTATAGTGTCCCTTTAATCTTCACCTCCATTTACTTTTGTGTTGTGAATGATGGGGATCCACAGTGGGCTCTTGTATAGCATAAATGTTTTAATAAATTTGACTTCCCATTACACGTGCACTTCATGCTTATGTTTATCTTTCTTGTCTAGCTAATGCTACGCACATAATAGTTAAATTTCACATTAAAGGAACACTATAGTCACCTAAATTACTTTAGCTAAATAAAGCAGTTTTAGTGTATAGATCATTCCCCTGCAATTTCACTGCTCAATTCACTGTCATTTAGGAGTTAAATCACTTTGTTTCTGTTTATGCAGCCCTAGCCACACCTCCCCTGGCTATGATTGACAGAGCCTGCATGAAAAAAAAACTGGTTTCACTTTCAAACAGATGTAATTTACCTTAAATAATTGTATCTCAATCTCTAAATTGAACTTTAATCACATACAGGAGGCTCTTGCAGGGTCTAGCAAGCTATTAACATAGCAGGGGATGAGAAAATCTTAATTAAACAGAACTTGCAATAAAGAAAGCCTAAATAGGGCTCTCTTTATAGGAAGTGTTTATGGAAGGTTGTGCAAGTCACATACAGGGAGGTGTGACTAGGGTTCATAAACAAAGGGAATTAACTCCTAAATGGCAGAGGATTGAGCAGTGAGGCTGCAGGGGCATGTTCTATACACCAAAACTGCTTCATTAAGCTAAAGTTGTTCAGGTGACTATAGTGTCCCTTTAACAGTTTTGTGTTGATTATCACGTGTGTCTGATTATGCAATACTTGTTATCTTTTTTTTATTTTCCTCATAATTTTATAAAATGAGGCAGACTCCACAATGTGTTTAAGTGCAAAAAGAAAGAAAAAAGACTCCAGAGAGCAGGTGATATCAGCAGCCAATCAGAACTTAAGATTTTACAAAGGGGTAATGAGAGCCGCCCACAGGTAAACCCTTATGTTCCAAGATGGAACTCCTAATAAAGTAATACAAACTCCTAATAAAGTAATACATATAGACAGGCATTCACGTCTTCGGTAAGACATAACATGATCAATCTTAAAACACAAATAGGCTTGTATATTTGCATATCGTATATTTGTGTTTTAACCTTGGACGGCTTAAAGGGACACTAAAACCACAAGAGATTAATATAGTCAATCTGGTGCAAAGAGACTGTCCCTACAGTGTTCTAAGGACCCCTGCTAGAGGCTATTACTCAGACATAATATAAAATTCCTAAAAAGCACTCCAACATAGGAATATATTGCTCCTTTAATAAACAGGAATAATTTCACCAAAAATGTAATGCCTGTATTTATTACATTATGAAGAACGTGAGACTAGAGATAGTTAATTTCATTGTACTCATCATTATTTATATGCTGAGTAAAATCTTCTATAAATAGAGCTGTTAAAGACCTATATGGTCAATGTGGACATCATTACAGCAGAGTGTACTGCGCCTTTTTCTGAATAAGTTACATTGGCCGTTATCGTGAAAAATCACTGCTGCTATGAGAAATCCCACTTGCCTTATATCAATATCATGCTTATACTACACATTACGCAGTAGGCAAGCTCTCTCTCTGATAGCAAAACTTAGCCTGGTTAACTAAACAGTGAACCGAGCTGAGGGTGAACTGGTTATGGCTGCTATTAGTTTGCAGAGCAGTAACAATCAACCCTTGTGATTAGTGCCTTCCATTCCCAATGTGCACATATAGAGTGATTATCAATACATATATGTGACCCTGCGGGCCCCGGTCTGCCTGTACAATGAAAAGGGAACCCAGCAAATGCAATCTTCAGCTTCCACTAGCTCCTTTCTCTAACTCTTATGAGCGCTCAGCCATGAGAGCCCTCTGTTGATTACCATGGTAATGCCCCTCGTGACATACAGGCCGGGCTCTGGACAGTTGGCGAGAGGAGGTGCCGGAAGCTGGAGATTGCGTTTGCTGGGCCCCCTCTTCAATATATAAGTGCCCGTCAGCCTGCACAGTGGCACCGGACCACTAGGGAGTGTACTTGGGGGATAAACTGGTTGTCCAATAAAACACTCATGGATAGGGATTTATGGGATAAGATCGGTCCACACAGACTAAGGAGATATGCTTCTGATTGGAGCGTCTCATCTGCTGTGGAAGGGGTCTGCGCGCAATCTTCAGCAGATTCACTAAGCAATGCTTGAAGTAACTTTTTTAAATTTGTTTTTGTTTTTATTTTGTTTTTATTTTTTGTGCAATATTTGCAAGCTTTATATGTATAATAATTTTATTTTTTTTTAAATATAGGGCCTATTTTTATCTATACTAACCCATTAAACATATATATAACCATCCTCTTTTTTGTAACACCCCCTCAATTTGTGCAATTGTCCGCATCTTGCTGCCAAATGTAGCAGAAGGGTTAAAAAAGCCAATGCAGAACTCTTTAAAATATACCCTTTGTATGACAAAGTGGTGTGAAAATAATTTGATTCACACCTTCCATATCATCAATCCAAATATCTTAAAGAATACACAAACAGAAAATGTTCTTCTCTTTTCAGAACAAGTAACACAGCATCACATTGCTTCTCAAATTTTTGCAATGCAAATTAATTTGTCAGTCTGAATTTCCATATCCCTTTGCAATGACACTGTGATCCTAATCCGGATTTATGACATCATCTTAGATTTAGCTTAAAGAAGACTTGCTACGAGTAACAGGTGTGTATTTAGCATCAGTACTGCCGCCATAACCATTTCTTAGCTTTCACAGAAAAAGACAGTATTTCATAGACCCATGAGTACCGATCACGTCGAACTCGCAGCAAATGGGACTTGTCTGAAGATTATGAAGTCCATTCCTGAAGAAAGCATTTCAATGAGTCACACAGGAGCTTCAGGTCCCATAAAAGGTCATTAGCAATTGTATTCTGATTTTCACAGACACAGTAGCAATGAATTCACTGTGTTAGCCTGAAGTATACTGATTTGTTGATGGAGTTATTTACTAAGCTGGGAATTGTAGAGAATCGACAAGGTAAGTACACTTTTTAGGCCAAGTTACTTAAACAGAAAAAATATTCCTAATTTAGGGAAATTCTCCGATTTACGAATTTTGAATTATATTTTGCAATACCATAATCAGATCTTCCTGCTTTTCAGTTTACTGAATAATCCAACTGGTTTGTAAAATGTAGCTTAAAATAAGTAAATTTGATAACAAAATATGTTCTATAACAAAACCTATTCGGGCAAATTTAACCTTTTTGACCTCTGAAATGTTTATCCATTTGTTTACTATGTGGTTTTTTTTTTATATACAGAATGTACTAATGATGTGTGTGAAGAAAGTTCTATATTTCAATAATGTATCAAAATATGTGCTGATACAGACATTGCTTGCAAATTTGTATTGAATAAAATCTGATTATTTCATGCAAGAACGAGAAGTAGTTTGTTTTACAGTACAGGCAATTATATCAATATAGTGTGTTAAATACCAACATGTACGTACAGAACAATTTTAAAAGGCGCACACTGTTAGAAATCCCATAATTCGATGGGCCCCCGCTTTGCATTATGGGATTTGTGTTCATGGATTGAAGGATTCATCTTACTCTTTTGATAACTCATAATACTTTTGAGATAATTCTTATTTAATTAATATACTTAGATTACAGTGAGTCCATTTGCAATAAATGATTTATGTTGCGCACCATCTATATTAAAGGGTTAGATAAATGATTGCTTATTTTTTTTTATTCTATGGAGTGCCATTACAGCCATTTTTCCAGCATTGTATAATTAATTCTTTTAAAGCACGCACAAATGGAAATGGCTTAAAAATGGGTTGTTTTGCCTTCTTTTCAATCAACCACAGACTCAACTGTGGCCAGTTGAATGTGATGAGCTTGAGTCTTTTTTCAACCTAGATTACTATATGGTTAAATAGCTGAAAAGAGACTTGCGTCCATCAAGTTCAGCCTCCCTCACATTTGTTTTTTGCGGTTGATCCAAAAGTAGGAAAAAAAAACAGTTTGAAGCATTTCCAATTTTGCAACAAACTAGGAAAAAAATTCCTTCTTGACCCCAGAATGGCAGTCAGATTTATCCTGGGATCAAGAAGCCATTACCCTACATTGAAAAATTATATCCTTGAATATTCTATTTTTGTAAGTATGCATATAGTTGCTGTTTGAACATCTGCATGGACTCTGATAAAACCATTTCTTCAGGCAGAGAATTCCACATCCTTATTGTTCTTACAGTAAAAAAAAAACCTTTCTTTGCATTAGACAAAATCTTCTTTCTTCCAGTCTAAACGCATGACTTTGTGTCCTATGTATAGCCCTGTTTGTGAATAGATTTCCACACGATGGTTTGTATTGGCCCCTAATATATTTGTATAATGTTATCATATCCCCTCTCAGGCGACGTTTTTCTAAACTATGTTATTATATATTCATTTAAATGATCCTATTTTCACAGTTCATGATCTTCATTCAGTGTTTTGGTGAAGAGACAGGAACTGGCTGAAATTTCTCAGCCAGTCTTTTTATTTCCTTGTTGCCTTCAGATACCAGCAAATCCATGAAATTTACTCTCATGCAACTATTATAGTTCATTTATTTAAATTCATAAAATGCCATTCTGTTAGAGAAATGTCACCACGTCCAAATTTCTTATAGAACCAAACAAAAGTGAATACTGCAGTGTTCACAATGTCTTTATTCAATCTAAACTAAAGTATCAGATTTCAAAGTTCAGACTTTAATCTAGATTTGAAGGGGAAAAAATTGTTCAAGTCAGCAAAGTGTTCGATTTATCTATTGTGGACTAGAATTTGAAACTCACGTTGAGTTCACACTTTATTGAATAACCCCTGTGTATGTATTATATATTACTGTCTTTTGAGATAGCTCAGCTAATTAATGCACTAGCTCTAAAATCTATTTAGAGCCCCGATCTGTATAATTCTTTTTATCAACAGTATTTGGTTTATCCTTTCATTTTTCTAAAAAATGACAACGTGAATTACCACTGAGTCGGGAAATAATATAATTTTCCTGGGACAGAACGAAAGGACAATCTGAATCTTTCCTACATAGCAAGGATGTTTTTATTAATAATATTATAGGAGTCGGTAGATTAACTGATTGAGACACTCCTTATTCTATTCCCCCATCTGTTGCTACATATATTGGTTTTAGCGTTGGTATGCAATGTCTCCAATTACCTTGTTCCCAGGTGTACGTCTATAGTCAGATCTTACATGCGCAATAAAGACAACTCATGCAATCAATATTTCAGTCCTTTATCCTCGATTTACCCCAGTCTGGCAGGATGACTAAAATAACCAATGAATATATTGTTGTACACAAGCTGTTTGATGGAATATAGGTCGCTAAACTTTTATAACTTTTTTTTTGTTGTTTTTTTTCCCCATAGTTTGTATTGTATGTCTTTGCAACGAGTCAGGTGTGTGTGTATTTCTCGGATTACAACAGGGAAGCCGAACAGATGGCTTCTCGAAAAATCTTTAGCTCAGCTCTAATTGCATTAATAGTTCACTTGGTGATAAAAAGGGATTGACGCTATGTTATCTCTGGGTTACAAACAGCATTATGCTCTCTTGCTGGGTGTTATGAATACAACCAACTGTACACACACGTGCCGGGGGTTTTCCCGGTTTAATTGTTAAACCTCTGTGCTGGATTTATAGAACCTTACAAAGGTCGAAAAAGGAAGGCCGGTGAAAAGGAGAAGTTGCCCTTTCTGTTGGACCTTGTTCTTTGTATAATTTGTATCGAATTCTTGATAAGAAAGTGATTTCATTGTGTCTGTTTGCGTTTGTGTGTAACATTGAATGCAGAGCTTTTACCTGTAAGATAACTTTCTTATTTCGAGCAGAACAAGTGAACGAAGAAATAAATACAGCTAACAAATATTAGAGGAAGTTGAACAGCGAAGACATAGGCAAATAGTGGAATGGGCATCTCACTGATTGGCACAATGTGCGAGGCAAGAATGTATTTGCCACAAAATTAAGCAATATTGTTTTTTACGAATAGCCGAGCTGCACTGGTGTTTCTGGTGTTTTCGAAAACACTAAGCCTAAGTAAAGATTTAAACCATAGACATTAGTGAGCAGAAACACTAGAAGGCCGACTTCCTAAAGCCAGATCGGGTAAAGATTTGGCATCACAGCACAGTTACGCCATAATTCTATCTACTGACTGGAGGAACTCGGTCACAGCAAAAAGAGCTTCCAACCAGAGTAAACTAAACACTGCAGTTTTATTGGTATAAATAAGCAAACTTGTTTTAAAAAAGAAATAATATAGTTTAGTGGCTCTAATACAGGGAAATTAACCCTTTCAGTGCCAGTGTAGTGCTGGACAGGAAATAAAACACTCTAAACTATGTTGGTTGAAGACCGGAGGATTGCCCATAACGCTTCTTGCATCAGCTAGACTGTGAGGGAGAGGGTAATAATATAAAACTTGAACAGGGTCCTCAGACCCTTTTAGCCTGATTAAAATTATGGAGCTAAAGTTGCCTAATTCCTTGGGCGCTATTAAAATTAAAAAAAAAAAATACATGCTGAAAAATCAGGCCCAACATGGGAGCTAGATCACATGGCCTCTGCCCTATTGTTGGACACTTTTTTCCAACAACAGGATCAAAGTTGGAAAGGGAACTATGTTACATGAGCCACTTTATGCCATGGCCACCCCACAACTCTTATTACTGTCAGCCACCCAGTTGGCACTCTTGGTTAAAATGTTCTTTTAATAGCTCTGAAAACCGTCCCAACCAAGCAGTCCGTCCTGTTCGTGGTCCTTGGTCCTTGGCCAATATCACAAAAAAATTTAACTTTAAACTCTATACACCTTAAAGAGCAAGACCTAGCACTATGGACGTGAACAGTTGCCCATGCACCCTACTAAGGTGAGAGAACACGTAGCACGGATTTGGGCTTCTTGGCCTTCATTTCATCAATTATCTGGTAACATTGCAGATGATCAAGCCCCTGGGTTCCTTCCTGGATGATACACTGTATCTCAAACTAAAATGGGTGATGCCTAAGAAGACATTAAATCCATATTGTACTTTATTTTTTTTGAAAAGGCAATAAACATTTAATTGATTTATTATTATTATTATTATTAATATTATTATCATCATCATGGTCATTTAAATAGCGCCAACAGATTCCGTAGACCTTTACAATATTGTAAGAGAGGGGATTTCACCATAAATAGGACAATTAAAAGAAAACTTATAGGAACGATAGACTGAAGAGGTGGGGTGTAAAACACAATAGGACCGGAAATAGCAATCAAATAAGGTGGGAGTGAATCAGAGCTGGAGGAGAGAGTAGAGTGCTGCCCTTTAGGAGAGAGCAGGAGACAGGTATGTGAGGTTGAGGTTACTCTGGGAGGCCATAAGCTTTCCTAAAGAGATGGGTTTTAAGTCACTTCTTAAATGATTGAAGACTAGGGGAGAATCTGATGGCGGAAGGCAGGCTATTCCATAGGAAGGGAGCCACCCGCGAGAAGTCATGCCGTATGCGTGCAAGCAGCGGACAGGAGTAGGTTCACAGGCAGAGCGGGAGACTGAAAAGGGGTCTGTGAAGAGATATGAGGGGCTAGAATTGATCAATAATTTATAGGTATGGGTTAACACTTTGAATTGACTCCTATAGTATACAGGAAGCCAATGTAAGGACTGAGAGAGGGGTGAGGTGTGAGAGGACCGACTAGAGAGGAAAATCAGTCTGGCGACAGCATTCATTACAAACTGTAGTGGGGCAATAAGGTTTTTGGGAAGACCAATTAGGAGAGGGTTACAATAATCCATGTGGGAAATTACTAGAGCATGGACAAGCTCCTTATTAGCATCTTGCGTAAGAAAGGGGTGGATGCGGGCTATGTTTCTAAGATGGAATCTACCGCACTTGCTAACATGCTGGATGTGAGGCTCAAAGGTGAGGCCAGAATCAAGTATGACACTAAGACAGCGCGCTTGCAAAGATGAACTGATGTGGATACCACTAATTTGAAGGGAGAGCGAAAGAGGAGGATCAGTATTAGGAGGAGAAAAGACAAGGAACTCAGTTTTAGAGAGATTTTGTTTCAGAAAGCATGAGGACATCCAGTCAGAGATGGAAGAAAGGCAAGCAGTGACACGTTGCAGGACGGCAGGGGAGAGATCCGGGGTGGAGAGTTATATCTGGGTGTCATCAGCGTACAGGTGGTAGTAGAATCCAAATGAGGTAATAAGTTTGCCAAGAGAGGCAGTATAAAGAGAAAATAGAAGGGGACCAAGAACAGAGCCTTGGGGGACTCCAACTGAGACAGGACGAAGGGATCAGTTATCATTAGAAAAGGAGACACTGAATGAGCATTGGGAGAGATAAGAGGAAAGCCACTAGAGGACAGAGTCACAGAAACCGAGTGATTGAAGAGTTTGAAGAAGGAGAGCATGATCAACAGTGTCAAAGGCAGCAGAGAGGTCAAGAAGAATTAGTATTTAGTAGTGGCCTTTGGATTTAGCTGTGATTAAGTCATTAGTAACTTTGATAAGAGCAGTCTCAGTAGAGTGGAGGCAGCAAAGCCAGATTGAAGATGGTCAAGGAGAGAGTTGGAATTGAGGAAGAGAGACGTGCTGGTAAAGACAAGTCCTTTCAGAAGCTTTGAGGAAAAAGGGAGCAGGGGTACGGGACGATAGTTAGAGGGGGAGGATCAAAAAGATGAAAGACCAAGGCATTAGACTATACAGCCTCTACGGACTATGAAAGTCCACTTTTACTTTCAAAAGCTTTTGTTTAAAGTGACTGCAGCAAACAGCCTGTTTCTCAGTCTAAAAAGATAAATGTACTCTTTACTATTGTTTTCTGTTTATGTTTGAATGCAATATCTATAGAACACCTTAAAAGAAAGTGGCCAATGCCATCAAATCCATCTGGAGTAGTCTTTGTATTGGAACAGGTTAATTTTAGACACGATAACAGCAGTTAGTAGATTTCTGATTCTATCCAGTGAGCTGCTTCTACTTACCAACACAGAATATTGTAGAAGCTGTACTTTTATAGCACCTTATAAATCATTGCACAATGTATACATTTCACTCTTTGCTAATATTTCACAACCTGATCGACAGAAGATTTTGTGACCACGTGGTAGTAGTTGACATTACTGTTCTAACTGTATAATTAATCCTTTATCATTACGAGCATTTCATAATTCAAATCATAATGAGTTTAATTACTTTTGACTATTGTCCATTGATCTGAGTTAAGTGTGAAGTGATATTGTGTTTGCAGTATAGTTTGTCACGTTACCTTTGAACTAGTTTCATGGTAGTTCTGGAATCTCTTTGTTTACATAAGCTGAGATAAAGCTGTGATTTTTTTATTTTTTTTTCTTCGGAACAGACTGAGCTTACATAGGAGACAAGGAGATATCCAAATAATTATACCAAAAAAGTTAAAAAATATATATTTTCATAGCCTGCTCTATACCTCTCTGTCTTCAGTGTTGCAACTATGCACAGTGGGTTCCATACTGGAACATTTTGTTCCAGGAACCAATACTTTTATCCTTTCTCTTCTCTGGTCCATCAAGAAGAAATGTATATACTTTTTTCGCGCAGGACATCGGTGGACGGGGTATAAGGAGAAGGGTCAGTGACACACACCTGAAGGCAGCAGATCCGTCTGGAAAGGATGGGGATCTGCTCAGAGAATTGGCAAGTCAACCTGGTGTAAATGCACTTCAAGCTGCCTGCCAATCAACCAGGCTGGCCTGCGCAGGGGGCATTGTTTCAGTGTTCTGACCATAGTAAGCAAAAATGTAATGAAATGCTTGCACTATGCTTTTTGGGGACTGTTCCCTAGTGTCCCCCAAATCCTGAAACCTGGGAACAAAGTTGGGAGACAGTGGGACAGGATTCTAAAATTGTGACTCTCTTGCCAAAATCGGGAATGTTGGGAGGCATGACAATGGTAGTTGGTTCTAAAATCAATAAAAATATATAATCAATAAAAATTGAATCTCAGTTTTCCTGATATGATACACATTGCCCAATTTTTTTTTTTACAGTCTGGATTTTAAACAGAAAATACATAAATTCACTAATTCGATGATTAACCCTGCTGATATTAAACTGGAATTATCACTTGTTAATATGAAATTTCATAGTTAGTGTTTGTGCCACTTTGTTCCATTTTTGTCCATTACAGCAAAACTAATAAATAATATCCATTCTAATTAGTGGATTTGACTACTACAACCATGCCTGTTTTATCGCAGTAGGGTACACAAGCACAATGTCATCCCAACTCCGTGTGCAAACATTGAGAGTAGCATGGCCCATATTGCAGAACTCAATTCTTTCATTAGAGTGTGCCATAGAAATTGTACGACATGTCCAAAAATCAAACCATGAAAACAGTCCCAGACTAGTCTTCCTCCTATTCTAACCTTTACCGTTGGCATTTTGCAGTCAAGGCAGAAAGTGCCGTGCAATCTAAAAATAATCTATAGAAAAAAGAGAGACGAAAAAAAGAAAAACTCAGAGTAATATAGCACACACACTAGAAAATAAAGATAAGGTTAGGTGATGTGCACTCACAAACCACTTCTTGGTAGCAGACACAACAATAAGACGTGCAGAGAAAACATCAGTTCTTCAGAGAAATCGTAGTCCATGTAAAGAAAAAAGAGAAAGTCATAGTGCAGAGTATCTTAAATTAAATAATACACTCTAATAATCAGCTTTGATATTCATATGGTTTCCATGGACACTGCACCAGTTTTAGAACTTTGATTGATGTTTATGTATGACCCCTATTGTGCCTGAAGTTATTTGTCAGTAGAAGCAGGCCAAAAAAACAATGGCTTTTATGACACGAAGAAGGGATTGTGTCAAGTGCCAAGTTCTCAGCCTTTCGTCCTACGTGAATGAAAGCCTGCAGAATATGTTTCTCATCTAACAATATTTTGGATTGGGAAATAAAACTTCTCAATGTGATTTATTTTGAAGCCATTGGAGGAAAAAAAAAATACTGAAATACTGGCCTTTTGTTTAGAAACAGTAGTTTCTATAAATTTTCGAAACGCTAGAAAAATATATATTAAAAAATATTAACATGTTTATACTATTCTTGAATTGGAAAGGATGGCTTCTCATAGAATTGGGAAGTTTATATATATATATATTTTTTTCAATTTATGTTTTATTGAAAGTTTTATAGTTTGACATCAATATCTGTGGTATATAGGTTCATATACATCGTTTAGTATGAAAACATTTAACTAACATATAACATGTATAGAGGTATGCACGGGCCCTTTGTGAAAAGGAAACTCCCGCTATACAGCAGTCACAGTGCTTATATCCCCTTTTGTGGCTGGGGTATCGTCTGCCTCGGGGTCCGGTGAGCTGTCTTGGGCCTCCGATCGAGGTGAGGGCAGCGATTCCTCCTCTTCTGCAGAGGCATCGGATGAGTAGCAGGCCTCAGGTGTCATCTTAGGTCTCCATGGGGGTTCAAAGGAGAGTCTGATATCGGGTTGCCTAGGCGTAGCTGAGCCCTGATTATTTTTGTTTTTATTCCCCCATTGTCTCTGCTTGGGGGTATTTCTTGTCTCGGTTGTATTCTTATATGTTTTCCCGTCAATTTAATCTTTTATGTCTATGTTTCGAGTGGAGCTCTGTGAAGAGACGTCCGCTCGGTTTAGCTGCTGGCCACCTAATTCAGGAAGTTGATATTTTAAGGCGCAATAACAGGCTGTTCAAAATCTACACTTGTATTAAAATAATTGCATTCTCACTAAAGTGAGAATTCAAAGTGAATTTCAAATTTATAGCCAAAATAGCCAAATTAAATGCATAGCTGACTTAGAGAATTTTTCCAGTTCTGCTGTTTTAACCTTAAATTTAAAATTCACTTAGAATTTACTGTTACCTACTTACTTTAGTGAATAACCCGGTTAAAATAAGGGTTCCAAACTTTCACCCTATAATAGGGTGTTGTCACGTTGTCCCAATTTGGCTCCCTGGTGTCCAATATCTGGGAACACAAATAAATTGTCCCCTGGCTGTGTAATGCAAGCTCATCATTAGATGCACTCTATCTGTCCCATGGGCATTGGGACCACACAGAGAGTGCTTCATCTGTGGCCTCTGCATACTCTACATTGAGAACAGACCTGGTGGTGATCTGTCAGGCTGGCATGCTCAAAGCTAGCTTGATAAGCCCCTTCAGATGATGGACATGCCCCCATTTCAAGGTGAACCCACCCATTGTAGGTGTTACTGTGATACAAGTTGCTTTGCTGGCAATGCCCCCCAGGGCTATGCCAACCACTTCCCAAACTCATTCCTCCCAGTGTTGGAGGGTACACATAAAATATTATTTTATTTTTAGATTACAGAGCAAGAAATTATATCTGTAGCAGCAATAGAACTACCCGCAAACAGAATACTTTAAAGTTTTACTCAAAATGATCCATTCAGATGGAAATGTATATGCTTATATGAAAATTTACTGACAAAGCAAACATAATGTAAGCAGTAATGAAAACAAAACAAATGAACATATGTTTTCTTATGAATATCACTGTTCTTATGGAACTAAAGGGAAGAGGCTCCTCCCACAGCACTTCCTCTTGTCAGTTGCTGTTGATGAGGGTATCAATCCAGTTACTGAAGTGTGATGTTTCACTGGCTGAGGATACAGCTAAGCAAATAGTGTACCATAGATCGGCCAATCACTGAGCAGCATTAAGGGTACATATGTATCAAAGATGTGATAAGTAGAAGGTGCAAGAAAAGTTTTGTTTTAAATGTTATTATGCCTTTGTTCAATTTACAGCTTGCGTTTACTACTATGTTGTCACGTACACTTTTTATCCAACAGAAAAAAGGATTAGCATTGCATTTCTTATGTTTTTACTAAAATCTACATCTGCATTTTTTATACGTTGTTTATAGGACTCAATATAGCAAGCTAGCATTAACATTCTAATTAACCTGTTGCATTTGAGCTTTTGATAGGACAACTGCTTACATTACGTACACGCTAACGCCACTATCAGTGTATGAATTCTGCACTTTTATGCTTTTCAAAAGTTTAAAAAGAAAATAAAAATGAAATGTATTTTTTTTATTTTTTATTATGCATATTTTAGTTGATTTGAGCACGTTAAAGCAAGTTAAATTTAAGTGAAATACATGTATAAGTGTATTGTGACTTGTGCTGGTGATGTGTGGCAAGCTGAATTCAAAATATTTGTTCTGTTTTAACTGAGCTACAGGCGGCGTCTGAGAAACAAGTGTTGTATTAAAGTATGTGTGACATTTTTCATTGCCTCAAAAGTATTGGAATTCCAACTAGATTTTCTGATCCTGACCCAAATTCTCATTTTCTCATTATTTATTTTTGCAATATTTTTTTCTTCTGAGCAACCTGACCCTTTAGTGATGTTACTCACCAGCTTTTGGAATTTCTGGAAAACCTCAACAAAAACAAAATGTAGCACGCTCAGGAGTGTAGATGCAGATTGTTTATAATTCCTCCAAACCAGACAGCTTGATGAATGCAGAATATCCCTCATATGTGGAGGCCGAATATGACAGCGCTTTAGTGGTGTACTGCAGCGAGATAAAAGCTTTAAATTTTTAGTAACTCCTAAATACAAATATGTTTCACAGTGAGAGAAAATCCCATACAAATGTAACTGGTTATGTAGTTATGAGCCTTCCCATATTATGCATTCTGCTACAGTAAGAGGTTCGGTGCTTTTGAGAAGGCTTCAAGAAAAGACAGAAGGATATAAGAAAAATCAAAATGGTAACCTCTCTGAAAGTTTGGTTTGGCTTGGAGTGGATCATGAAAACCATATGGTTAGTGGAGACCTGGACGTTTTTGACCTGGGGGCAAGTATTAAGGACTGGTCTTTTATTGCAAAAGAAACTCATAGTTCTTGAGGTGGTTGGTCCGACTCAGAGCGTGCATTATATGAGTTTAACAGATGGATTCTGCTGGAGCATGGTGTAATGTCATGTATCCCTGAAAGTGAAATCCGTATGAACAGCCGAACCTGACTGGGTGTCTGTCAGGATACACTAATATGCCCAACACGCAGAACTTAAGTAACAAATAAAGACAACCCCAAGACGTATTACCGGGCCTTAGAACGGATGGATTTAACTTATAAGAGGAAAAACACAAGACAGGCTGAGGTCAAGAATACAGATATAGCGTAAATGGTATGCAAGCCAAAGGTCAAGGAATACAGAGATCAGAATAGTCAGTAAGAAAGCCAAGGTCAAAATACACAAGAAACAATACCAGAAACACGCTCTGGGATAACCAGAGTGGAAAGCACGACATGGCACAGAGAAATGGACAAAAAAGGTTTAAATACCCTAAGGTGCTCCTTGATTGGCTGCAGGGAAGCATGTGACAATGAACGTGTGTGTGTGTGACGTCACACACGTTTGAAATGGTTAGGCACTAGAAGGGTTAATTATAAACCTTAAAAGGTTCTAACTTGCAGCGGCCGGCGTCTCCAATGTTTACAGTCCTGGCCGCTGTGGAAGACCTGGCTGTGTCTGTCAGTGAGGCCGAGGGGCGTCGCAGGAGAAGGTAAGTGATAGGCGGCGTTCCCATTACCACGTGGGAATGCTGCCACAATGTGTTGCGCCTGCCGGATCCCAGTCCGCTCCCGGGCATGAGCGGATCCAGCGGGTGCCTGGAGACAGGGTATCAGGATCCTATCAACAGTATCCGTTGATACTGTTTGTTTAAAAAAGAAGTTCCTGCACGGATTATGTTTTACCACTAGTGGCCTCCCTTGCCTCTAGTTCTGGACACTCACCTTATCATCCTCACCTGCCTGGACTAATTGGGTTCCTACAAAAGGTAACGCCCAACTCACCTCCTGGCCTTTGCATTGAAGTTGGTGATCTGCCTGCAACACTTTATATTTTGGCTCCTGTGAACTTCTCTTATTTCCTTTTAAAACTACTTACTTCCAACCCTGCTTAATACCAGCTGAACTACTTACTTCCAAACCTTCTTAATACCAGCCTGAACTACTTACTTCCAAACCTTCTTAATACAAGCCTGAACTACTTACTTCCAACCTGCTTAATACCAACTGAACTACTTGCTTCCAAACCTGCTCAATACCAGCCTGAACTACTCTACATTCCTGTTTGACTTCTAACCTGCAAAATACCAACCTGAACTTGTCAACTATCCAGTTTTATCTAACCACCCTGATTTTCACCTACTCAAATCCAAACAACCTCACTGCTCTATACTGGCTTCATAACGTCACTCTGGACTCTACCTCAAGATAATTACATGGTCTTATTTCCCTGTTTAAGCAAACCTTATTCCTAAAGGGGGTTTATTAACTTAAGTATTTCTTTTCCTGCAACCTTCTTATTCTGTCTTATGTGTCCTTCTAATTTTATATCTATAGGTTTTCTTATTATTTTCTTATATTTCTGATCTGATTCTATTTGGAGCATATTGCCTAACTCCTGTTTTCAGCATATCTTCAACTTAATTTCCTATAATTTCTCTTATAGATTATTCTTAATTTTCCAACCTATAACTTCATTTACAGGTTTACCTGTTATCCTGTTTCCACTTTAACTTTTTTGTCTAAACCCTTTTATTTTCATAACCTAGTTATCCTTTCCTGTAAATGTAGTTATTCGGATCTGTTTGCGGTCTCTTTCCTATTGTTTCTATTATCGGATTTATTGTTATTTTATAATGTTCGTATCCAGCAATAAAGATCCTGATGTTAACATTGGCAATCATCTCCTACCTGACGTACTCAGGATCATGACACAGGGTGAGTATTCGGCGGCATTCCCCTTGCGATGTGGGAATGCCGCCGCAACGATGCGCGCCTGCCGGGACCCATACTGCTCTCTAGCAGGAGCAGATCCTGCAGGCAGCGTGACAGTGTCCTTAGAGATCAATCCGGAAGAGTGATCAATCTCACCATTCCATCGACAACTGATTTATGTAATAAATGTTACTATAACTGTCTCATCTCACCGTGCGATCACTTAATGCATGTTCATCACAGTCTGGAAGCCTAGTAAACACCAGATATTGCAGTCTCGTAGGAATATCCCAGAGGACCTGTCCAGACCTGGAGAAAACTGAGGTAGTGAGCCACCAGCCTAAACACAAGCCAATATGACACTGAGCTAGCCAGGGCCCTGTTCAAATCCCGCCTGCTGCCTCATTTTTGAAGAACTATGCTAACAGACATCCTAACACACCTCCAGCTGGTTAAATTTGTGGAATAAATGGTGGCCACCTGCAATTGAGAACCCTGTATGCTGGTGGTCTGGGGGCAATACCTGTTTGCCAGCCCTTCCATTGGCACAGGACACCCAGGAATTCAGTTGATGTGCACCGGATGGATACTCCATTGACCAGGAAAACCATAGAGAATATGTAAACAAAATATGGAGTCTATAAGGGTTCTGAGAGATTGTAGACTACTGCAAGGGTGTTGTGATACTATTCAGCAGTTATGTAACAAAACGTGTACAGAGAAATGAGAAAGCAGGAAATAGGAGAGTTTGACGCTTTTGGTCATCTTCTTCAGCAGACTGTAGTGGTTACGGTGCTTGGAGTGTGGACAGCATGAAACAACAGGCCTGAGCATCTAAAGAATGAAAGTGATAATACACACTGTATTTCACAATATGTATTATAATTGTTTAGTTCAAGAATATGCCTCTTAAACACCTCTTGCAATTTATAGAATTGTATCAATATTTTCTAAAGGAAATATTGTTTTGCTTTAACTTTAAAAAGGTATAGATCCCATTTTAGCAATCTTAGAGGGTCGTTCATAATTCTGATCATTGTCAGAATATTACACTGTATGTAAAAATATATTAAGAAACAGTCTCAAGTGTAAAATGATGAACAATCAAGAAAGCAAATTTGTTGATTTATTGTTTTAATTAACTTTGTTGCATCTGAAATAGCCTTGGTAATCATTGCGTTTGTGTGAATGTCTTTAGAAGATTATTGCGTGGAATTATGTTAACAAATATTGGATTGTGATCATATCTACTCAGGACGATCTTGAAAACTGCAGAACCATTCTAAATATCTAACAGTATGTAAATAGTTTAGGTTTTGCTAATTATTTCTAAGCTTCTAAGTAAGTTTGCCTTTTTTTTCATAGTCAGTTTTATTAAGCATTTTGTTTGTTAAATTATGAAATTAACAGTAGGCACACTACATTAATAATAAAAAATAAATGAAATAATGAAGTATAAAAAATAAGTATTATTTAGAAACATGAGATTATTCTTTATACTAACAATGTGAGCATTCAGTATGCTAAGATATGTCCTGTCTAGTTCAATAAGTACTGATGTAATCGCGCCAAAATATTGAACATGGGGAAATGGCAGATGCGTCAATAAGTTAGGGGAGGAAAGGAAATATAAAACGGGAAAAGAGAGAATGACTAGTTTCATGCATACTCTCCACAAATCAGGAGGTCATCAAAACCCCATATGCTTAAAGGAACACTGCAAGAACCATAACCACTTCAAAGCAATGTAGTGGTTATGGTGCCAGGATCCCCTGGCACACTACCATGATAAGTTGTCATACCATACAGAAGCGGGGGTCCACCGGGTGTCAGTAATCGCTTCTAGGAGAATTTGCACTGCAGGGCTGGCTCACTGGCCCTCAACCCTCTCTGTTCCTGTGCGTCCAATTAGTCTTGTTACAAATACTTCTCATATTCCACCCATTGTAGAGCGCTGCGGAATTAGTTGACGCTTTATAAATATTAATAAAGAGTGTCAGCTAAATTAGCTTGTGCAAAATGTTTCTGGCTCTCCTGGGAAGATAACTAACACCTGCTGGACCCAACGAAAATGATCTGACTACTTACCTTGAACGGGTTACAGTGTGTTGTAGTAGTTATGGTGCTTAGAGTGTTCTTTAACAACAGCCATCTTGTCTACAAGCACTAAAGCAGGACAAGGAAGAAATTGAGTATAAATGTTTTTTTTTTCCGTCCAGTTTGATATATATAGCATCAGTACTTGAGAGTGCCTTAAAGATATTCTCAGTGTGCAAGCTGTTATTTTACATGAATTGTCAAACATTCTATACTATTTCTATGAATCGAACACCTTCTTCACACCATCTTTCAAAAACTGATACACATTGGGGGTGGTGGGACAGAATTTTGAAATGAAAGGAAAATACCTACTGCTGTAGCATACTCACAGTCTCAAAACTGTAGAGCTAGAATTAGGAGATTAGGAACCAACGGTATCTCAGAAAGATACGTACATATATACACATATTGAGAATGTTACACAAGTGGTATGGGAACCGTAAGTACAGCAGTGTATTTCCTGGCAGGTGTCTCATTCATTCTATCTGTAAGTGGGTGGAGCTACAGAAAAAATATTTTTGCTACAAAACACATATCTTACATAATGCAAATAAATGCATCTGGGTGATTTATTTATTATTTTTATTTTTGCATGATGGTTTATTAGGTGTATTACACCAATCTAGCAATAGATTTTCTTTTTTGCCATTGGTTATTGTTCACACTTTATCTAGGGGTTGATTATAATGCAGAAAAAAAAAAGAAAGGAAAGATGCCCAATGGCCACTTGCTGTAGTTGGCGCTCACTCTGACAGCAAGCAAACAAAAGGGTGGCATCATCTGATTTAAGTGATTGCTATTACACACATCTTTATATAAAAATAATTTTAGAAAATCATTCTGTTTGTTTTTTTTTACGTTGTAGATGTATATTACTTATATTGTAACCATATTTTTTTTATGTAACAATACAGAATGTTATGATCCAATTATTGTGAAATCTCTGTATTTTAATGAAGATCTAGTGGAAGAATACAGCAAACTGAAGAAAAACTGCAGAACGCGTTGGTACTTTTAAAAGAAATGTTTAATATACATATTAGAATCACGCTGGCCAATTTTAAGTTTGACGTGGAAGTAGCAGGGCTGCCAGTTGACACTGACTAATAGACCATTCAGCTCACGGCCAGTAATATAATCCAAAAATTAAATGATGAAACACAATTATTATTATGGTTCCATTTTGCTATGGCACATAAACATGATAAATTCAGCCTGGTCTCTGCTAAAATACATTCAGCTCAGCTCAGCTCCCATTCTATAGCTGTGTCTGCTCTATCGGATGACATTATTACATCAAGCAATGTGCTGGGGCCTAGTGTTCATAAGAACCATATGTTCTGCTTTGGCACCAACGCGTTCCCGTTCTTGTTATTGAGCTGTTAGGACTCCTGAAAACATTTTAACCCACTCGAAGCCAGTTATGTGAACATGCACTTCAAGGCTACAAGGACAGAGCTTCCATTCTTCAGGGCGGTGTTTTCAAACGAAGTGATAAATTAAGATCGTCCGTAAAGCGTTTAGGGCCTGTTTTAGATCCAAGAATTTCAGCAAAGATAGTTGCAGTTTTTCTAAGAATCCATCATTTTAATTAAAAAGTGACTGTGCAATTTGGGGTTTCCAAGAGACAATGATAGAGTATGTGGGGACCATTTAGAGAGTGAGTGTTGGTGTCTGTGAGTCATTGTATCTAAATTATTTATACTTTTTTTTCTGTGTGGTTACGTTTATAGTTATGCGCACCAACTGAAACATCACTGACTCCCAGAATCCCAGTTCATATTTACTATGACTATTTAGAGCCAGATTAAGATTGCCCCCAGTCCTAGTCAGGGTGCCAAATTGGGACTCCCTCCAAGAGCACGCTCTAGTGGTTATGGTACTTTGCATGTTCCTTTAAAATTAACTTAAAAAAGGAAGTTTTAGGGAGTGTTTGACACCAGTCTCCTCTCTAACATCATTCATGAATAAATATATATAAGAACCACCAAACTATAATTGACACTCAATCAGACTTGCATCCGACAGATTAAAATGATTTTTGTGATGATACGGCAATAAACTGAACAACCTCACATGTGCTTTTAAACAGTCTTTGAAAGGTTGACACACCACACCCCAGTTTACAAGGGAATGTTTAAATTCTAAAAAACATAGCTTGTCTGAACAACAATAATCATTAAAAAAGTCTTATTTAACCACAGATAAGGTTATTCTACGGCTCAATTGTATTTACAACGTTCTTAAAAAATTCTAGTTTTAGGACATTCATGTTTAGTGTTAGTGCTTTGTTGGAAGATAATATTTTTGTGCAACGACACTGATAAATCTACTTTTTCATCAAATAAAAAATATATAGTATCCTGATTTACACCAGTACTTAACCAGAGGGGACCAGGAACATGTATTAGTGTAATTAAGAGGGGGAAAAAGTTTTCTTTGTAATCTTGTAATCTGTGTTATGGTAGATTGAGCGGTCTCATCCTGTGTGTTAAACCCCACTATGCATTAGAACACTGGCATTAAGTCCCATTTTCAGCCTTAGGCTGTTCCCAGGCTTTTGCTACATACACACGGCACAAACAAATCTACTCTGGTCTCGGTCTGTGAGCTGATCTCCCACTTGCTTTACAGATCAGTGACTTGTTGCATTTTGAAACAGAATCTGATCTTGTCAAAAAAAGGACTCACTGAGGCATCAACACTGGGATGCTAAGCCGTTACCTCTCTTAAGGGTACCAACATTTTAATTTAAAAGGTGTTACATACTATAAAAAAAGTTTGTGTGTTTTTAGATATAAATGGATTCAGTTTACTAAAATGTAAAGGGCTACTCCAACCAAAAACAGTTTTTTTTTTTTAGTTTGTTTTTTTAAACACTGCTTTGATTGTAGTAACCCTTGCTTCATACTTAGAACATTTCAAATGTTTGTTCATTTTAGGGGTGTGGGGGGTGTTTGGTGTCCAGGGGTGAGGCTGTACTGAATACTATTAGGTGACTTACTAATAACAATTTATACAATTAAAATGTAATTTAGAACAAAAACAATGTATCTTCTTTACACAGGCTGATTTCTACACACATTTATTGTAGTTTAAAGACACATTACTGGGAGTATTATTGCTGTGAAACTCTGTTATACACACATACACACCAACAATACAGAGCTCCTAGAAAAGATGGACATTGGGATAGAAAAGTGGGACAGAGGTATTTGGGCTCAAATTAGGGTCTGCCCCTCCTAAATAGGCACATGTTGGTCATATATTGCTCACATTGCTTCCTCCTTTCTGAAAAAAATATGTTCTTACGGTGATGTAATTCACCCTCAATGGACGGGATGGGATGTCCTGGAGGAAGGGAGGACTTGGACAGCATGAAAAAGGAGGCCATGCCGCAATCGGTCATCTGTCGCCGAACCCCACCGCGGCCCATCTCTAATTCCACCACTTAACACTCCTCTTGGCACACTCACAGTTATTTACATACACACACAGATATGTACCCATAGACACCGACAGGCAGACACACATAGACATGCACAAGCACACATAGGCACAGTTACACACACAGACAGGCATGCACAGTCGCAGGTAGGCACACAGGCACAGACAGGCAAACACTGACCCACACTGGCGCTTACAGGCATACACAGACATGTACACACAAGCAAAGGCAGGTACACACAAACACATGCACATAGGCCTGTGCAGGTACACACAGACAGGTACACATGCATAGACAGACAGTGGGAGAATATAGTGTGTGTTGTGGATGCAGTGTGTGTGTGTGTGTGTGTGTGTGTGTCTGTACTAGGGATGCAGAGTGTGTCTGTGTGTGCACTGGGAATGCAATATGTATGTGTAGGCAACAGGGGCTGTAGTATGTGTACAGTGGGGGTGAGATGTTTTGCCTTGATAAATTTACCTGTTATCTTGATAATATTTTACAAACAAATTAAAATAGTAGAAGATAAAATATCCTAAAATTGCAGCATCTGCACAGGCAAGCACTGCAAGAGACAGACCCGTCCCACCAGGAAGAGTCCCCATCAATCAACGGCTTTCATTCTGGAGTATATATTGGCCTCTACTCTAATAAACTGCTGCGTAGTAGGATAATACATAGTTTAGACTCATCTCAGTTCCAGTCATCACATAGAAAGGTGTGTGTGAGGGCAGCATGTGTATGATGGAAAGTGACTGTGTGGTGCTCTGACTGTGTGTGAGACCTGTGTGACAAGAGACAACTTTTTATGGGTATAATTCCACCAAAGTGTTGAAACTGATGTTTTTAATGGAAAACTCAAAGCTCAAAAACCTGTACTTGTTATGGGACCAGGAGTGCCCGGGTACCTTCAACAATGTAAGTAGTCGATTAGTTTGCTAAAAGTTTGACAAGTTACCTGGATCAGTGACTTGCTCTCTATGGAGGAAGTGACCAGCACCTGGTGGACCTCAGGTAAGTTGTCTAACTGCGAGCAAATGTTTGACTCCTAACACTGGGAAAGTGCCAGGGTATTCCTTGCACCATAACAACTACAGCACACTGAAATGGTTATGTTCCTGAGAGTGTTCCTCTAAATACTATCCATATTAAAATATATGTTATCAGTCTATAAAACCATTAGCGCTGTATCCTATAAAGGAGGGATGTAGAGTTAAAGGGCCACTTTCAGCACCATAACCGTTTCGCCTGAAGTGGTTGTGCTGACAGGTGTTTGCAGGCTCCGGGTCCTGCATTAATGTTAAACAGTTTACTCACCTTTTAGCAGAGCTGCTCAGTTCCTGGCAGTCTGCTGCCAGGCCCTCACTTACGTTGCCACAAATAGGGGCCATGCTGCAGGCTGCAGGCTGCCAGGGATCAAGCATGTCAGCTAAACATCGAGTAAACTGTTTAAACAGGGATTATTAACTGGCGCCCACAGGTTCAAGGTACCATAACCACTTCAATCAGTTGAAGTGTTCATGGTACCTACAGTGTCCCTTTAATTGTTACATTGAACACAAAGGAATCTGTATCCCTTGCAGATGGAAGTGACATATTCAGTAAATCTTGAACTGTCAGAAATTCAAAGTTAATTAAAAAGAAAACAAGGTGTAACTACAGCAAAGCTGGAGACATTTAGTTTTTTTCTTTTTTTTTTCTTTACAGAACCGCAGAAATATTTTAGCTTAATATGTGTCATTCATAGGTATTTCCATTCCCAGCAATTCCCAGTTTAGTAAACAAGCCCATCTGTGAGCTGCACAAACAGCGTTTCTGGTTCAAAGTTCTAAAGGCAGCAGCTGCATTCCACTGATGTGGGGCAAAGTTCTAAACTTGGAACGTTCACAACCGCTACAACCTCCACCTCTACAAACCCCTCCATGACATGGCAAGGCTGAGATAGGCAATGCCCTGGCACTGGAAGGGTTAATGTGAGAGCTGTTCTCTGGGTCTGAGACGTCTCAGCCGGGAAGTAGGGGCGGAGACACCGCAAGTTCAAGTCCTCATCCCAAAAAAAAAAAAAGGAGAGCCAGCCTCTCTCACCCACTCCCCCTACTGCTGCAGCCAGACTGCCTCCCTTACTGCTAGGTAGAGGCAGGAGCACACAGACAGAGCACAGGGGTCTCTGCATCCCTAAACCCCACTAAGCCCCCCATCCAGGGTGCAGACAGCAACCCCTTGCAGCGGTTGTCATGGTAACCGAGGGAGGCTGCAGTCTGAAGACAGTACCTCGACCTCAGGGAGGAAGCTACTGACCCTGCCCGGCGGAGGAGCAAGGGAGAGAGACGCAGGGGGTCACACAGCTCCCAGGAGCAAAGAAGGGGGGGGAGAACAAGGGATCTGACACCAAGAAAGGAGAGCGGATTAAAGATCACTCAGCATGGAGGACGGATTCTCCCCTTATAGCAGCAGCCTCTATGACACCACCTCCCTCTTACAGTTTTGCAATGGTAACTAAATGCCTTATCATCTATACTAGCTTCTCAGGATTCCTATGTATTTTTGTCTTTAAATGATTGCATATTTCCTTTTTTTCCCTAGTAACGTGGCTGCAATGTATTTTCTTCCTCTGGCAGCAAAGGGTTAAATGGGGGTGGGCTATACTTTTTTTCATTTCCAAAATTTGTGTGTCAAAGGGGGGAATGTTATCATTACTACGTGAACTAGTGTTTTCCAATCTTCATTACTCCACTGCCCCCTCCCCTCCTCAAAGTGGGTTTGGATAATATTCCTAGTTAATTACAGGTGTGGCTATAGCAATGATGGGGTTTCTCAGTATCCCAGCTGTGGTTAAGTTAAAAGCTAGCCTGGAGTTGTGAAACAGGGATTGGTGTGGGGGATCATTACTAAAGAACTGCATTCAATGAACAAGCTCTCATTCAATGTGGCTGTTGACCTATAGTCCTCATGTCCATATGGTGCTTTCATTTTCTCTTTCCATTGCCTGATAATGAAATGCAATTCAGTTAAATTGGAATAGTTATAGTACTGTGGAAATTTAAGGGACTAAACATTTTTTGGGGAAAAAATGTTTGTTTTTTGTCAATTTTAAATAGAATTAATAAATGTGCTTTCAACTCAGGCATAACTTCAAATTCAATATAATAACTCTTTATGTTTGTGTAACTTATTACTCTGGGGTAGAAACAGCCATTAATACTTTGCAGCTTTATGCAAATCAGATAATTTTAAATTATACTATGATACAGATTTCCCATAAAAAGTATTTCTTCTTTAGAAATGTGATCTAGATCAAATCACACAGCCATAATATTCATTTTAGGATATATATTATACTATACAGGTGATGCATTACAGTATTATATTTGTGTTTATATTGTGGAGAGTTGTATCGTGTTTGGCCTCACCACCATCTTTTCAGTGTGTGTAATATATATTGCTAAACTCAAATACAAACACCAGTCAAGCCATAAGACTTGCTTTTGCAACAGAAATTTCACTTTAACAGTGCTCTCACTACTGCAAGGGATTCTGGATAGGTGTATGCAAATGAGCTCAACAAAGAACCAAATTTTTGCCTCAATTCAACTTCATGCACACACATAGTGTGTGTGTATATGTATGTCTATATGTGTGTGTGTGTGTGTGTGTGTGTGTGTGTGTGTGTATACACAGACACATACACCCACCCACCAAAAATGTGTAAGTACAGGCTGCACTCACAGTCTTTAAATTTAATAGTGCTTTATTTCATCAGATAAATAGATCGATGTTTCAGTCCACACAGGGACCTTCCTCAGGATCAAGTGACTCCTGAGTCACGAGTGCAAGGATACACACATTGTTGGGTAGTGTGTGTGTGTGTGTGTATGTATATATGTATATATATTATTATTATGCTGTTACTTTGGCATTTATTTCAGAATTAAGTGAATTTTGTCTCTGCACTGTAAATGGTGACTGAGTACAGTCTGGGTACCATTTTACTTTTACAACCTAGCAGACTACAATTCCTATAATCCGGAATGATGCTAGTTCCAACACTAATTTCCTAAAATCCTATGCGCTTCAAATGCTATGGGCTGCATTTAGAATTATTGTTTTGATATTATTGATAGCTGTACTCTACAGTACATTGAGGACCAAAAGGTATTGTGTAAAGTCTCCAAGTATTCATAACTCCTACCCAAAATATAAATGTAACTTCCACAACCCATATCCGAAATCTATTTGTATCTTCCATGACCCCTAGCCGAAATCTAGGTGTCTACAATCACGAGCCGAAATCTATCTTTATCTTCCACGAACCCTATCTGAAATCTAAGCCTGACTTTAAAAACCCTTAGCCGAAATATAACTCTATCTTCCCTACATCTGCCCACAAATATTTACCTCCATAACTCAAAATCTTGAGCTACCTTCCATAGCCTTTAACCTTAACCCCCATAATTCCTTGTTTTACACCTAACAAGCTAGGAAGATCAAAGTTAGCACACTTGTAATGCCATGAACTACATGTCCCATTGCGGAAAGGATAAAAACTCCGTAACTGAACCTATACTGTCAGTTATCTAATGATTGGCACTAAAATGAATTCTTTGCAATTTCAGTGTTGATATTTCGAGTTTGCTGTTTTGACACGCATATCAATGTTTGAAAAACGATACCAGATCTGAACGCCATCAGTCTGTTTAACTACCTGATAAAGTTAGTTTAGACTAGTTTCCATTTATGTCATATTTCTGCTGGGTCATATGAAAATACACCCGTGAAGTTGCATATTATTTTGTTAGTGGGTCCCCAAAGAGTACACGTATTCTCTGTGTGGGATACATACAGACAGAAATTTAGGGGGTTTAGCCACTTGCAAGATTGCGGCTATGTGTTTCGGGCCTAGTACATTACAGGAGCATGTATTTGCATTTAACGCATACTTGATCTGTACATGATACCACGATTTCAAAAGTGCAATATTTATTTATTTATAGAATATTTTTTTTTCCAGGAAGGATACATTGAAATTTCTCTCGTTTTCAAGTACATACTGGGTTCACAAAACATTGCATTGATACAATAGGGTGCAATAAAATACAAAAACAATATTAATACACAATATACAAAATGTAACATAGAACAGTTAGGAAATATATAATCAACCATATCCCAGAGTGTTATGCGATACTGAAATGTCATTTATTTCAAAACATTAGCACATTTAACCGTAGCTTTGCTTTTCTGGGGCCTACAACATTTACAAGCACCAAGTGGGGTGTTTTCTTAGGTTTCTGCGATCTTGTACTGAGCAGGATTAACTATAACGCCACCCAAGGCACTGCCCAGGGGTTAGACAGGGAGTCTGGAGATATTAGCCATCCCGATGTGAACAATGAACGGGACCCCAAACGACTAACTTGCTTAGGATCCAGTGGGATCTTAATCCTTCTACCTATATAAAGCGGGTTGAATGGAAACTGATGCCTGACGTTTTGAATCACACTTTTTTCTCCATCTTTTTGGTGGAATTTTTTTTTTAAATTGTGTTTCTCTAGCCTTTCACTGGCCTTTCCGTTTAAACCCTCCCCATACTGCAGAAGCTGAGAGGATGGAAGCTGGATGGTCGAAATGGTTGGTACCGGACCCCCAACATCTGGGTTAAACTGTTGTAAAATTGTTTAAATCCTTGTACGAAGAACAGTTTCCCGAAATTCCTGCCCCTATAAACTCTTCAATGAGCTGAAATTGTTATGGAGGCGAGAATGTACCTTTTAAGTAATGATCAACACCTGACTGTTACTGTGTAAAGGAAAGAGAGTACAAAATATTGCTTCATGTACAGACCCTTCCAAGTGTCTGTACATCATCTGTGACCAACACTATCCAGGTTCACTAGACAAGAGTATGAATTGTAGGGTACTTCAGTAAATTTCAAATTTCAGGCCAGAATAGCCAATATGGAAAAATTATAATTTCTAACATTTTGACGTAAAATTTTAACTTCCTTACGCCACCCTTATAGCCCATCACCTTAATGCTGTTTTACAGGGTATTACATGATGTGGGCTGGTAGATTTTCAGCTAGTCTCTAGTCCCGGTCCTGGAAGTCAAGCAAAGCTTATGGGTTAAGGGGTTCATCCACTAAACTCCATCTTGTAGAGGGTTGAGATTTGAATGTCAAAATCCATGCAAAACTTGATTGATCACTATGCAAACCAAATGGCGTGTCCCAGTAGATTGTTCCACTGTAAACCATTGTCTCTGGAATTCTATTAATATAACCTAAATAACGTTACTTATCTATTGAAACTAATACCCCTTTAATGAAATGAGTAGATTAAGTCAGCCTAATAATTCAAGCCGCAGAAAACTTTTTAGTATGGTTTCGTACATTTTTTTTTTTTTTTTTTTTATTTTTTTTATTCTTTATTTAACTCCAAGAAAAAATAAGTGTTGCAATAAGTAACAATATCTCTACTTGGCATTAAAGACTTCAATCAGAGTTGGGGAGAGGATCCCCCAATTTTATTTAGAATTTGAACACCCAGATAAGTAGGAATGGCTCATAAATCTTTGTATATCTACTACAGTTATCAATGAATATACACTTATCTGATTTTGCGCCTAAATATACACATAAAATGAAGGTATTTAACAGGTGAATGTTTGATTTTGCATGATTAAAATGAATATACTTTCAAGCACTTGCTATGCATCATGGGAATTGCAGTTTTTAATAGCTGGGTGCTGGGTATTTGCAGCCCTTGGTCTGTAGTTAAACTAAACCTGAAGAGTCATGAGAAGGCCTGCACAACCTGTCCCCCCTCTCCCCCCCAGATGTTTTGAACTACAACTCCCATGATTCCCTGGCTATCAGCCATGATTCCTTCGCTTTCTGTTTCATTCAAAGAATCATGGGCATTGTAGTTCAAAACATCTGGGGGGTTGCAGGTTCTGCAGGCCAGAATTAGGGTGACTAACCATCTCTGCTTAAAATAGGCATTTCACATTGGCCTAGCTGGTTTAGCTCTAAATGACCCGGTTTTTGTGTGAGTTTGACACTATTTTGAGAATTGCCTTTAAAAGTTTTGGTCCCCGTGTTACTGAATGCATCTGTTTTTGTTTGGTTTAAAAATGATGCTCTACTCTTCTTGAAACTGCAAGGGACGCTGAACTGTGTTGGCTAGAATTTATTCAAGCAAGGGCGTTGCTGGAGGGATCGGGAATCACTGTGAGAGAGTTTATCCAACGTCTTCCTGTGGTTATGTTTAAAACAGGCCTGTAGTGAATCTCCCAGCGGCCTCTGAACTTGCTCTGCATTGTAATAGGTTAAGCTGGGGGTAGCGTGATGCTACACATTAACAAAAGGCAAACCACGTTATTTCTGGATGTCTGAGCCACAGTATAAGATTGAAGAGATGCACTTTCTACAAGTTTGACATTCAGATGACCCAGATATTGAGTTGTTAAACCAGTTATGTTAACTCTTGCAGTGACTCAATCTCTAATGACCTTTATTTACTTAACCGAGAATTCTGGAACATTAACAAATTAATTGCAAATCTGAGGCCAAAAGAGCAAAATAAGAACATTTAAAAAAAAATCTGTAGTAATCTATAGGTAAATGTAAAGTGTATTAATGATACGTTTGATTATTTTCATACTGCTGCATGGCATTCTGGGAGTATTAAGAAAACACATTAATACATAGGGCAGAGATGTTCTTTTTGGCCCAAGTCCTTCACGTACCAATGTTGGGTGCCGTACTGAACACTTAAAGCTGTACTGTCGACTGTCACTCATTGTACAGAAATGGCAAAAAGTGTATCTGAAACTCTGCCTTTTGCTAAATTTTACAAAAAATCAGCACCTACATAAAGTAATGTTGTCCCTAATGTATTGTTTGATATCTTTGGAACATCAATAAAATTCTAACAGTCTAAACTGACACCGTTGTTTTAAAATCTTCAAAATAATTCTCCCTTTATTTCACTTTTATTTAATTACTGACCAGTTAGCATGTCGCTTGAAACAAAAATTATTAGCATTGAATTTTAGATCAATATTGACTTTTTTTTTTTAATTTATTTAAAATGAAATGTTTCAGAAGTTTTTGCCAACCCTTCCTTTGATTGTATGTATTGTATAGAAATGCGTTTTTTTTTTTTTCTTTCAAGTAATAAACACAAAAAACTTTAATGTTTTTTGAAGGTGCTTGTTTTGAGTGATCCACTGGTGTCATGGAGTCTGGCAGGTGTCCTTTGATGTAAGCTTATCAGGTGCTTATTTGTGGAGGGTTTCATAATAAATATCATAATAATATTCAATTTGCTGAACTTGTGAGTTCTTAAATTACCCACTGACATAAAAATTTGGGGCATTTAGTGTTCTAGGTATGAATGCTGAATTAAATTTAATTGTCATTAATTGCTTGAAACAAGGGAAAGAAAGACATCTATCTGTGAGCTATGATGACAGTATTTAGAAAGGACAGATAGCAATTTGCCTATTGGCCTATATTACACGTAACTATGTAGTTGCTTTGCCATAGAAACATTGTATGTGACGGCAGATAAGAACCATTCGGCACATCTAGTCTGCCCAATTTTGTAAATACTCTCGTTAGTCCCTGGCCTTATCTTATAGTTAGTATAGTTTTATGCCTATCCCACGCATGTTTAAACTCCCTCACTGTGTTAACTACCACTTCAGCTGGAAGGCTATTCCATGCATCCACTTCCCTCTCAGTAAAGGAATACTTCCTGATATTATTTTTAAACCTTTGCCCCTCTAATTTGTCCTCTTGTTGTGGTTTTTTCTTCTTTTAAATATAATTTCCTCCTTCATTGGTGTGTGTGTTGAATCCCTTTATATATTTTAGATGTTTCTATCATATCCGCCTGTCTCCCATACTCTGTACAATGGCATGAGCACCTCCCTCTTTCTACTGCTAATACCTCTCTCCCTATACAACCAAGCCATCCGTATTGGTAATTTATAGGATTATTGTAATCTTAATTTTTTTAATACTCCGTATCACTCTCCCTTGTTTTCTAAATTTGGCCTTTTGGAAAATCATCTCATGTTTCTTGTTGGGTTTTTTATATTTTGTGCGATTGTTTCCATAGCTGTCTTTAACCTATATGGCTGTCCCATCGTCTCTTGGAGTACATCATCATATGCTGAGTAACTATGCTTTTAATTAATGGTGCATAGATCAGTGATGAGCTCATTAGAGACAAGTATAAATCAAACTGCTCTAAAGAAGTCCCACGTAAGCATGAATCCTCAGCAAACTGCTAAACCCATTAGGATTCTGCTGGTAGCCAAAAAAACCCACATCAGCCTGGAATGCAATTTTCAAATGGATTCTGTTGTCAGGCAGCACAATGTGTGTGATCTAGTGCTCTGGTTTCTCTAATTGGATTCCGCAACAAATGAGATAATCTATTTTAACCCCTTGGTGACAGGCGTACCAGCAATACACACATCTCTGGTCCTAAAGGCGTTTATAATTTGAAAAAGGTTTATTCTCTATCACCAATGCCTATCCTTCGTACATTTTGCATACGTAGGCTTGTTTTGGCTGCGTGTACCATCTATTGCGTCTCTTTCAGGAATAATATTACAATGTTGGGTATCGTTGCCTACTGATATAGAATTTTTCTTTAATTGAACATGGTCGATTCAGTTATACACAGGAAGGGTTGTGATTTAATTATGCTTAGATGTCTAATTATGCATGTTATGCGTGTGATTTAATTATGCTTGCACACTTATATAACATTTGTTTGGCAAGTACATTCTTTGCAAGTTCCAGTCCACTAGTTAATTAAATAGTTAATATATAAGATTACAGGAGGTTGAATAAATGTTCCAAAGATTTCAGCAATGGACGTAATTAAATATATCCTCATTACTGTGAATTGTGTTAAGACTTAGAGAGAAATTATATTTCAAAATTAAAGGTTTGATCACCTTTGCAATAAGTCTAGTCTTTCTTGGTCATTTTATCCCTGTAGATATTTTAGGGGGGGAGGGTGATAGTTTCTTTTGGGTGGCAGGTTTTATTGTCTTGTATCTATGTTTTGTTTGGGAATGATGTTTCACATTGTCCGACTGGCTCTAATCCATTTCGTGATGAGTCACATTCCCAAATGATGTTTGAAGGCGCGCAGTTTGTCATTGAAATGGCATGTGCTTGGCTAAGGTAACTGTCTTTTTGTATCTCCGGGTTGTGTCTGTAACCACACAGACAACGATCGTCCAGAATACTAGCCAAAGAGCCAGTGGTCATAAAAAAATAAAATAAAAAAAAGTTTTCAAAATTGTCCTAATTTAGTAGCCTATAGCAATGCAGAGATCTAGAATTATTAATTCATTCTTAATTTTAGTATGTTTAAGTGGGAAGTTTCACTCACAGAATTCTGGATATTAGATTCTAATTAGGCAATTAATTTTGTATAATTTCAAGAGATTTATTAATCAGTGGAATACCGAAGGGGATGCTAATGCAGTGTTCTTCAGTGTTACACACCCTTCTAATGTTCTTCAAAGGGTTAAATATTAACCTAAAAACTTTGAATGCCTTTTGGGCTTGAATAACTGTTGTTGAACAGCACGATCAGAAATGAATGAAGGTGCAGTCAAATGATAAACCCTCGGCTGTTGCAGAACTGGAACACAAATTATAGGGATGTGCATGGGAAAAATGTTCGGTTCGGCATTTCAGGTAAGTGTAGAGTTAGGGGTAGGAGCAGGGTTAGGGTTACCCTACCCCAACCACTAACCCTAGCCTAACCCCAACCCTCTCCTGTTTTGCCACTTTTCAGAAATCCAAAGCACTTCTGCACTTCCAAAATTCTGCAATTCAGTTTGGTTCGGAAATTCTGCAATACAGCAATTTGGTTCGATTCGGCACTTTGGACATTCGGAAGCATCCGAACGTCTGAATTTCCGAAATTCATGCAAATTTGCATTTGGAACTAAACAAATTGCACATGTCTAACAAATAATGCTTTGCAGCCCTGCGTATCTATACTGGGCCAATACAAAGAGCTTTCATGTAAACCTGTTTATTAACAGAGCTGTACAAAGGATCCAAGGTCCATCACAGGGGTGATCTCTGAGCCCAGGCTCTGCATTGTCACATGACATCACCAAGTGGCTCACAATATGTCTGGTTATAAATGTGTCTTAGTCCACCCATTGTACAGTGTTACGGAATTTGTTGGTGCCTTTTAAATAATAATACTAACATGCAAATAATGATTTATCGATTATCACCCATTGCCTTCGTGACTCTGCTTCTTTTTTTTTTAACCCATTCATGGTTATAATACTTTGTGTTCCTGATCTATAGTGTTCCTTTTAACATTGGCAACATATATTGTTTATATTATCAAGACAATTTTACATATTCACAAATCGGACTTTACATAGGACACAAGGTCATGCGTTTAGACTGGAAGAAAGAAGATTTCGTCTAAGGCAAAAGAAACGTGTGTTTTGTTTTTTTGTTTTTTGTTTGTTTTTTACTGTAAGAACAATAAGGATGTGGAATTCTCTGCCTAAAGAAGTGGTTTTATCAGAGTCCATACAGATGTTCAAACAGCTACTAGATGCGTACTTGCAAAAAACAGAATATTCAAGGATATAATCTTTCAAGATGAGGTAATAACTGCTTGATCCAAGGATAAATCTGGGGTCAAGAAGGAATTTTTTTCCTAGCTTGATGCAAAATTGGAAGTGCTTCAAACTGGGTTATTTTGCCTTCTTTTGGATCAGCAGAAAAAAAACAAATGTGAGGAAGGCTGAACTTGATGGACGCAAGTCTCTTTTCAGCTATGTAACATACATTTTTCTTTTTTCTTTTCTTGGTTATTTTTCATTTTATAGCCCTCTAAAGGCCTTGCAGTTTGCCTTCCTAGGTGTAATTTCTCTGACATTTGGGAGGTTACTTACATCTAATCTCTCTGCACTCCCAGAGTTAAAATTGTTTAATATTTGAGTGACTCACCCATTGGTGTTGATGTCTGCTCTATGTAGCCTTTTTTGTGCTTTCTCCAAATCACTATATCCACAGATAGTTTGTACAGTGGTGTTCTGTGCAGTACAAAATCAAGAACTTGAAGTGTGATAAACCATTATGTTGGAGAACCTAGAATGGCCTGATTCTTACATAGATCACCAATTTCACTTTTAACCCCTTAAGGACACATGACATGTCATGATTCCCTTTTATTCCAGAAGTTTGGTCCTTAAGGGGTTAAACAACTCAATGTGTTTTCCACCATTCGTTGTTTGATTTGGAAGTTTTACAGCCAATTGCAGCTAGAGGATGTAAATGCCAGATTCCTTCTGCACTGTACATACCACTGTTTGTTCATAATATTCCATGGTTCGTTGACCGAAGAAGTGACTAAATTACTTGAGTTGTAACATGGAAAATTTTACTAATAAGAGTAAAAGAAAAAATGTGGCAAATCCTAGGAGATTCATTTACAGATCTAGTGGACAGAATAACGTACAATCTTGGGCATGCCTAATTGTGTTCGGAAACTGTGAGAGGACGTCAGAACTACCCCAGCAAAGCTGAAAGAATGCAGTCTGCTGACTGATTCCTAGTATTGAAAGTCATTGGAACTTCTGTTCTCATAATGCTCATTATGCAGGTTTTATATCATGGGCATCCCAATTCAAAAGAATGTTATCAAATAACTCTCTTCACTAGTTCACCGGTGAATATCTGATCTGGATATCGCCCAGTGAAATACTGATCCAAACTGAAATTTAGCTGTATAATGTAAGCAGCGGCTAACTGTAATATTTACAGCATACTGTTGTATTTTTTTTTTTTTTTGTTTAACAAAATTACCAGTCCTCTAGATCTACATCCATATGCCCTTAGGTAGAAATGCTATAATGTTCTCATGTGATTGTTGTGAAGTTGTATCTGGAAGAGTGTTCCTTAACTTTATCATCTAAGTGACTAAGAGCCCGTGGGTTGGTTAGAAGGGCCCACGATAAGAAGTGTCTTGTTAGTAAATCCACCCTGTAATGCCCCATTAAAGGGACACTCCAGACTCCAGTTTGCTAACGTGCTTTATTTGTGAAGAAATTGGCACTTTTATAAATTAACCTGGTTACACCCCCTTTTGCTGTCACTCAAACAACGGGTCCTGTTACTTCATGGTTTGCTTAGCTAAGTGGAGCTAAACTCAAAAGGTATCAACTGCCCAGAGCACCTGCCTTGCAAAATAATTCTCATTGAGCTTCATTGGAAGTCTGTGATTGGACAGCCACAGAAAGTCTGGGCGGAGTTAGAAGGGGAGGGCTTGAAAAGGCTGCAGACAAGATACTTGAGAAGCTCGTTTTAGATATACCCCCAATGCAGAAATAAATGTATGTTGTCATGGGAGGTATATCTACTAAACAGTGCTTTTATTTATTTCTATTTGGGCCATGGAGTATCCCTTTAATGTGCAGAATGAACAATATTAAATACAATGGCAACAAAACTGCAGATGTTTGAAAAAAATATAAATTCCCATGAGGCTTAGCCAGTCTTTAGACTAGTAAACAATCCCCTGTGATAACAAGAGTTGTGATGATTACCAAGCAACAGTTGGTAGAGAAAGCTGGTAGGTGATCTTTTCCGTCCAAGAGAGTTCACGTAAGGTGTGGCAGCGAAGATACTTTGTAGCTCTGTTTTGGATGAGTTACATTTTAGAAAATACTGCGACCAATCTCCTGGAATTAAACTAATTTGATTCATTTTATTTACAGATTTGGTAAATTTAAAAAAAAATTCATATATATGTATATGTGTTTATACACATGTCTCATTTAGGCTAATTTATATGGAATTACTTAAGGTTGTTTAAATATTTGCTGAATTCCATCCCACCTTATTTTAGCAGTATGTGACCTTGAAAGGTCGTCCATTCATTAGCTGTAAGAAGAATAATAAGCAGGTCTGTTTTGGAGTTGCTCTTGATTTAAATTTCCCATTCTGGTTGGGGGAGCCTGAAGCAATCCTTTTATGTAAGGAAGCTTTAGACTAACTTTCAGGAAATCCCACAGGAAAATAATTGGGGAAATGTTAATCACTTTGTCACGTGTACACCACAATCACTTTTAAAGCACTGCAGCCGAATCCAAATTCACAATGTTACTCTGACCAGGTTTAAACTGATGGGGCCGTGTAATGTTGGACAGAGAATTTAAAGCCGGGGCTTTGCAGAAATATTTTACTTTGAATGTATGTAATAGTTTGTGATTTATGCTCTAAACATCGATTGTAGTAAAATGAGCAGGACCATGCTTCCGGATTTATTGTATAAAAAGGTATTCTGCAGGCAGTCTTTAGGGCTGTATGGCATGATAATTCTCGATCCATAGCATGCTGGCTAATCTATCTAGATAATAATAATAATAATAATAATAATAATAAAGACTAAAGTGTCGGCTATACATATAGTCAATGGAATACACTGCTGAAACTGGAATACAAATGGCCTAAATAAAGTCCAGGATTCCTTTTGTGTATTTTGTTTTATATTTGTGTTATGTTTTATTTTAAATTCTTTTTGGTTTAATCTTTTATCCATTTCCTCTTGATGTGGTTTTCATTTGGGGCTTAATTGTGCTGTATCAACTTCTCAGAAGATTTAAGAGGTCCTACAGGAAATTTAGCTAGCTTACTCTGCACAAAGTCACCTGGAGAAGAGAACAGCCAACGATAAAAGCTGAACTCACAACTTATATCTGTGCAAGCTTTGTGTTCATTGTAAAATTCTGCATCTCGTTCATGTTCCTAGTGGGGAATACCTGGAATGTACAAGGGATGGCTAAGCATTTTTTGAATTTGATCATTAAAACTTGCAGTTCTGTGTGTAGCTACAGAGCATGATTAATAACCCATGTATAACAAAAAAACATTTTTCTGCCATAGTAGTGTCTCTGTGTGTGTGTGCTGGGTATAAATTGTGTGTGGTGGAGATGAAATGTGTCTGTGTGTTTGCTGGGGATGTAGTGTGTGTGTGTGTGTGTGTCTGTGTGTGCACTGGGGATGTAGTGTGTGTCTGTGTGTGCACTGCAGCCAATACACTTGCCTATACACTGTCTGTGTATATGAATGCGTGTCAGTGTTTGTATCTGTGTGTCTGCGTCTATATATGTGTCAGTGATTGTATCTGTTTGTGTATCTGCATGTGTGGCAGTGTTTGTATCTGTCTCTTTTTATATCTGCACATGTATCAGTGTGCAACTGTATCTATGTCTGTCCATCTGCATTTGTGTCAGTATATGTATATCAGTATATATCAAACAGTGAATCACATGCAGATATTGACACACACACAGATGCAGACACACACTGATAAGCCTACAGATACAGACATATACACACACATACTGACAGATACACACACACACTACATACATGGATAGACATATACACACACTATCCGTTACACATGCAAACAGATACACACACTACACATACAAGATACACTCTACACACATATGGATGTGCTCGCGCGCACACAGATATACACACATTAAAAAAAAAAAATTAAGCCACCCAGCTTCTTACCTTCTGCTGGCTGTGGCTGGTGGAGTTGCTCTCCTGGTCCGGCCCCATTCTCGCGTCTCCTTCCTCCTGTGCGGCATCTCGGTGTGTGTGAGCTGGGAGGAATCAGCTAGGATAGGAAGGGGCCCGGTTGCGCTGTTAAAGTGCCACAGCACACGACCGGGCCCCTCATTGCATACGTCCATTGGGTGGCCTAAGAGCATGGGCCACCTGATGGACCTTCACACAGGTTCCCAACCCGTGTGGTGCTGCTGCACTGCCACCAAGGGTTGGGAAATTCTGTTTTAGATGATGACTGGGCAAAATGCCACCCCTGACAGAGTGCCACCTGGAGCCATGGCTCCACAGCCGTCTATGGACGGGCCGGCCCTGGGGGGTGGGAAGCAAATGCGCATGTGCGGTGATGGCCACACTCGCATTAGGACTCCTCCTTCCGGCCCCCCCATAGGAAAGCATTATATAATACTTTCCAATGGGGGTTTTGGGTGAAGCCAGATGTCCTCATTCATAGCATGAGGGCGGCCCCGTCCGTTAGATGCCTTATGACCCGGAAGTCCCTCTAGTGCATAGGTGTCTAACCCACTGATAACAGTGTGGCCTGGTTGCCGTCCGCACTGCCGGGAGGCAGGGAGCCCACTATGCTCTATGCTCCTGCTGGACAGGTCCCTAGAGTGCCTAGCAGTGAGCCAGTCGCCGGGCTATGATGTCATGCCAGCATCGGCATCACTGCTGGGCACTTGCGGGACCTGTGCAGTAAAAGCACAGAGGTTCCAGGCTAGCAGCAACCACTGGCCACCAGGGACAGAAGATCCATTTCTGCCCTCCCAGAGCAAGGTAGGGAGGCTAAGTGGACCTCTTTAGTACTAAATGTGTGTGTATGTGATTTATTTTTTTTATTTTTTTGTGTGTGTTTTGTCTGTGACTGTGGCAGGGGTCTGTGTGTATGTCTGTGATTATGTGTGTATTTGTGATCATGTGTTTGTATAAGTGTGATTGTGTGTGTTTTTTTTTGTGTGCAGAGGTGTGTGATTTTGTGTATCTGATTGTATTATAGGTCTGTAAGTGTGTGTGTGTGTATGTACATATGTGATTATGTGTGTATGCATGTGAGTGTGTGTGGGTCTGTGGTTATGTGTGCATATGTATATACATATGTATGTGTTTAGTAGATAGCTCCCTAATTTGATATCCTTAAATATTCCAATCACACAAGGATGAAAATAAGGGAGTTATCTACTAAACAAGCTCTTGTGACTGTGTGGTAGATAGAGGTAGAGTTAACCCTGAAAGGTAATTATTGCAGTTTATTAAAAAGTACAATAATTACCTTTTGCAGGGTTAAGGGACCTGGGACACTGGTGCCTATAGTGTCCCTTTAACCATCCCTATATGAAGGGCGGGTAATGGTCACCTATTCAAGCCCCTGTAGGATCCTAATCCTTCTCTGTGTAGCCATGTCTGAGACAAGTAATGCTGCCTTCCCATGATCTCTTACATTGTTCTTTAGGCAGGGATTTCCTTTAGAAAATGTTGTTGTATTCATTCATAGCCTCCAACGCTGCAAATCTGGCTTTTGTCAGTCCTGTTTGCCGCCTGTTTCACATCTACACAGACACTGTTAGGTATGTGTGTGGTTTTATTTTTATGTCTGTGACCTAATTCCTTGCTACCTCGGGAGAAATTGTCACGTGTTGTCACTAAATGCTAAGCAGGGTCATTTCTTAAAGCAAATTCTGTTAAGTACCTGTCTGGGAGGGGAAAACACATGAATTGTATTTTATTTGGCAATTAACAAAGAAGCTTTATGTACTGGATCATGTTCCACTTTGGGTTTTTTTGTTTGTTTTTTAAAGTAAAACTTAGTGTGCCAGTACTGGCTTATGAAGATTTAAACATCTGACAGAAATCTAAAGTGGAGATAATCCTATCGTGTTTCTAATATTTCAATGTTCATTTTTGTTTAGTTAAAGTTTCATTCACTCAGTACAGCCTTACATATTGCTGGTAATAATGTTCCATCATTTCGTTTTATTTTGTCAATGTACCATTACCTCATTGATGGAACAATCCAAGCACCATAATTACTTCAGCCCACTGTAGTAATGATGGTGCCGGGAATGTCCTTGCACCCTTCCAGTGTTAGTAGTCAAATAATTTAAGAATGGTTTGACAACTTACCTGCTGGTTGCTGTTCCTCTTCTGGCCAGAGGTTCTGGTAAGGAGCCACATTTAGCTCTGTTACGTTAAGCACTGCTCCTCTAGGCCTAGCTCAGGCAGAGAGCTGCTGGGTCTCTGAGAGGCTGGGAGCTGCAGCCAGCCGGACCCCAGTTTCGTTGGCACCTAGTGTTGCTTTCACGTGATTGTATTGTGGGGTTGTGTTTAGTTTTTAATTATTTAAAAAAAAAAAAAAAAAATCTCTAAGATCCCTAAATAAGAGAAAAATAAAAGTAATGAAACAAAGCATGGGCTGATCAAATGTTAACATCCCGGAAATAGAAAACCGCCATATATTGAGAACACCGTACGTATCACTGGGAACATTTTAATAATCGAACCAGTATACATTATTTTGCTATAGAAGCCTGTATACCCTGATAGCTTTGATATTTTTGACAAATTTTGTGTCTTCGTATTTGGATTTGGTGAGGACAATAATTCACTGTTCTAGCTGATATGGAATTATCGTAGTTTGGAGATTACATCATGGAAGTCTGTTCAATGCCTAAATGTCACTTTTAAATGCAACTCCTTTTAACAGCTATAAACACAGTAGCATCCGTAGTCCAACACATTTTATTTTTATTGTGACCACACAATATATTGTAATATCTGGTTGTGACAAGAATGCAGCCTTTTCTTTTTTGTAAAAAGTGACATTTTTGTTGTTCTCGTTTAGCATATGGTACCAGTTGGCTTTCGTGTCTTTTGTATAACCTGACCGTTTCCTGCTGTTTGTCAGACAACACAGACGTAGAGTATGTATTTGGCAAAGATTGTAATTACTGAACACAAGGAGCAGGGAGAGGTTTTTATTGATGTGCTTGCTGTACTCTGCTTTGAATACATTGCTTGGCTAATTATTGCTGGCTGCTATGGGAATAATTAGTTACATTTGTTGGTAGCAAGTCAAAACTGCATAGAGTGTGCAATAGTCATTGCTTGTAATAAGTGAAATTGGGAGGCTTTATGAAATCCATAAAGGACCAATGGTATGCAGTACTATCGCAGCAATCCGGTCCCAATAATATTGAAAATACAATATATCCAGCATGAAAACTATTTTGTTTATATATATTTTTCTTTTTAATTATTTTTTAAAAACTGTAAAATCATTTCTATCGATAAGTTGTTAGGGGTGTGATAATATCAGAGTGAGAATTCTTGAAAGAAATATGTAGAGACACAGTCCAGCTGGGTTTCCAAATAAACTGAAAATACAATTCTAATATGCAAAAGAACTTTTAATGTATCTTTATTATAGCTTCCAGAAAGATGACTTGGCCTTGTGACACACAGATAACTAGGGACTGTTGGAGGTAGGTTATAGAAGTGCTTCCCGCCAGTGGTGTATTCTGGTTTTGTGTTGCCCTAGGCATGACAAAACTCAGACCCCCCCCCTCTAAATTTCACTTCCTTTTAAAAACCAACACGCTCTTTGCCTGACAGACATGCCTTCACTGATTCATACACTGACATACACTCATTGACTGTCATTGTCACACACACTGTTTAACCAACATACACACTCACTGACAGAAACACACACACTCCCATTCACTGACAGACATCCACTTACTGACACACTAACTGGCATACACATTCACCAATGCACACTAACTGACAGACAAACATTCACCTACAGATACACATACAGTCACTGACAGACGCACACTCACTCAGTGTCAGATACACACTGACAAACACATACACACTCACTGACAGACACATATACATTCTGTGTCAGACACACATTCGCTAACAGACATACACCTTGACTAACAGATACACACTCGGTGACAGACGCATATACACACTGACAGACATACACATTCACTAACAGACATACACACTCTCACTGAAACACACTCAATAATAGACACAGATACACTAATACACTCCCCAACAGACACACACCCACTAACACACTTACTAACAGGCATACATAATTTTACTGACACACACTGACCAACAGACACACACTAACACACTAACAATTTTTTTTTCTTCCAATCCACCCAGCCTCCATACCTTTGTTGGAGTGGATTCTCCATTTCCCTGGGATCCAGTGGGGATTCTTTAACTGCCGGAGGACAGGCATGTGGTCAACTCAGAGAGGGCTCTAATTAGTGATGCCGGAGTGACATAATGCTCTGGTATAACTGTGTGGCGCAGGGAAAGCTCAGGGGAGAGTGCTCCCTCGCTGCCTGCCTCCTGCATCAGGTAGATGCCAGCCTGAGGTGGTCAACCGGCCAGCTTCTGGGCCCCAAAGGACAAGAGGCTGGGAAGGGATTTGCCAGGGCGTTTGAGGGGCGGCTTTTTTTGACGCCCCCCCTGAAAGTGCCGCCCAAGGCAAATGCCTTGTCAGCCTCGCGTTAAATACACCGCTGTTTTCAGCCACCATTGCCATCTAGATTGGACAGAATCTCACTTTAAAATAAAATCATATATACTACATTAAAAAAAATATCTACAACACAAACTAAAAATCAAAATAAGTATTTTAAATCACTGGTTGTTCAGCTGATTGTTTTTTTTTCTTGAATTATGGTCTTCTTATTCCTTCGATTTTCATATTTTTTTTATGCACACTTTGCAGGTTCATTTTAATGTTCGCCAAACCCCACATTGTTAATTAAGTTCATTTTTTGTTTCCTTTCCCATTAAAAACCACACAGTAGGATCCTGCCCCAAGTACAGGTCCGACTGCTTTTTCCAGCTGTACTATTGCTGGTTGGATGTAGTTTAGTATTTATGAAGCTGCCAAAATATCATTGACAGTCTAGCACTGTACTTTGTGTTCCGCCAGTGAGTCACTTCTATTAAAAGTCCTTTTTTATTTATTTATTAACAGACTTTGTTCTTTGTAGAACTTTATTGTTCCAATGTCCATAAACACTGTGAATCCCAGGAATCAATCCTATTTAGAGATACATGACAAAAACATTATTATGGAAATCAGCCAACATGCTAAAGATAAACTATTGGTTCTCGATATTGTCTTCACCACTAGAATATGTCATTGGTAGAAAAGAAAGCACATATGTTAGATTGGTTAACATTGGAAGCACTTAAATATCTTTTTAATTATATTGTATTTACATCTATACCCCCAAAACACAGCAGATTTCTCAGCAGTAGAGAAATCCAAATGTATTCTAGTTTGATATTATTATCGAGATCAAATTCTGCAGTGGTTTAGTTTGAATTCTTACTTCAACACACAGGTCGTAAAAATGTGTTTTATATAAATCCACCAAGCAATACATTTGCCTGTTTTTACACTGCACTCTCAATATGTATACAGTTGCTAAAAATACCTGGATAATAGCAATACATAGGAAATCTAATATAGAATATGATGTACTTCTTCATATTTCACTGAGGTTTTTTTTGTTTTTTGGAACACTATAGTCACCAGAACAACTTTAGCTTAATGAAGCAGTCTCATTGCTCAATTCCCTGCCATTTAGGAGTTAAATCACTTTGTTTATGCAGCCCTGGACACATCTCCCTGCACGCGACTTACACAGTAGGGATGTGCATGGGCAAAAAATTTGGTACGGTACTTTGGCAATTCGAGACTTCGGCAATCCCGGTCTTCGGACATTCCCTAACCCTACCCCTAACACTAACCCTACTCCTAACCCTACCTCTACCCCTGCTGGATAATGTACTCTAATATTTTTCATATCTAGATATGATCTATATAGCACCGTAGCATATACTCAAGATATTTATCATATCTAGATATGAAAAATATCAGAGTACATTATCCAGTAAAAACAAATGAGAAAACAGCTAGCCTGGTATTCATTATGTCCCCGTTTGGCACCCATGTTTATCCATCCTGTGATAGATAATAGCCATACACATATATGCATAGCAATACCTCTCTCTCAAGGATGATGCCATCCGCTTGGTTTAATTCACTCCTTTTTAGATGTTCATCAGCGATGTTTCGAACCCACACGATATGTGACTAGTCTATCAAACTATAATAGACCACACATGTTTTCATTGGCACAGAGATGATTCCCTCTCTCTCCTCACACGGCATTCTATTTCGTACATGGCCTAGTCTCTTAGTGATGATCCAATCCTCCCGGTTCAATGCTCACTAGTGATGTCTTTATTTATACAATATGCCAATAGCTTGCTGTGTCGTAATAGACACCCGTTTTAAGGGCATAAAGGCAACTGTCTGACTATATCATAATGGACTAGCACAGCATTTACCCACCTGGGGATGGTCTTTTCAATCCAAGCAGGCAATATTATGCTTTAGTATATGATATTATTAATTTAATGGGTACAAGTACACAGATCGATTATTATACCTTGCATCAAATATATACAAAAACCTCTATGAGAACTTATCGTACCATATTCTTGTGAGAGAACCTAATTAATTTATTAAGTGACCTACAGAATGTCAGGATTACTAGTAGATCAAGCACACAGAATTATATCACACCTAGGACTAAAGGTAACGTCTTACCGGGCCTTAGACTGGCCGGATTTAACGTACCAGAGAATAGTCAGAATACTTGCTGAGGTCAGGGACACAGGAGGAGATACAACGGTGAGGGAAAGCCAAAAGTCAGGGATACCAGAATACAGGGAAGTCAAAATGAAGCCAAAGTCAGAAACCAGAAATAAACACTCCGGAACACTCTCTCCAATAACCTACTAAGGGAAACTACGACAGGGTACTGATCAAAGGGTAATTTGGGTTTAAATAACCCTTCTAGAGTTGTAATTGGCTTATATGTGACCTCTGACCCCAAAACGTGAATGCACGTCCATGACGCGACGCCGCATGCACGTAAGCGCCATCTTTAATATGGGCATGGGGTATTTCTTTAATAGAATTGGAACCACAGCGGCTGGCGTCTCTGATAACGCCGCACACGCCGGGAACCGAGATGGAACGAGGTCGGGTCTTGATCTACTGCGGGTGAGGAGTGTTTATTTCTGTCTGCGTGACCGCTGGTTTTCAGTGCGGTCACACAGACCGAAGCCCGCAGCACCGTGACACAGAGATCGATTATTATGCCTTGCATCAAATATACATACAAACCTCTATGAGAACCTATGGTACCATATCCTTGTGAGAGAACCATCATTGTGGTGAGAGAACTTTTGCCAATAGCTTGCCGTTTAGTAATAGACGCATGTTTTAAAGGCATAAAGGTGACTGTTTGACTATACCATAACGGACCAGCACAGCATTTTCCCACCTGGGTGGGCTTTTCAATCCAAGCAGACAATGTTATGCTTTAGTATATTACACATGACAAATTAATAATAAGTAGACTACTACATAGTTTTGACATTATTCCTTCAGTGGATACATTTCATAACGTTCATTCACAAATATTGCCACACACTCTCCACCAGTAGCTTTGATTGCTTACATGAGACTGGGGAGGTGTAAACGAATCAATTGACTCTCATTAAGGCGGTCATACATACCACATGATGTGGACACAAACCATTGTCCTTATTATTGAGACCACGTGGGATTTCCCTTTATAAACGGAACAGACCTCATTGCAAGTTTTTTTCCCCCTGACGAAAGTGCATATATCTACGCACCGAAACGCGCATCGGTTTATTCTTTATCCTGCTTTTTGACACTATGGGCACAGTGCTTAATTACCTCACTTTGGCACTAATTACATGTTCGGTTACATCCAAACACTTTTAATATCCTGTACACTGGTTCATCAATATGCTAACTGATTAACCATCTTTTTCTTTTCCGATTACCTATCCAGTTAGATTTTCAGGGAGAGAGGCTTATCTTTATCTTTCCTTCCTTCACTTTCTCCTGTCTTTTGATGCATTCGATACCTATAATGATTTGATTTTGATTAGTTTGACCAATTATTATTTGATATTTATTACACTTTTTTTTTTTTTTTTTGCACTTTATCTCCTATTTCATAACATTGATTAGAGACGGCTTGGATAATTAGAAATTTAGACAATCTTAATCATTAGGTTTGGACAGGAGTCTGTATAATTTACACGCATCTGCCTCATATTATGCCCATTTTGGCAATATACAATAAAGCCAGGTATGTGCTTGGTAGACTTGCAGTGCAAGGTATAGGAAAGCCTTATAAAGCTTGGATATTTTCTGTATGTAGTTAGTTTGTGTAAAAAAAATAAATAAAAAAAAATTAAAGTTCGGATTTTGTTTTGTTATTACTGCCTTTTATTGTCATTATTATTTTACCAGTCTATACTATAGGATACTGGTTTAAATCCAGGGAGCATCCTTCTCACTTTTGTAAGAAGACATTGGCCCTTTATTTTTCTTTGTTTTCCCTCCTTTATTAGTATTTCCTACTTTCTCAAAAGAAAATTTCAAGAAAATCTTTTCCGTACCCTTTTTCTAAAAATTGGTTAGTTAGAAGTTTGGCTTGTTCATAATACTTTTCTCTATCAGTGCAGTTTCCTCTTAATGTTGTATACTGGCTTTTGGGTACTCCTTAAAGCCATCTTGGGTGGTGACCACTATTGGCTCCTATAAAGCTGTTAGTATCTGTCTATTTAAAAAATGCCTTTGTTTTAATATTAAAAGTCTAAAAAAATCAATTAGATTTTTCTCAAAAGTAGGGGTGAAAACAAGAGATAAAATATTATTATTATTATTATTATTATAACTGAAAAAGTCACTGAGAGTTTATTTTGATCCATTCTAAATAATGAGAATGTCATCAATGTATCTCCGCCATAGCACCAAGATTGCCCCATAGGGATTATTATTCCATATTGTCATACGTTCCCAATTTTCATAAAAGTGTTGGCATAACTAGCAGGAGATAAAAACTTTTAAACATCTGATTGAAAATGAAACCATTTTGTTTTCACGCAGGCTGTGTCAGTCACAGCCAGGGGAGGTGTGACTAGGGCAGCATAAGCAGAAACAAAAGTGATTTAATTCCTACATGGTAGAGAACGGAGCAGTAAAATTTGAGAGGCATGATCTCTACACCAAAATTACTTACTTAAGCTAAAGTTGTTTTGATGTCTATAGTATCCATTTAAGCTCCTCCCATAACCAGACATATAACATACCCTAATTCCAACCTCAAACCCTAAATGTGTTTTATACATCACATTGTGTAAACTACTCATCAGGTGTAATAACCCTAAGCCAGCTGTATTAACCCTTCACCCCCACTACATTAAGCCCTGCATCCACAGCAGGTCTCCTTCACTGTGCTGAATAACTAAAGTAGAAAGTAATTAAACCCCAGCGCTTGCTTCAAATCACAGAGAATCCAATACAAAATTACTCTAAACTACTAAAATGGAAAAAAAAAAATCAGAGGCCTTACATATATTGAAAGTTAGCATTGCCCTGACATGGAAGCGATCAGATCATTGGGATGTTGTAAAGATTTTTATAGGACTAAAGGGCTAACTTTATTAAATAAATCTCTGAACTGTTTTAGTTGAGTTATCAATTTCTTTTTCTTTCGAAAGCTTATCTACAACTTTCAGAAGCATTTATAGAACAAATAAGAAGAATCTAAACATGTAGACCCTATAGATATGTGTTCTATTTCCTCCAGTAAGGGAGATAACCCTCTAATATTTAATAAAAAAAAAAAAATCAAGTGTTCTATTCACCCAAAGGGAGTAGAATATGAAGAGTCAAGTATTCTTACAACCAATAATAATATTTATTGGTTACAAAGCTCTCAAAACAAAAAACAAAGTAAAAACATTTGAAGGGAAAATTTCATAACTCGGTTCGTAATATTGATTTCCACACTACAGGAAATACAAGCAACAAAGTGTATAACAGTAGCTGTATCTTTATACAATTGTTAGAAATCGTTAAGTAACAATCTCTATGTATAGAAAAGATACTTTAAAAAGTTTCTTTTCCCAGCAATAATTTAATTTACCATAAAGCAGTGTATTTGGAGCAAGATAATTGTAAACTCCTTTAATCTTACAATTAATCTTTTGTTCCTGGAACATTTTGTAATTTATTGTTAAATGTCCCCATTTATAATGCTGTAAAGCACTGCGGAATAAGTTGGCTCTATAAAAATGCTAATAATAATTGAGTCCCAATTAGAAATTAATTTTAATATTAATTTAAGCTTTTGCTGTAAAATAGCAATATCTCACACTATAAATAGGCTATTTTCACAGCAACAACTCTATTGCTTGTTCTAAGACAGTTGTATCTGAATTAGGAAGATTGGGCCATGATGGGTCACTAGTCCAGTTACCTGCTATAGAGTGCTGCCATCTGTGTCAGAGAAAATTAAATTCAATAGATTTTTACCATACCTTATCCATTTAGGAATCTAACCTGTCCATGCCCCGCTTAAAAGATAATAAAACTTACCTTATTTTAAGCAATGCGCAGGTCTTCTGGCCCTGCTCCTGATCCGCCTCCTTGCCTGACACCTTCAGAATTGATAATCTCATCCAATCCAATACATTCCCATAGGAAAATCAATGGATTGGCTGAGATCATCAAGGAGGTGGGGTGGGCCAATCGTCATCTTCTCATAGAGATAAATCGATGCATCTCTATGGGGAAAGTTCATAGTCTCCATGCAGAGCGTGTAGACTCTGAATGTCAGTCACACTGTGCAGCACTGTCTCGGGAAGCATTTCTAGTAGCCATCTGAGGAATGGCCACTGGAGGTGCCCATAAGGGGCTATCTAAACACTGCCTTTGCTCTAAAAAGCCAGTATTTATAGCAAAAAGGCTGCAGGAACAAACTATACTCACCAGAACTACATTAAGCTGTAGTTGCTCTGGTGACTATTGTTCCCCTTTAAGCATGAAAAATTACAGCTAAATATTTTGGCCAAACAGTAAAAAATTTTTACAAATGTTCCGTTGGTGCCTGGCGTATCCCTTTAAGATTGTACTTTTTTTCTGGTGGCACCTTGCCCATAATTAATGAACAAGACACACAATAAAATGTATCAAAACAACAACATTGAGCTAAATTTTTTGCATTCGGTTGTTTGGAACATTGGTCCTGGCTCATTGCCCAGGATAATACAGCAATAAAGTAAGTATCAATTTGTATGAATCTCTAGCTAGATGATTGATGTTACTTCATCCCATTTGTCCACATTGACTGCAAATCTTAATTATAAAAAAAAAAAATAGAATGGAAAAAAATAGCTTAACATGTTGGGCAAAGCTTATTATTTTAAAGTGGCTTTGTCATGGCGATATTGATTGTGAGCATAATGATATAAGTTAAAATAGGAACTGCTTTCCAACGTTGTCAAAACTTGACAATAGGCCGAGGTTCCACCATTAAGTTTTCACTTCTCACTTCTTTAGCAGCTGAAGGAAACTGGCATCTTCTCCTGGGTCCCAAAAGTTGGTCTATAGCAGGTGTAGGCAGTAGTGCCCTCAGCCCTACATCATCCATCTTGTTCGTACAACCATAGTGCTGGCCAAGCAGATGGGGAGAAGTATCCCACCACATCTGAAGTACCAAAGTTTGCTTGCCCTTGTTCTATACAGTGTTCTTCTGTCCTTTCCTAGTAGGCTGCTGCATTTGTATCGTTGTCACACAAGTATAAAGTCACCTTAATTTATTATAATTATTACGCCATCCTTATCTACTTTTTATACATTCTTCTGTCCTTGCCAAGAAAATTAAGAGTGGTTTCAGATGTTGCGGATGACAATATATTGTTAGCTGTTATAATTACAGCATTATTTTCACTGTTCTATTATCCCCTTTTTATTCAGTACTATTCTGTCTAGGTCAGTGGTAAGCAGCCTTTGGCACTCCAGAAGTTGTGAGCTACACTTCCCCTGATGCTTTCTCAGCGTTATGGCTATAAGAGCATTATGTGAACATCAGGAGTAAGGATGGGTTTTTGGTCACAACTAGTTTTTAACTTAATGCAGTACTGTTGCCTTACTAGAATGTTAAGTCTCTTAAAGGAACAGCTTACAGATAATTATGCTCAGTGTTTTTTTTTATAATGAATGTTTGTTTTTTTGTTTTTGTTTTTTAAATCATGACGTTCCATTAACCTACTTTTCTGTTATTCCCTCTCAAACTGATATGTTTCCCTTTTTGCTCCAAATATACTGCTGTACGTGATGTCCTGGCATTGGTTTCTGGGATATGAAGTTCAACTATTTACATTTTACAGCAGAAAGCGGACACATTGAACTACAACTCCCAGAAACCCTTCAGGTTCAAACTGAGCAATGACCGTTGACTGTTACATATAAGGAAAAGTATTCCCTGTTTGTCTTTAAGTATTTTGTGACAATTCAAGCTCTCAGGAAAATAATAATATATGGGGAAGAAAATTAACACCATGATCTATTAGATAAAGTTTATCTTTAAAATATTAGAGCAGATTAGATAAAGTTTATCTTTGGAGACAGAGCTGCTTAAGCATTAAGCTCCAAAGGAGATCCAGTGCTTAATGTGTTGTTGTTATTATTATTGTATAAATAATACATACATACATGTGTAGTTTGCACTTTACATTATATACTTGAGTGTTGGGTTAAGTGTAGTAGTTTTACAGTGTTTAAAATTTATTTTGTGTTAGCAGTTGTAGAAAAGCAATAATGTTGTGAACTCCAATAATGCTGGCAAAGCAGGGTTGATGTAGTCCATAACAGCTGGAGTGCCAAAGTTTGCTTGGCCGGGGTTAGAAGATAAGTATGGGAACTGTGTAAGCCCATGAGTTAGAAGTTGCAGTAGTTCTGGCAGGTAAGGATTAATCTGTGCTATATAGACTGAAGCACACGAAGAGAGACATGGGTGAATTTTTGTAACCTTTGAAAAGATGCACCCTACACCGCAATGAATCTCTGTGAGGAATATTTCAGTTGCCTGGAGTTCACGAGATTCTTTAAACGTTCCTTTTCATTAATAGCTTCTAGACAAAATATCAAGTTATCTAGGGAGATATCTAAGGTGTTCAGAAACTTTCTGTTGTACATTTGGTAACCGTGACTGTGTGGAATGATAGACATGAAATAGAGGGAACTAAAAAGATTTTTAGACTTGAGTCTATGTTTTTGATTAGCCGATTTGGGTACTGTTAAGGTTGGATGACTTGATATGAACACTTGGTAATGGAGTAATGCCAGAAGTTAGCTTGTTACTAAATCAATTACTTGAATTTAAAGGAACACGATAGGGTCAGGAAATAACATATATTCCTGACCCTATAGTGCAAAACCCACCATTACGGTATCATGCTCCCCCACCTCCCTTAGCCCTCTTAAAAGTTAATAAAACTCTCTGCCGGCATTGGCCCCGACCCCTTGGTGACATCATAATTGCCGATTTTTAGCCAATCCAATGCTTTCCCACGAGGAAAGCATTGGATTGGCTAAAATCGGCAAGTGGAGGAGCCAAATGCCATTTTGGCCAATCGGCACCTCTTCATAGAGATGCATGATCTCGATGAGAAAAATTCTGCGTCCCCATGCAGAGTGTGGAGACGCTGAACGGCACTGCTGCCTACTATGCAGCACTGAGCCAGGAAGCACCTCCAGTGGCTCCAGTCACTGCTTAGTTGTGCTAACATCCGGTATCCTCATTGAACTGCTGTTGGAGCATTTGTAAGGAATAGAAAATGGAATTGCTTTAAAGGATAGTGCAGTGATTTGAGGCCAGTTGGAAAGTTAAACTTGTTAATTAGTGTACAGACTCCATAGGTTGATCAGCTTGGCTGTTTATTATTGTAGACTCAACAAAACATTGTACACTTCCCCTTTTCACTTCTTTTAAAATCAGCTCAGATTATCCTTCTGCTTTTTAAGTAAATCTTCATGATCCTGACATTAAGATCACTGGATTATGTAGAATAGCTGTTCTGTTGAGGGTTTTCACCAATGGATTTTTTATTTTTGTTTTATTACAGATGACAGTGCTTCGGCGTCTAGCACCATGGAGGTGGCGGATCGCATCGCTTCGCTGGAGCAGCGTGTGCAGATCCAGGAAGACGAGATCCAGCTGTTGAAGTCTGCCTTGGCTGATGTGGTTCGGCGGCTAAATGTCTCTGAAGAACAGCAAGCCATGCAGACTAGGAAAGGACCCACCAAAGGTAAATGGGGGGGAAAAAAACGTTCAACGTTATGCATGTATGTCCTTTAGCGCCAAGTCGTTTCATGGGTTTTTTTTGTTTGTGTTTGATTTTATTTTTTTTTTATTCCAAAATATAATTAACTTTTTAGGTTTCAATTTTAAAAAATAAATCAAAACCTTGAAATGGACATTGACGTATATTTGTATACTCTTAGACTTGACGTGGAATTATTTCTTCATGTCCTTTGCCATATACTCAGACCGCTTTGAGTGTTTCAGCCTTTAGCTATATCTTATTTTAGACCTTGTATCGAGATTCATAGGCAGACAATCATTGGTAACAAAGTATGAGGCAGATGCAGTACGGTATTTGCGCATATTCCAGCAAAAAAATTAGCGTAATCCATAATGAGAAAATTAGCAATGGGGTTTATAAAAATGGCACATATGACAGTTACAGTTCAACGCCTGTTTGAAAATGTTTTAAATGAGTTTCCAGAGACTTTAGGAATTGTATTGAATAATGGACTGCAAGATGTATCATTTATGCTTAATTTGTAGGATATCTATATTTCTAAATCTTATATCCGTGAATAATGTAAAATATGGTTAACCTTGTGCATCAGTTTGCTGGGATAGAAGGTCCATGACACACTCAAAAGAAGAAAAAAATATCTTCAAAAATCATGTAAAGTGATTGAGCTGGTAGACGTTGTAAGCTCTGTGGCTAGTTTAAAAACTGAGCATTCATGTAAATAGTGATGACAGATATTTTATGATAAAATATCAATAGAAATCGTAAATCACAAGCCTCCTACAGAGTCTTCCCGAGAAATATTTTTACTGCCTGGACTATGTCATTTGTGAAATGTATCTCTGATTTTAAATAAAGACTCTCCCAGAACAACTTGGATGTTATGTGACCAAAGCATAATAATAGCTTCAAATGTCTGGAGTTATTTTTCACTTGCTGTTGGAGCTGTTCTACAGACTGTTTTCTTCAAGCCATCTGACAACCTCTAAAACTACGAACGTTAACTTCATCTAGTCAAGCAAATTAATTTATCTGAGTCAAATGTGAGTTTATTATTACTAAAGTGAATTGAATCAGTCTAAAAATACACACAAGTTTCCTGATGCCCAGCAGAGGATCTTGGGAGTTTATGTTCTTGAACTACTGAAGACCCACATAAAAGTTTTAAGGTCCAGTATTTTGTAATAAACCCCTACAATGCAAGGTACACAAGGAAGCATACAGAGAAGTAAAATAGTTATGAAAATTATTAAATATACATAAGGCTGTAGGTTAACTTCAAATAATAATGCAAACATGATGTGTAGCGACCAAACGCATATTGTGTGAGACACAGCACTTACACATAGATCTCATAAGCCATATTTGTGTAAATGAACTAGCTTAAAATGTTTTTTAAACCTTAACGTGTGATCTCGTTTTGGTATGATCTCTAGCAAGCCACAGTGAGTAATCACAGCAACTACAATGCACGCATGTAGGAGGGTTCTCCTACTCTCCCTCGCCATTCAGTTGTCAGCAGAGGGAGGTCTATGCAGACTATATGCCAAAAACAGATTGACGTGGGGGAAGGAAAAAAATACTGTATAGAAGCTGTCAAGAAAAGCTAAAAATTAGCAATTTACTGTATCGATTAAAGTGTACTGCTCAACTCTTCATTGTGTGACCATCTCAGCATTACTTGGCCTACTAAAGGTTGTTCAGTATTACATTGAAACATATGTTATCGTTTTTGCCTCTTACTAATTGTACTGAATGTTTCATATAGCCAGCATTTTTACCTTTTATTTCTTTTGTTTTCCAGCAAGACCTTTGAGCCAAACTTTGCCTCTGAGAAATGCTGTAAACAGTGAAGCAATCTTGCCAAAGAAGCCAACTGGATCTCTTCCATCCCCATCGGGGACTAGGAAAGATATTGTCCCACTTGGGTCCAAGAGGTAAATCCACAAGAGGAAAGCTACTATAATAAACCTGTTATTTCTCATTAACTCTTGTGTTTGATGGATACATACTGTATTTTGAAAGGTAATTTCAGTTGTCCTCTAATTCCCTTTTAAAAAGGCATGCATTTAAAAAAATATATTTTAATTAAATACTCTGGCAGCCCGTTTACTTTTCCAAAATACTAAAAGTATGGCTTGTAACATTTTTATTTTTTAAAATTTTCTTTTAAAGTATTAATTAAGGGAAGGCTTCTGAGAAACCTTTAAAAACAGATTTTTTTTTTTTTTTTTTAATTACAATTTGGTTTTTAACCTGTGTATTTATGAATCACATGATCATTCAGCCATGTAGATACACCTTGTGTAAGTACCATCCACCCCTTTTTGAATATTATAAATGTCTAGGGTGATCGTTAAGATATAAAAATCCTAAAAATATACATCCTAAATGTGATGTTATGTCTTCTCATTTGTGGCCTTCTCTGATCTTGGATGACTGTTGGGCCATCACTGAGGACCAATATAAGTTATTGCAGATTAATAAACAAACCTATTGAATAAGTGGAGTTCCATTGCAAGACAATATTATAATATATATATATATATTGCCCAGGACCTGAGGAACTGTAAAAATGTTCCAACTATGTTCTGTGTTCTATGTTCAACATGCATGTGTGTTGACAAAAATGGCCTCCTTTAGAAGATTGGTCACCACATACCAGAATATTCAGAATAGACTCAGGAAGTTAAACACAAAACTTTTGTAGTGTTTTAATCACCGGTCATCTGTAAATTGCAGGAATTGTGCAGTTTGCTAAATTGTTCTGTTCTTTAAATTTCACTCTTGTGCTGTTTATGTTCTTGTGGTGCCATTTTGTATTTTGAGGTTTGATATAATTGAAACATTTACTACTGTGGGTATAACCTGCTAGTTGTTTGTGGCATTCTTTCTTCTTATGCTTTTTTTGTGCTTTTAATAATCTGTGTATCATACTCATCTGTCCTTTTGCTTCTTCCCTGCTTCAATCTGGCTGTAGCAAATCTTTACGTCTCCTCAATGCGCATAAATTAACTAAACCTACCACAAGGTAATTCCAATTTTTAGTATCTGTCAGTTTCTATATGAAACTTTGCAAATACAAACATTTTGTGATGATACATATATTCTGTGCCATAAATGAGAAAGTGGCCTATTTATTTATTTGGGATGTACGTTCAATACCTAACCTGTCGCAGCCATCTTAATTATTATCACAACCATTTGTATTCACATATAGGTTTTTGTTTTGTTTTTGTTTTTTACGTTTTGGAATCTTTTATTATAACTATTAAGTGGGGAGATATGTTAACGTGTCGAGTTCTGAAAAGTGGTGTAGTTCGAAGTGGAGCAGTTACCATGGAAATTAATAAAATCAGCAGCCACATCTCTTTGGCGACCAGACCCCTTTGATATATTTCCACCACCTTTTAGAACATGACACATTGATACATTTCCCACGGTCTCATTTTGGCCTACTGTGTAGTATGTAAAAATATGATTGTTATAGTTTAAAAAAAAAAAAAAAAAAAATATATATATATATATCTCTATCGTGCACTCCACAAATTAATTAGAAGAAACAAAAGAACGTGCCTATAAAAAATATATACCTTTTAAAGGACCACTATAGTGCCAGGAAAACATACTCCATTTTCCTGGCTCTATAGGGTCCTTGGGTCCCCCTCACCCTCTGGGTCCCCCCGCCCCGCCTGGCTCTGGAGGGAGGAAGAGGTTAATCCCTTACCTTTTCTCCAGCGCCGGGTTCCCTCGGCACTGAGGACTCTCCTCCTCCTTTCCCTTCATCGGCTGAATGTGCATGCGCGGCACGAGCCGCGCACGCATTCAGCCAGTCTCATAGGAAAGCATTCTGGTGTCTTCTCACTGCAAAAATCACAGTGAGAAGCGTGGAAGCGCCTCTAGCGGCTGTCAATGAGACAGCCACTAGAGGCTGGATTAACCCATTTGTAAACAGCAGTTTTTCTGAAACTGCTATGTTTACAGCAGGCAGGGTTAAACCTAGATGGACCTGGCACCCAGACCACTTCATTAAGCTGAAGTGGTCTGGGTGCCTATAGTGGTCCTTTAATAAAAAATATCTATTAAAACAATTATGCTAGATATATTTAACTCTTGGGTGGGACATATAACACACTAATTAAACAATGTATCCAATTCTAACATTGGTTCACAACATATTCTTCCCAAAGACTGCAACAGTTTCAATTAATACTGAAGCAGCATGTTGCAGTCTAAAGAGAAAGTAGATGTGATCACAAAGGGGGCTGAGCAACTAAATGTTGCAAACCTTGGTGAAAAACCCCTGTATAACATTGCATGTAAATTGTATAAAAACTGTAGGTAATGTAAGATATTGGATAAATACCCCTCTCTAAGAGAAAAATGATCAAATAAATATACAAAAACAATAATATTTGTATTGAAAAGTATAAAAGAATATATATAATAAAAACGTGCAAAAAATAAATAAAAGATCCAAATGTTCAAAAGGTAATCGCTGATATAAGAGATGTAAAAGTATCTGACCACGGGGCGGGGGGCCATCAAAAAAATGAGGTGACTATCCAGATGATTCAAAAATAGAAACAGCAGCTCTAAGATGAAAATGTGGTAATAAAAAACTGCTTGACTTGTTGATGAATGGTAGAACATATAGGATCTCAGTGAAGGCAGTCACACAGGCAGTAAACCGTAGATGTACTTGATGAATATCAGCACGCCAGACAATCAATATAGATAACAGAGAGGAGAAAGGCACTGCGTCTTTCTCAAGACCTATTAAACATGGGGTATTATATTTACCCCTTTTAAAAGTATCATTCACAGTTACACAAGGGAAGAATCGTGTATTATTAGGTGTCAAGGACAAAAAAAAAATAAGGGATTTTATTAAAGGAACACTATAGTCACCAAAACAACTTTAGCTTAATGAAGCAGTTTTGGTGTATAGAGCATGCTTCGGAAGTTTCACTGCTCAATTCTCTGCCATCTAGGAGTTAGATCACTTTTGTTTCTGTTTATGCAGCCCTAGCCACACCTCCCCTGGCTGTGACTGACACAGCCTGCATGAAAACAAAATGGGTTTTATCTTCAATCAGATGTAACTTACTTTAAAAGTTTTAACTCCTGCTCTGTAGATTAAATTTTAATTGCATACAAGAGGCTCCTGCAGGGTTGAGTGAGCCATTAACAGAGCAGGAGATAAGAAATTCTAAACAGAATTTACAATAAAGAAAGTGTAACATTAGATGACCCTTTACAGGAAGTGTTTAGGAAGGATGCGTAAGTCATGTGCAGTGAGGTGTGCCTAGGTCTGCATAAACAAAGTGATTTAACTCCTAAATCGCAGAGAATTAAGCAGTGAGACTGCATGGACATGATCTACACACCAAAACTGCTTCATTATGCTAAAGTTGTTTTGGTAACTATATTGTTCCTCTAACTAAGCTGCTTACACTATGTTGTCGTCTTGTCTTCAGTGTAATAATTTTCATGACCAATCTCTTCGGCTTGGCACAGTCATGGTAGCAACGGGCATTGAGTGCACAGGGCACTAACTGGAGTGGGTAAGATTGCACAGAGTGTGGAAGGGATTGATGGAGGCATTTCTGGGGCTTGAGGTTTCACACTGGTTACTCTGCAGGCATGAGGTAGGTATTGAAATAGTTTCATACATTAACTTGATAGTTGAGGCGCTAAGGCTGCAAGAAGAATAAGTTGGCGAGTGGATTCAAGAGGCAGCACTGGCAATCCAGAAGTCTTTTGATAGAGCAGAAGCTTACCCAAACATCACTGATGGAACCAGTACAAGTGTGTATGTGCGTGAGTGTAATATTACCAGGAGACTTCAGAGGATAATTCACTTTGACAAGTAAGGGAGTTACACACACCTGCTTAATCCATTTGTATGTCTGCAAAATACATGTTTCTGCTCAGAAATCACAAGAGAAAATTGCTTTGTTCACTCAGCTGTAAAACGGAAAATGGAACTTCAAATGTTAAGGAACTCCATAGTTTTACCCATATTACGTTTTAGTTGCACATATCTCGGTTATAGCAAGATGTTTTATTTTCACCATAGTTTGTGTTAACCAAAACTTATGGCTGGACCATCATTTTTATAGTGTTTTTAGATTCTTAGACGGTGTTTGGATATTATTTTTGGAGTATGTGGAAGTGTTTTCCAGGTTTTATAGAAATTATAATGTATTTTTTTTGTTTCATCTTGTTTAGGAAGTATTTAGTAATATTTAGAAAATGTATGTAATTTGTATCGTTTTGGAATGTTGTGCGTAAATACCCAACATCCTCTCTCACTCCAAAACCACACTTTCTTTGTTCACACAATGTGTCTGTCTGCTTGAATCTCAAAGTGCAGAAATAATTTTAATAGCAGTGATGTATCAACAAAGAGAAGTGTTAGAATAAGAGTTTCTATTTCTATTTGAAATAAGAGTTTGTTGAAATGAGGGACATACATTTATAAAGCTTTAGGTCCCATGATCACTTGCCAGCCTTAAAGTTCATGAGGGTTGTAGTCTAAGTATGTACAGGTGATTTTCGAAAAATTTGAATATTGTGCAAAAGTTCATTTATTTCAGTAATGCAACGTGAAAGGGGAAACTAATATATGAGATAGACGCATTACATGCAAAGCAAGATAGTTCAAGCTGTGATTTGTCATAAATGCGATGATTATGGCTTACAGCTCATGAAAACCCCAAATCCACAATCTCCGTAAATTAGAATATTGTGAAAAGGTGCAATATTCTAGGCTCACAGTGTCCCACTCTAATCAGCTAAGTAAGCCATAACACCTGCAAATGGTTTCTGAGCCTCTAAATGCTCTCTCAGTCTGGTTCAGTAGGAATCACAATCATGGGGAAGACTGCTGACCTGACAGTTGTGCAGAAAACCATCATTGACACCCTCCATAAGGAGGGAAAGCCTCAAAAGGTAATTGCGAAGGAAGTTGGATGTTCCCAAAGTGCTGTATCAAAGCACATTAATAGAAAGTTATGTGAAAGGGAAAAGTGTGGAAGAAAAAGGTGCACAAGCAGCAGGGATGACCGCATCCTGGAGTGGATTGTCAGGAAAATGCAGTTCAAAAGTGTTGGGGACTTTCACAAGGAGTGGACTGAGGCTGGAGTCAGTGCATCAAGAGCCACCACACACAGACAGATCCTGGACATGGGCTTCAGATGTCGTATTCCTCTTGTCAAGCCGCTCCTGAACAACAAACAACGTCATAAGCTTCTTACCTGGGCTAAAGAAAAACAGACCTAGTCTGTTGCTCAGTGTTCCACAGTCCCCTTTTCTGATGAGAGCAACTTTTGCATCTCATTTGCAAACCAAGGACCCAGAGTCTGGAGGAAGAATGGAGAGGCACACACTGCAAGATGCTTGAAGTCCAGTGTGAAGTTTCCACAGTCTGTGTTGATTTGGGGAGCCATGTCATCTGCTGGTGTTGGTCCACTGTGCTTTATTAAGTCCAAGGTCAACGCAGCCATCTACCAGGAGATTTTGGAGCACTTCATGCTTCCTTCCGCAGACAAGCTTTATGGGGATGCTGACTTCATTTTCCAGCAGGATTTGGCACCTGCCCACACTGCCAAAAGCACCAAAGCCTGGTTCAATGACCGTGGGATTACTGTGCTTGATTGGCCAGCAAACTCGCCTGATCTGAACCCCATAGATAATCTATGGGGCATTGCTAAGAGAAAGATGAGAGACATGAGACCGAACAATGCAGAAGAGCTGAAGGCCGCTATTGAAGCATCCTGGTCTTCCATAACACCTCAGCAGTGCCACAGGCTGATAGCTTCCATGCCATGCCGCATTGAGGCAGTAACTGCTGCAAAAGGGGCCCAAACCAAGTACTGAGTCCATATGCATACTTATACTTTTCAGAAGTCCGATATTGTTCTATGTACACTCCTTGTTTTATTGATTGCATGTAATATGCTAATTTACAGAGATTGTGGATTTGGGGTTTTCATGAGCTGTAAGCCATACTCATCGTTCTTATGACAAATCACAGCTTGAACTATCTTGCTTTGCATGTAATACGTCTATCTCATATATTAGTTTCCCCTTTTATGTTGCATTACTGAAATAAATGAACGTTTGCACGATATTCTAATTTTTCGAGTATCACCTGTATATCCTTTCTATCACATATAACACAAGTAGATAATTTCAGATATACAAGGTTATCTACAGAATACTCAATCTGCAGACGTTCAAAAAAAATAGAACAGTGTTTCTTTGTTTTTTTTTTATTCTTTTGGCTTTTATTCGTAAGAATTTGATGGATAATATTTTTTATTTTTCTATGACATTTTGTGATTTTTATTTAAGTATTCGCTTATAGTACTGTCATTGACCATGTTTACTTGTTTTTAGTAATGTCAAGAGAACCAATTCCACAGAACGCATCTCTCCTGGAGGTCGCAGAGAAAGCGCAGGAGATGCCAAAAATGCTCGGAATCGTGCAGGGTCCACTAGCAGCTCATCCAGTGGCAAAAAAAACAGTGAGAGGTAGGTGGAAATAAGCAAGATCAAATGCAATTAAATGAATGATTTGAAACAAATGTGTCTTCTTTTCAAGAGCCTGTTGAATGAGTGATACCACATATCTGAGATGTTAAAAATAAAATAGAAGTGAAATATAGGGATAAGACTTTTGCAATATACTATGACTTTTCTGTCGGTGATTCTCGGAGCGACTTTGAAAAATTCTGTAAGATTCTATAAGAAGGACTTCTGCATCAAAATTTTTCTATAAACCAACATGTTACTGTGAATTTAAAAATAATTACATTATGAGTCACCTGCGAAAAAAAAATTGATACAGGATTAACATTTTTAGGCACTTTTTTATAATGCATATAAACCCTCAAAATTCCATATGCTCTTATCAAACAATATCAATCTTGTTTGCTGTTACAGTTCCTTTTCTTCAATTTTGTTTATTCCTAACTAGAGCCAAAAAAAACCTAATGGATACTGATGATCTGCAATCTTTTTATAGTTTCAGTCTCTCAAAGGAGACAAACGATATCTTCTAGAATTTCCATGGTCAATAGGTAATGACGTAATGAAAAGTGTTCCGTGCTCTTGGCTACCGTAGGACATCTGTTTGTGAAATGAGATCTGACAAAGAATATAATCTACAACACATTCTCTCAACCTTTCTTTGTATTCTTTAGATTATTGCAACTCATGCATTCATTTTAATTTACAAACTCATTCAAATAAAGTATGATGGTCTACTTACTAGTGATGGGGGGGGAGTGGGGGGCTATTTACTAAACCTGGATTATAAACAATCTCCAAGCTAGTTAAAATGGCATTCACCCCCGCCACCTCCCCCCATAGACTAATTTGTCTCAGTATTTTTTTCTACGCCTGGCACTGGGCAGAGTTACTGCCATCTAAGGGTCTCGGTCCCAAGTAGTCATCATTGACGACTGCAGGGAATTGGCTCTGTCAATAGAGGGTCCCAATCTCTATAGACCTCCATGCTGTACTCTCCCACATGCACAAGAGAACAGCAGTCAAGTTGGTTCCTGATGTCAGGAACAGAAGAACGACGTCCGAAAGAAGATTGGCGGTGCCTGCAAGTGACTAGTTCAGATCCTTAGACCATGACAGTACCACTTTTCAATTCCCAGTTGAATTTCTATTTCATTTGAAATAAACCATACATTTCTGGTAATTCACACTTCAGTGAATAACCCTGTCAGTTGTAAAATTAATCAAATTGTAATTATCTTAATTGAGTCATTCTGAATTCAGTTTGCAATCATTCCAAGTTTAAAGAGGAACCGTCACATCCCCGATTTTTGGCTCAACCAAATGGCTAACTAAAATTAAACTGTTGGCACTAAAATGTTTTTAAAATTCTTTATATTTTCATTCAATTCAATTTTACATCCTTTGCTGGGTGACACTGGGCAAAGCATGTAAATTGGTGAACACTTGCATGGCTCATGCATGCAAATGGCACTGCGGAACCAAATGCCAAGCACACTTGCACCCATGCAGAATTCTATTCTTTGATGCTTGAGCTTGCTTGAGCGTGCCCAAAGCGTCATTGGGCGAGGAAATTGCCCAGGACACAAAAGTGCAGCGGAGGCCATTTTTTGTTTTCTTTTTTAAATTTATTTATTTTTTATTATAGCAAATTGAAAACCAGATTTACAAAACATAAACCAAATTATTGAAACAATTTGGAAATGTTTATTCCCTTGCTTGTCTAATACGGCCAAGGTTTGGGGTCGATTTTCTCAGTTTAATTAATAAAATACTATTTTTGCTACAAACATCTTTCATTGAAAAGGTTAATACTGCGTGAGCACAGGCGGATGGCTCCGGCAAGCAATATATTTAGTTTGGAATTTGTCTAAGTAACAACTTCCTCTGATGTTATTTATACTATGTTTTCAAATAGCAATGTTTCTATCGAAGCATCTTCCTGCTCAATCGTTGTCTTTCCTTTTATCAGTGACTTACACATTACACGTCATATAATCAGGAAATGAACAGTGACTATGTTTGGATAAAGTGACTCCAAGCATAAAAAAAAGGTCAAAAAAAGCACTGCGTATGTTTTACAGGATTATTCATTAATGTGTGAATTTTAGGACAGGGTTAGTTAAAGTGAATTTAAGGTCAAAATAGCTCAAATGGAAAAATTCTCCCAGTCAGCTATCCCTTCAGTTCAGCTACTTTGTCCTTCACTTTTAATCCCCCACATCTTTTTACTTAGTGGATAACCCTGAATTGTTTAAATTTATAGGCCAAAATAACTAGTAAACAACCAATTGAGAGTTATAGGTGGCCAGGAATTCACACTCAGGCAGGTTTAGTGTGTGAATTAAAAGTTAATTTTTATCATCATTATAATTTAAATAGCACCAAGATATTCTACAATGCTTAACAATATTAAAGGGAAACTATAGTTGTTTACCTGGCATTATAGCTTCCTATAGTACCCCCTCCCTTGCGCCCCACATCCGTTGGTGCAGAATGGGTTAAAAACAAGTTCTGCCACTTACCTGATTCCAGCACCGATGTCCCTCGGCGCTGGTTCAGGCTCCGCCTCTGCTCCTTCCCCACTGGCTGATGAACTAATGTGCATGCAGGGTGATGGCCGTGCTCGCATTAGGACTATCTTCATAGGAAGGCATTATACATTGTTTTCCTATGGACTTTCAGGTGATGCTGGATGTCCTCAGGGTTTGCCCTTTGCAGGGTTAAGGGACCTGGGACACTGCACCCAGACCACTTCAATGAGGTGAAATGGTTTGGGTGCCTATAGTATCCAGGGCCATATTAAAAGCCCAGTGGGCCTGGTGCTGACAATTATGATGGGCCTAATTTTACAATCGGATCGACAGAAAACACTAAAACAGTCCTACCTCCCAATCGTCATGTATCTGGTGAAGGTGTTGCCGGAGGGAAACTCACAGGATATAGCTTTAAGAAAACACATACCCTATGCTAATGTCTTGCTTTCACCTTTCAAGTAACTCCATACCCCCAAAACGCAGTGTCCCCTAAAGCAGGCTTTCGGTAAGTGGTGTAAAAGGGCCACTGACGCGAATCACGTTACCAGAACAGCCTTAGGGGCAATCATGACCCCAAAAATCTGCCAAAAGAATTACTTCAGCCTGGCATGAATGCATGTCAGGCAGCTTGGCATAAATGCATCTAATGATTTGCTCGCTCCACGCTTTCTAAGGACTGTCCCCTAGCACTCACTTGTCCACCCCTCTGGGACAGAGAAAAGGTGTGTGTGTGTGTGTTTGTGTGTCACAGTATTAGAGACTGAAGCAGCAAGAGCATTTACATAGTATGCAAAGTCAGCTTTACATTAACGAATTTCATTGTCAGCCAGTCTACACAAGTTGTTTCCTTACAAAAAAAAATATATATATATATTTATTTTTATTTTTTTGGGCAATGGGCTTATTTCATGGGTATTGGCATGGGCCTGGAGCTGCAGCTCCATCAGCCCCTATGTTAATACGGCCCTGATAGTGTCCCTTTAAAAGATTAAACAAACAAACAAAAAAAAGATTAAATAAAAAAGGAAGTTAATGACAAACAAGATAAACTGACAAGTGGTAAAGAGGACTGTACTCTTACAAGCCTAAATTCTAGAATTCAAAGACAATGCTATATTTTAGACCAGAGAAGCCAAAGTGAAACCATAGCTTGCTTCTAATTTGGATATAGTCCCAATCCAGCTGTTTTGGCTTAAAATTTGAAATTGTTTAATCATGGATGCTCTTAAAATTTTTTTTAAACATACATAAAGCATCATCAAGCTGGCCACATTTTCTGGAATTGTGTTCTGGTTGCAACAGCCTGTGAGACTTTTTTTGTTGTTGCATCTGATCGCTTGAGCACAACTCTAACCTGACTCCCTCGCCCTGCACAATACATTTTAAAAGTGGGGCGAGTTGATTAGGAAGGTATCTTGTTTGATTTCTATTAACCAAGAACTGAAAAATGACGGCCTCCTATCCTAAGTAAATAGACGTCAAGATATGGCATAATCTTACCATGAAAGAATTGTTCATAACACCATAGCCATTTGTTTGAAAACTTAACTCTATGGAGAAACACTTGGTCACGATTGGCAAAATAGTTACATTCTCAGCATTTGTTTGTAGAAAACGCCATTGGGTTTTTCTCTCTTCTGTCCTTTTATCCTTTCTTCTCCCTCTCCTCTACTCCTTTTTTTTAATTTTTTTTTTTACTCTCCAGTTTTTTACAAGCATTCCGCACATTAATCTCCAAGTATTAAGTACTCTAGTCCTATATTGGTCTGTTGGGTTTTAAATATTGTTTCCTGTCCTTTCTAATGATGTGTTTGTGTTTTATGTTTTTTTTTGTTTTTTAAATTGTATTTATTATTTTTCTATTCTTGTTTTTCAGCAAACCCAAAGAACCAATGTTTAGCGCTGGTGAGTGCCTCAATGTATGTCTTCTTCAGTTGTTCTTACTACAGCACCTATACTGGTCCTGGGTTATAAAATATTTTCCATATGGTTTAGTCGCAGCGATAGGCAACCTTTGGGACTCCAGATGTTCTGGACTAAATCTCCCATGATGCTTTGCCACCATTATGGCTAAATTATATGTATTCACTCTTTGTATTTTTACTGAAAAAGGTTGCAAATTGAAAGGACATGAAACTTCTGTGATCTTAATGTTCTTCCTTATTACCACAGGCCAGGGGTATCCAACAGGTGTCCTGCAGATTAGACTACATTTCCCATAATTCCCATAACCAGCCACATAGTGAATGTAAATTAGAGAAAACCGTCATAACTAGTCCTAAGTGTTGAATTTGAAAGCCCAAAATAGGGACTGTCCCTCCCATGTAGAGACACTTAAGAGGTATGCATTGTTGAACAAATTATCATTTGTTATAACATGATTTCTTACTGGTAATCTAAAAATCACACTTCTAACTTGTCTTTTACGATGTACTTAACACTGTGTTAATGAGAAATAATTTTCATAAGAACTATTTAATTGCCTTGGAAAATAAACTTTAAGTCATGATTAAAGACAAACTGTTACCCCAATGGTTTTGCTAAATTTCTTTTTATTTATTTATTACATACTCCCAATTTACTTTTGATTTAAGGTTTCCGGTAATATAATGCAAATTATGCTTACAGAATAAAACCGATTTTTACAAATTTATATTAGAAGACATCATGGAAGAGTGGATGTTATACATTCTTAACTCAATAACAAATGTATAGCTCATGGGAAGACAAAAGTGATAGCAATATGTGAGAAGATGAAGAAAAGTCTAAAAAGAAGCGAAGGGGGGATCGAGCCGGATGAAGGACAGTAGAGGATGTGGGGCTAGCTATGACAAACATTTTTTTTAAATGGTTTTATTTTGGGGATTGCATCATATACAATGCTGTTCTGGTACAACAAATACTTTGACCCACGTGATGCCGTACAGAGGGGTCACTGTAATAGTATACATATGGCACTATGGAAGCAATGCCCACATCAACTCCTTAGAAGTAGAAACCTTAGAGCTCTTGTTTCCAGTGTTGCTGCAGCAATTATTATGCTTAAAGGAACACTATAGCATTAGGAGTACAAACATATATTCTTAATGGTATAGTTTTAATCTTTGTATTTTGGTACACCCCTCTCACCCCCCGTCATGGGAAGGTTTGAAATGTGAGCATCACTTAGCTTTCAGCACTTGCCACTATGGTCTCCACGATGCAGCTCTGCCTCCTTGGCTGAGGTGACCAATGTTGAAGATCTCAGCCAATCCAATGTTTCTTCATAGGGAAACTCTGGGAGGCTGCTCTGTGTCAATCAAATGTTATTTATGAGACCGTCCGATTGAATAGACATTTCACTTTGCAATTGGAGACATGCTAACCTTTCAATGTAAACATTGCCGTATCTACTAAACGGCAATATTTTCAGTTGCAGGGCTAAACATTCACAGGAATAAATATTTCCGCATATCATTCTTTTTCTGCTTTTTATAAATGAATTTGATGCGGACGCATCAGCAGAGAGAAGTATTGGATTCATTGATTTTCACAGAGAAGCATTATGTTGGTGTATCGTGGAGTGTACTCAGTGCAATTAAATGGACTTAGATCATCAAGCCTGATGATTTCACAGTAGAATAATTAGGTTGCAGTGAGGAGTCTCTCGGTGCTGGATTACTGGTGAGTCTAATCTTGTTTTTAACCCCTTAAGGACCAAACTTCTGGAATAAAAGGGAATCATGACATGTCACGCATGTCATGTGTCCTTAAGGGGTTAATGGATTCTTTTCATGTTTGTGTTTTTTTTTCTTTTTTTCTTTTTTTCTTTTCTGGGGCATAATAATCTAAACTGATAAAGATACACATCTAAAAAAAAATGTTTTTTATATATATATATATATATATATAAAATATATATACACACACACACACACACACACACATTTAGAGTGGGCTTAAAGTGTTCTTGGCTTTGAATATCAAAGCTGTTGGTTTGCATCTGTCTGGGTTTCGAAGCACCTTTAATGTTTAAGTTAAACATTCTGTTTGGTATGTACCCATGGAGACCGTTCTAAATAACAAGAAAGAGAATATTTCCGAGTATCAGTTACTGGATTCAAACGATGACAGTTGAGTTTATTGGTTCAAATTACAGAATGGCTTCTGGAGCTAGTTACATGCACAGATCCTGCTGCGAAGAATTTTAAATTAAACTGTGAATAGTTTTATCGGATAATTACTCGGTGGCTTCCTGTCTTTTGATTGTGGTGCTTTCTTCGTCATAAAACGTCCTCTGAAAAATTACTCCACCAATTTTATTTTGAGAATGAAACCTAATTTTATGATTGCCAATATATGACAAATATCACATTTTTCTTTGCTAAAATTATTCTTCCTTTAGACTGGCCACTCACTTTTAATTTTTTTTAAATAACAAGCATGTTCACTAAGGTCCTTTCATGGTATTGTCTGTACTACATGATAAATTGGGGAATCAGATAATTTGGATCAAGGTACCATAATCACATCTTTACCAAGACTTCTCTTTCTGTCTCTGTAATCACAAGGGAAGCGCCGTGTGACTCACTGCAAAGGTAGGAATCTCTTGTCATAACCCATAGGCTCTCTGAGCAGTACTGTTGCCAAGATGTTGCCAAAATCCCTTCACGGAGTAAAGTGCTTGTAACACTTTGCAAAGAATAACTGAAACAGTTAATAAGTAGATGTAGCTCAATGTGATCCGGGTAGGGATTTAATTGGCCGTTTCTCTGGGATAGAAAGTGTGGATTCACCATATACAATATACACTTGAAAAATAACTCTATTTCACATTCAGTAGTCTGTTTAATCTTGGCAATTTTCAAAACTGTGCTTGCTCAGGGAGCCGTATGGAATAAGCGCACAAAAAATAGCTTCCTAAACCTACTTTGTAGTGCAGTTTTTAGAGATCCTTTAGAGTTTGCTTTGTGTTCTGTTTTGTATTTTTTTTTTTTATTAGCAATTCTTTTTGTCGAAAGATCGTTTGAAAGACTTTAGACAATATGTAACTTTATCAACTTGGAATGGTGCTATAAGAGACATTTCAGATTTGTTCATATTCTCGTCCTAAAAAAAATCAAATTTTTCTACAAGGGGTGTATTGTAAAATAAAAATTCATTTTTGTATTAAATTTTTTAAGACATTTAATTTATTTTTATAAATCCCTTTTATAATTTTACTTGATCGTGTCTTGAACTATAGATCCCACTAAATCATGGATTCTTCCAGTGAGATTTCTTGTTAGAGTAGGCATCTGCATGGAGGTGCTCTGAATTAAAATTGAGTTTGCATTTATTTTAAGATCTCAAATCCTAGAGCATCTTTGTCCCACACGTCTAATATGTTACATTATAGAGATGCACGGCACAATAAGAAAAAAAGAAAATTACCACGTAAACTAAAAAATACTAATTAGAAAAAAAATAAGCAACAAAATGATATATTCTCTCTGATAACTGTGTAGTGTTAATATACCTCCCATAAATTCAACTAGCCAAATAGGGGCATTCATGTTTTACAGAGGATGAATCCTGTAGGGTTAAATCAAAACTAAAGTATCTTATCAACATAAATTCACTAAATTCTAAACATGTTTATTGTGGTTTTAAAAACACATTTTGATTGTGAGTTTTATTGTTGTGAAGCTGTTATACACATAGAGGCTCAACAAAATAAGGAGCTTATAGAAAAGGACAAAGGGTGGAAGAGCAGAATAAAGGGATTTATGCCTTCTAAATAAGAGAGATTTGTTTAAAACTTTTTTTTTATTTGTGTTCACAATTATACAATACAGTAAACAATAGCTAGTACAACCATAATGTGATAAAACATTAATAGGAATTACGTTTATCCGACCTGCCCATAATTAACACCTGTCCATAATTAACACAGTGCGACCAGGCGGTTTCTGCTGTGACCGTCATTATTATTATGATATTTATAGAGCGCTGTCAAATTCTGCAGCGCTTGACAATGGGTGGACGAACAGACATGTAGTTGTAACCTGACAAGTTGGACACACAGGAACAGAGGGGTTGAGGGCCCTGCTCAGTGAGCTTGCATGCCAGAGGGAGTTGGGTAAAATGACACAAAAAGGCCAGAAGTCCATAATAGACAAATGAAAGCTTGCAGTCATCGCCCACTATACTTCAAATACACAGGCACGGGAGAGAGGGGAAAAAGAGAAAGGGGAACTTGTATGTATTCCCCGGGATTGGGAAGCCAAGCTGCGTGTTAAAAGAACACTATAGTCACCTAAATTACTTTAGCTAAATAAAGCAGTTTTAGTGTATAGATCATTCCCCTGCAATTTCACTGCTCAATTCACTGTCATTTAGGAGTTAAATCACTTTGTTTCTGTTTATGCAGCCCTAGCCACACCTCCCCTGGCTATGATTGACAGAGCCTGCATGAAAAAAAAACTGGTTTCACTTTCAAACAGATGGAATTTACCTTAAATAATTGTATCTCAATCTCTAAATTGAACTTTAATCACATACAGGAGGCTCTTGCAGGGTCTAGCAAGCGATTAACATAGCAGGGGATAAGAAAATGTTAATTAAACAGAACTTGCAATAAAGAAAGCTTAAATAGGGCTCTCTTTACAGGAAGTGTTTATGGAAGGCTGTGCATGTCACATGCAGGGAGGTGTGACTAGGGTTCATAAACAAAGGGATTTAACTCCTAAATGGCAGAGGATTGAGCAGTGAGGCTGCAAGGGCATGTTCTATACACCAAAATTGCTTCATTAAGCTAAAGTTGTTCAGGTGACTATAGTGTCCCTTTAATAATCTAAAGCTGCTAGTGGTGGAAAGTGCCGAGGAGGAGTGTAAGCATTTTTGGCCCCCACAAGGCTTATGTAGAAGCAGCAAGTTAAGTTGAGCAGCAGTTGGTCAGAAAACGGTTGAGTCTGACCCAACATGGCTGCTCGGTCAGATAAAAAAAATCTAAATACATTTTCTCAAAAAAAAAAATACACAAATATGAACATAATTTAAAACAAGATAATTAAATGTAAAAAAAAAGTATATATAAAAAAGTTAATGTTGATGACAGTTGTCCCTTAAAGCCTATTATTTCCCAGATGTTTTTGAATTTTCTAGAGAACCTTAAGATGTTAAAATGACTTTATTTTATCAATTGATTTTCTTTCAGTTTTTCAAAAGGAGAAACCCACATAAATATAACCTAGTTTATTTTTATTAAGTATATTTAGATCTCCAGAATCCCTTCTCTAAGATCTTTACATTTTGGGTCAAAGATGGTGATTCGGGGTTTGATGTAGGGATATACCCAAAGGCACTTAGAAAAATAATGGGAGTGATATATTTCTTGTCACATGACACTCTGTTACTTAAAGGATTGATCAAGATGAAATGCTTCTCCTATGCACCTTAAATTAAATCTGTAGAGCATTGCAACACATCGCCTAAATTCTAGTAGTATGAATTGTATATGTTTAAAAAAAGTTTGCTGTAAGTCAGTGACTCCCAGCCCCAGTCCCTGAAGCACGCAAACCGTAAGAATATTGGTATTCCTCGGTTCTATTCCAATGAGTGTACTGACATAATTATTGATGTGCTTTTAAGGACTGGGTTTGGAGCCACTGTTCTGGGTATCACTAACGGGGCTGCGTATTGCTCATTTTAGAGAATGGCTTGGTTTATATCTAATATTATAGCAGTAGTACCCTTTTCTTTATGCCTTTTTTAAAATAGTATTAGTCTCCAGTTAACCTGTTATGATGCAGAGTAGCTTTTTTTAAATCTGGCAGTGAAATGCTGGTTTTAACCCTTTTTTTTTAGTTACAATATTGCTATATATAATTAACCCTTATGGCATTTTTTGTTTTACTTTTGCACAACTCCTCTCCCTGTTCTTTCGCATTATTTTATTTACTTCCCCTCATTCTCTTTTATACCCTTTTTCTTTAATAGTTTGCCACAACAATTTTTGTTTGAGAGAAAGAGACAGATAAGTCACAACTGTATCCTTTCTCTGTAACTAAACCATTCTCAAGTACAGAAATAAACTTTGGCAATTGGAAATATAATGGAATGGCGAGTCCAAAATATATTGGAGTTAGTTTGAAATAAAAAATTGAAGACTTTAAAGTGGCTCTGATATATTTTTGTTTTTATTTAACTTTTATTATAATTAAATCATGTAAAAATCTGGCAATATTTTTTTTTTTTTTTTTATCCTATTCAGTTATTAAGTAATTTGTTTATTATATGGTCCTTCTTTCGGAGGATTCGATCAAAATGTCGATTAGCTTCCAATTCTCAAATATTTTCTATCTGCATACAATTTTTATTATTCTTATTATCATTATTATTTATAGCGTCAACATATTACACAGCACTTTACAGCTATGTATTGAAGATATGAAACAAATATTGGCATACAAAGTAGTGTTGACATAGACAAGCGGTGAAGTTGACCCTGCTCAAACGAGTTTACAATCTACATAAACCTTTAGTGTTGGCTTACTCCAGCCATCAATTCATGGTTATCTCAGCCATCAGTCGAGTTAAAACCAAATGATAATATTTTGATACTGCAAGCATGAAGAGATACCCGTAGAACCAGTACAGATACATTAGTCTTGATAGCCAGTAGTCCTCACCCAAATATAATTTTATAACTGGAAACTTTTTAAATGTTTTTAAACAAAACATATTGCCAGATTTTATCACACAAAACAACAAAACTGCACAGAGACACTTTTAAGTAGTAGATGTGATATCCTAGTCCGCTTCCCATAACTACAAATTGAAAGGTTGTCCATTTACTCCTTTAACCTTTTCATTTTGCCCTTCCAATTCTTTTTCTTTTTTTTGTGGTTCCTTGTTCACTTAATCTAGTAACCGTGCAGGTATTACTGGCTTCCAACCTGCTTGATACATTTAAGAACAAGATTGAACAACTTACCGAAGAGCCGGATTCATCTAGTTCTGAATATGGACAATTGGCATCAAATGCTCCAACTGTACTGTCTTTGCCCCTGACGAATAGCCTCAGTCAGCCCAATATCTCCTTCCCAAGATCTCCTAGCTTAAAAAGCCCAAAGTCCTCTTCCAGTGGCTACTTTCAGCTTTGCTATTAACGGTTTTGTTTTATGCTTCAATCTTTGCATGGCTATTAATGTCAAAATGTTCAGCTAGCAAATATGTTTTCGGTGGGGAATTGAATTTATGATTTTTGGGTTTCTTATATGTATGTTTTATCCTTTTGTATTTCTGTTTGTAATTTTAGGGGGTGGTCGCACATTTATAAATGTTGGCTTGGATATTTTTTTTTTATTTTTTTTTTTAGTGCTCATGTAAAAAAATACTGGGTTGTAAAATAAAAAAAATTAAAAAGTACATATTGTAAGGAGATTTTTTTTTTTTTCTGATTTGTGATACTAAATTAATTTTAGTTCTGCTTGTTAAATAGCATGTCAAATTTTTTGTTTTTTTTGCGTGTTATCTTACAGCTACTGATTTTTCAACTGTACGTGCATGTTAGTTTTAATAATTTTATTAAAGAATTCCTACAATTTTTGTTGTCTTGTGTTTTTCTTTTCATGGTTTATTTTAATTTCATTTTTTTTTTCACAAATTAAATTTTACCCCTTACCAGATTAAAGCTCACCTCTTACATGTGTTTAAGTTGATGTTGCCTGAAGCAGAGTTGCCAGATTTCTGAACTGCAAAGAAAACAGAACTTTTTACACTTGTATATTGATCGTAAATACCATAATATTTTCTGTCTTGTTTTTGTTTGTTTGTGTTTTTAGAGGAAGGTTACATAAAAATGTTTTTGCGAGGACGTCCAGTGACCATGTATATGCCCAAAGACAACATTGAATCGTACAATTTGGAAGCAAAGAATGAACTTCCAGCTAAAAAACTTAAACTGGAATGGGTGTATCCTTTTAAAAGCTTTGTGAAAGGCAAACATTTTGTGGTGTTGGCCAAAGCAATATAGGAAACAAGTAGCATGTAGATGGTTTTTGTCAACCATGTGGAATTAGAGGGCAAGCTTTCTGGATCCCTAAACTCTATCAGTGAGGCATTGCTGTGTTGTGACCTGCCGATATGTGGACCTCTAGCTCCCAAAATACCTTTTCATGTGTTGTAGTTACAGAGGTGCCTTGTTCATGACCTAAGACTTAAGTTAATATTTTTAGATAAACCTTTAAAAAAAAAAAAATTCTAAATATTAACTCACAAATATCACATGCTAGAAACAAAATAAATCAAAAATTTAAATATTTTTCAATAAATCATTTTGAAAAATGCTTTCCTGTGGACACTTTGAATGCGCATTCGGCTCCTGTGACGTCGGACGAGGATGCTGACGTCAGCGGGGGAGGAGAGGTAAGGGAGCCTGGCGCTGGAATTAGGTGAGCTACTGAAGGGGCCACACTAGCGCCTTCAGTGCCACCGATTTGTTTTCCTGACACTATAGTGTCCCTTTAACCCCTTAAGGACACATGACGTGTGACATGTCATGATTCCCTTTTATTCCAGAAGTTTGGTCCTTAAGGGGTTAACTATGATCTGAACAATTATTGGGCAACAAGCTACAGAGGCACTCTAAGCAACAAAGCAACTTTTGCTAATGAAGTGGTTTTGGTGTATAGATCAATTCTCTGCAATATGGGAGTTAAACTGTTTGTTTATACAGCCCTATTCACACCTCTCTCGACTGAGACTAACACAGCCTCTCTAAACACTTCCTGAAAGTCTTTTTTTTTTTCTGCTTCCATTATTTCATAGTGTGTTTAAGTTTAAAATGTCTTATCTACTGCTCTGTTAGTAGCCTGCTAGAGCCTACAGCACATCCTGTGTGTGTTTATAGTTAAATTAACAGCAGAGAAGGTTTAGATACCACAGGTCCCATCTCATTTTGCCTCCTGTTCCATTTATTCTTGACATACTGATAAGTGGGGCCACGCAAATTCGTTGAGCTTGGCTCTAGGCAGTCACTGATTAGTAGAGCAGGAAAATAAGAACTTCTAAAGTAAACACACTGGGCTGTCAGCTCTCTTTAAATCTGGATTTTTGCCTTGGTACAATGGAGTCAATGTTGCATTACTTATGTAGTAATGTAGTTGAGATATATTGTGCAGTATTCTAGATCTTGTATGTTTGTAGCTACACAAGTGTAGTTGAATTGAAATGTCGATGACCCAGAGCCAGATCATGCTTTAGGCACAGAGTGGCTGAGCATCATGGGAACTCTAGTTCAACAACTGGTGGAAAGTTGCAAAAAAACAAACCAGTTCTAAAGATCATGCAGTGGCTCCGGTTACATTGAATAATACTTCTGAATGTTACATTCTTGAATCCATTGTTGGGGCTCAACTCCATGTCGGAGAACCTCTGGCTTAATAATTTCAGAATTTTTTTTTTATATTTAACTGCATTGAAGAACCCACATGTGCAGTTTTATACGAAAAATGACCCAGTGTCCTTAGTGCTCCTTAACCACTCCACAAGTTATGGCTACCGGGGCCGAGACTGTCGCAGCAATCTCTACCTTCTGCCTACCGGTGAAACCGTGTATTTCATTGCATCAGTAGTTGTATTGTATAATGTGGAAGAACAGCTGCAAAGACATTACACTGGCCACAATGATGACATCAAGTGGTAAGTCCATATGGCTAGAAAATAAAGGTCAATTTGTAAATATATTAAGGAGTTACATTGCTGTACTGCTGGTGTTCTTTGCAGTGTACCTTGGGTTAGGCTCTCATACCTTGCATGTAACATTTTATTTGTTTAACTTGTTTGTACACCTGTTGTACTGTGCTACAGAATATGTTGGCACTATTAAAATAATAATTATAATAATTAAAGATTTAATTTTTTTTAAATTTGTTTTACAGAATTAGTTTTTATACATAACTCATATAAAATGATTTTAGAATTGTTTATCCAACAATTTATTTTTAGCTTTTGTTTGTTTGTTTGTTGTTTGTTTTATATGGTGACCTCATTTAAATTTATTTGTACTGCAGCAATCAGAAGGGTAGGAGCAGGTTAGGATGAAAAGGGTTTGGTTGGGGGTATTACTTAACTTTAGGCATTCTTGAACTGAATAGAACACCATGACCCAGCAATGAGTAACATCGGCGCTGGGGTAAGGAAAGTATATATAGGGTATTTAACCCTTTGTTAGCATTGGTGGGGGAGGGTGGGGGGCATGAGGTAGGGGAGACGCAGAGGGAGCTTTAGTGCCAGGAATACAGAAAGAAAGATAAATGTATGGATTCAGTTCAAAATTCATTCAGGTGACATTTTAGCAAATTATGCAACAATGTCTTCCTTTCTTTCTTAAACATTTTCTTATTTTATTTTTTTGCTACATTTATATGCCTTACTTATGTCACCCTTTGGTTAAGCATCCTCTTAATAATATATATATATATATATATATATATATATATATATATATTACACAAGATCCAGCGCACTCACCTATCCACTAAACAACAACTTCAATGTTGAAAGAAATATATATTTATTTTTAAACACCTAACCTAGGCAAAAATAATGGGGGTTACATTATATGATCATACATTGCATAAGCCTGCCACAATGTCAATGTACCCGATCTTTGGCAGGTCCTACACTAACAGCCTAATGTCTGCTCTTATGAGATTAACCCACTTACTTGGGGGGGGAAATGCCACCTGATTCTCTCTGCAGTACAAGGCTACATAGGGCCCTAGGATGAGGCACCTGTGACAAGGAGGGGTGCAAAACCAAGGAGTTGGCTAGACTACCAAATATATATATATATATATATATATGAAACAAGGAGGGGGGGTTGGCTGCACTCACCTGAACATGCATAAATGGGGGTGCTGCTGGGGGCCAAATAATACAATACACAAGATCCAGCGCACTCACCTATCCACTAAACAGCAACTTCAATGTTGAAAGATTTTTTATTTATTTTTTTTAAACCCCTAATCTAGGACCTGCCAAAGATGGGGTACATTAACGTTGTGGCAGGCTTATGCAATGTATGATCATATAATGTAACTAAACCCACATTATCTTTGCCTAGATCAGGTGTTTTAAAAAAAACTAAATCTTTCAACATTGAAGTTTCTGGCCCCTTGTGTATTGTATAATTATTCATATTCATATTCAGTAGCCTAGTGTGTGTATATATATATATATATATATATATATATATATACACGTATATACTCGAGTATAAGTAGAGTTTTCAGCACATTTTTTGTGCTGAAAAACCCCCACTCGAGTCACTGTCTGTATTATGGCAACTTACATTGCCATAATACAGACAAGGACCGCCGGGCTCATTACAAGCCCGGCGGTCCTGTTGGGAGCTGGCAGAGAGCTGTAACTTACCTTTCCTGCAGCTCCCTTCACCTCCATTCCGGTTAGCTCCACTGTAAATCTCGCGAGAGCCGCGGGGGTCAGAGCATTGCCACAGGTTACCGTGGCAACGCTCCGCATTGCAGTCACACCGCAAGACTTACAGTGGAGGAGAAGGGAGCTGACCGGCACGGAGGAGAAGGGAGCTGACAGGAGCTGCAGGAAAGGTAAGTTACAGCTCTCTGCCAGCCCCTCTGCCAGCCCCTCCTACACAGCCCATCCACTGGACCACCAGGGAATGAGAGCCCCCCTCCCTGGCCAGCTAACAAGCAGGGAGGGGGGACAAAAATAAATAAATAAATAATATTAAAATAAAAAAATAATAATTAATTAAAAATAATAAAAATGTCTACCCCCCACCAAGGTTCTGCATCACACACACACACTGCATTCATACACACACTCTGCAAATAAATATTTAATTAATATAATTTTTTGAGGATCTAATTTTATTTAGAAACTTACCAGTAGCTGCTGCATTTCCCATCTTAGTCTTATACTCGAGTCAATACGTTTTTCCAGTTTTTTGGGGTAAAATTAGGGATCTCGACTTATATTGTGGTCGACTTATACTCGTGTGTGTGTGTGTGTGTGTGTGTGTGTGTGTGTGTGTATTTAAACACAAAGACAGACCCGAGAGAGACACATAAAAAAGCAGAAAAAAAATAAATTTGATCATTTAACCTTTTACTGATAATTGTATATGCTCTGAAGGGGTTCTAATTGAATTTTCTTTTTAACGCCTTTTTTATTTATATTTAAAAATATAGGGGATAAACATAATAATTAATAATTTCCTGGGAAGTGATACTTTCCTTTTAAAGACAAAGTTCAGGTGCAAGTCTAAAGTGGAGCAGGAGGGAAGCTGGTCAGTGTATTCTCCATTTATCCCTGACTACAAAGTAATCCTTTGTAAGCAGACACTGGGCATCGTCTAGGGGTCCAGCTTTCCAGGCCTATGTATTTTTAATAACTTTTCAGAAGTGTATTTTAATAATTAATTGCCATGCTGAGCTCAACATATGTTTCTCTTGCAGCCTTGCTGTCCATCCTGATAAAATTACTATAGCAACAGGCCAAGTTGCCGGGACATCGAAGGATGGGAAAGTGAGTGATCATATTCTCTATTCTACTTCTGAATACACCTCCTGCTTGTGTTCACATTAAGTTTCATTTACTGGGTAAAGCTGTGGATGTCTGCTGTAGATAATCACTTGATAATTGTAGGTTATAGTGTTGGCGTTTTCAAACTGTCGATATGTTTCGGAATTTCTAAACACCCCACCGAGTAACAAGTTTCTACACTGACTGAAAACCGTATATATTTCAAATACGTATCAGGAATGCAAAACAAAAAGTTAAACAATTTTGGTCCTGAACTGCGATATACTCCTAAAAAATAAATAAATTATTAATAATTTATTTTTAGAAAATGCTGTGGGGTGGCTACGAAGTAATAATGTACTGGCCATTAGATGGCGCTTTTGTTCTGTCTATCACAAAATTGCAAACAAATAAATAAAAGTATAATCTTTGTAACTGATAAAGAAATAGAATACAAAATGATAAAACAAAACAAAAAAGGCATCGACCTATAATATTAATATTATTTCCTGTAAACACTTTTACAAAAAACGTGCAAAAACAAGTGTATACTACGTCCATAAGAAGAAAATGAAATATTGAAAATGCAAAGTTTAACATAATTTACTCTGTGAACAAGGTTGAGGGTTGAATACAATTATCTCATAAGTCATAACATGAATTGCAATATGAATTTCCCCTGAATTATGGCTCCCTTGTGTGGTTGCATGCTGTACTTCACTCAATAATTGCAGGTTATTTTTATTGTTACTCTAATTATTGTATTTCTGGATCCTCTGGCAGTAAAGGCAGCTGATAAACTATGTTACATAGTTACATAGCTGAAAAGAGACTTGGTACATCAAGTTCAGCCTTCCTCACATTTGTTTTTTGCTGTGATCCAAAAGAAGGCAAAATAACCCCAGTTTAAAGCACAATTTTGCAACAAGCTAGGAAAAAAATTCCTTCTTGACCCCAGAATGGCAGTCAGACTTATCCTTGGATCAAGCAGTTATTACCCTACATTGAAAGATTATATCCTTGAATATTCTGTTCTTGCAAGTATGCATCTATTAGCTGTTTGAACATCTGTATAGACTCTGATAAAACCACTGTGATGTTTTATTTATTATCCTATGTGTGCTCCTGTCTTGCAGCAATTACCACCACACGTCCGTGTCTGGGATTCTGTAACTCTGAATACGTTGCATGTCATTGGAATGGGCTTCTTTGATCGTGCCGTTACCTGTGTTGCATTTTCTAAATCGGTATGTATTATGGCTACTGTACACATTTCCAGATTTCACAAAACTTAAAGGGACACTCACAAACTGCCCAAAATAAATAAACATCACTGTTTAGTGTATATATACCCCAAATGGAAACTTACCTGCCTTTACATATGCATTTTTAAATAGGGGATATATCTAAAACCGCTTTCAAAACCTGCATTTTCTTGTCTGCTACCTTTGTAAGCCCTCCTCTTCTAACTCCACCCAGACTTGCTGTGCCTGTCCAATCAGAGATGTCTCAGTGCAGCTCAATGAGAAATCTTTGCAAGGCATGTGCTCTGGGCAATGCAAGTCAATTGCTTCTTCTTGAGTTTAGTGCAACTAAGCTAACCAAACCAGGAAGTAATAGGTTGCCTGCTTGAAAAGGCAGGGGGTGTAAATGGTGTATATTTCATGAAAGTGTCAATATCTATTGAAATCTTCACTTTTTCCAAAATAAAAGAGAGGACCTAGTTTTCATGTATAAAGCTTTTTGGCAAGCTAAAGTGTGTTAGTGGTATGGAGTGTCCCTTTAAGAGCTGTGGGCTCTCTGAAGCTGCCAATGTCAAAGAGCTACCTGATATAGGGATGGCTAAACTTGATACTGCAGCATTTTTTACTTTATTTTTTATTATTTTACTTGTTATATTGCTGAGAAAGAATTTACTCTCTAAACCTGGTTCAGTTTAGAAATTTCACAAATTTCAATTTGCAAATATAATTTTCATCCATATTTCAACAGCCATGATAGGCAGCAAGTATCATTATTTTACCCAAACAAAAATGCTTCTGTAGCACTTAGTGAGGTACACATGTATGCAAAAAAAAATTGAGGGGAAAAAAAAACATTATATATATATATATATATATAATATATTCTATTTATATATAGTTTTTCAACATTTGGTTTAGCAAGATCAGGGGTTACAGAATAAAAATGGGAAGTGGGTACACCTTGGGGTAAATACAGTCTTCATTGTTATCAAAGATGAGATGTGTAGCACTTGAATGCATTCCATTGGTGCGGGCAGTTCAGACTTTGAGGTTTGCCAAAGGTACATGTTAGAAATGAGACCAGGTTTGTAAGTTTATAGTAGGGCCGGCTACGTCGACGTCCCTCTCTATGTGTGTTCGAGAGACACTGTCGTGTCTGCACTGCCAATCGTCTGTCCTAGTTGGTGGTTGTGTGGTGTCCAGGAACTGTAGTACATTAAGCCCTGCTAGTGCCGTTTCTCTATTGTCAAGCTGCGGGTGGTCTGCGTTGAGTTTTGGGTCTGTCGTCAGGTGCATTGGCGCCTCCATGTGAGATCTGCGTGGGGTGGGGGAGGGGTTAACCGAGTGGTTCAAGGAGAGATTTGTATTTATTTATTTTAAATAACATCTCCCATAAACTTTTATTTAGCTATTGTGTTATGCAAAAGAAAACCACAAGGGCCATTTCACTTTAAGGGCTTCATTGGAAATTTAAAAACTAAACCACAGCAATGCCAAAGTTAGACATCACTGTGCTATCCTAATTATGTGTGAGGGGCGTTACATGTTTTTATCTGCTATGGAATAAAATGGACATTATAGGTACCCAGACCACTTAATCTCAATGAACTGATCTGGGTGCAATGTCCCTGATGTCCTAACCCTCCAACTGAAAACATTGCTATTCTGCCGAAACAGAATGGTTTGCATTGTAGGGTTAAAATGCTTCCTTTGGCTGCCAGGCTGAATGGTCTCATAGAAACCATCTGATTGGCTCAGCACAATGTTTTGCTGTACATGCGCACCAACCTCACAATGCTCTACAGGAAAGCACTGGATTGGATGAGATCAGCCAAGGAGGCAGGGCTAGCTACAGGGAGAGCACCACGGTGAGAGAGAAAAGGTAAGTAAACTATTTATTCAAGCACTTGGAGGGGAACCAGTGAACTCAACTGCTACTGGACATATTGGCCTTAAAGGGACAGTCTAAGAACTATAACCTCTACATCGTGTTCTAGTGGTTATGGTGATTGCAGGCTGCAGGTCGTGATCCACCAGCAAACTGGTGACTTCATCTGCTTTGTACATTTGGAGTGGATATAAATAAACAAAAATAATATATATTTTGTAGCCACATACTGTAGTAATATATAATGTGCAACCGACTATTAGATTTTCATTGAATTAGTTGTTTTTAGCATTACCCATACTCTATCATATATCTATGATATTAACAGAGATTTCTGATAATTTTCCCCCTCTGTTTAGAATGGGGGAGGTAATCTGTGTGCGGTGGATGATTCCAATGACCACGTTCTTTCGGTGTGGGATTGGCAGAAGGAAGAAAGGCTGTCTGATGTCAAGGTAATGAAGAACAAGCATCAATGCCAATTAACATACTTTACATTGATCTTATCTACTAAGTGTCACTGGTTAGGTGCTTTGTCAATTGACTTCTGTTTGTTTTTGTTTTTTGGTTGTTTTTTGGGCCGTTTTAATTTTTTGTTTCTTTGTTTTTGGCTGTTGTGGTTTTTTTTGTTTCTTTGTGCCTAGTCACTAGAGCTGTCTATTTTCATTTTCAGTGTTCCAACGAGGCAGTGTTTGGAGCAGACTTCCATCCAACAGATACAAATATCATCGTAACGTGCGGGAAATCTCATCTTTACTTCTGGACATTAGAAGGGAATGCTTTAATCAAGAAGCAAGGACTATTTGAGGTACAGATTACAACCTTCTAACCAGTCTTAACTCAACTAGCAAATTATTATTCTTTTTTTATTACATTTTGTGTATGGCGACTCCTACCTACTATATAAATGTTAGTTCATTCACATTACCCCTTTAAAATCTTGCTTGGTACTTGTATAAAACTTTAGATTACACTTTACTCTTCTCACAAATAGTAGTAGGATGACTATATTTGTGCTAAGTGAATACTGCTGACCAGTGGTATCTTCAAGCATAACAAGCATGTTCTAATTAACAATGTAACTTCGTTTTGAGGAAAAAAGTCTGGCCAATCATGTCAACCTTCACACATGCTCCATTGCTGCTGTTGATCCAAACAAATAAAAAATCTCAATTTGATTTCTAATTTCAAGAAAAGAAAGGGTTTATCTTCCCCAAATACAAAACAGCAGTGGAATGTCGTCTGAATCAGGGGGGTATCTTTTATAATGATGTTAATAGTAAATATTAAACATTTTTGGTCCTTTTTTTTTTTTTAAACGCAATTGTTCTTTCCTTATAAACGCCATCTACTGAATTTGTTTGCACATACATACCTTGTTTGTTTGACATGCCATTTTTATTCTTGTTGGTTCCTTTAGAAACAAGAAAAACCAAAGTTTGTGCTTTGTGTGACATTTTCAGAAAATGGGGATACAATTACCGGGGACTCTAGTGGAAACCTCCTGGTTTGGGGAAAAGGTAAAAAAAAAAAACAAAAGATAACTACAGAATATTTACAAAAAATCGTTTTTAGTTGACCACAAATGCACGATCTTCCATAGAATAAAGGCAAATCCTAGGATAATGTAGAATCTACATCACAGAAAAGAGCCTGTATTAGACACCAGAAGATCCTTCTGGTCAGATCAATTAAAGGGACACTATAGGCAAGGTAGTTGCTTTAATCTCATTGAAGTTGTTATAGAGTCTGGAGTCCCCTGACACAGTCTTTACAATAAATGTTAAACATTTTTACTGTTTTCATGCTAAATGAGAGTCCCCAGCAGCCGACCACCTCTGTGTTGCTAAGGGTAATGAGGAAGCATTATCTTATGCAGCAATGGGCTGTGATTGACTGAGATTGTCTGACTGGTTTTAGCCTATCAGAGCTAGTATGAATTGGTATGGCTAGGAGGAACTGTGTAATCTCTGACTTGGCCAGATCTCCAGTAGGACTGGGCAGTGGGAGGTCACTGACCCTTATTTCACATTAAACTGCTTGAAAACACTGAATGGAGGGGCAGAGCCAGTGGACTATCAGCACTATAACCAAGCAATGAGATGAAAAGATTATAGTGCCTACAGTGTCCTTTAAATGGTTTTATGCAAACAGGGGAGACAATGTGCCCTCCATAGGCTCATTGAACCAAAACCATTATAATAACCGTGACCTTATCTCAACTGCCCCTGCATTTCTAAAACACATGCAAATTTATGGTTATGTGTGTAACAACTCATCTTATGTTGTGGTCTTCTAGGAACCAATAGAATAAGTCATGCAATCCAAAGTGCCCATGACGGGGGTATTTTTGCACTATGTATGCAGAGAGACGGGACACTGGTATCTGGAGGAAAAGACCGGAAACTCATTTCCTGGGATGGGAATTATCAAAAACTTAATAAAACAGAGGTACAACTTGAATCTATGGTCACTGTTTTAAAAACAAAATCCTTAAATGGAAATAACTTTTAAATTGAATTATGCGATTCGAGAACTTCACACAGATTAAACTAATATTAGAAAATTATGAAATGTTGACTTAAGCTTTTTAAAACCATCCAGTTATTATTTTTTTTAACAAATTGTATTAGATCTAAATGTAGTTTGTAATGCCAAAAATCAAGTATAATGATCTGCTTGTGGGTGGATCGGGCTGCTGAACAAAGCCTGTGGAGGGGATCCTAAATCTAAACTAAAAAAGGAGCTACTCTGACTTGAAAATACATATGTTTTTAACATTAGAGTGTTCTTTTTGTTCTGTAACGGTCTGTAAGAGCACCTTCTTTGGATAAAAGATGGGATAAGGCTTGTTTGTAGCTAGTGCCTGAAGTTCTGATACGTATTCCAAAATGTATGGCCACAAGAGTGAAACATTTGGGGTCAAGTAAAAATCCAAAGCTTCCTTGAGTGGTTCAAATGATGGTCCTGTAAGTGCTTTAAGCACCAAATGCATATTCCATGGAAGAGCCAAAGATCCGATTACAAGGCAAAAGGATTTTTTAGAAGGTTCAGCATTACAAACAGAAAACTATTTTTGTTGATCTGGCAATAAGGATATGCAAATATTCTTCTTTCAAACGTGTTAATACTAGCCAGTCCAAGGGATATGTAGCTTTTGTTATAGTGCTTAGGGATTCCATTTTGATTTTGTTTTTTTTGGGGTGTTTTGGGACCAAAAAATTCTTGTTCAGAATGCAGGGGTCCAGGATCGCCTGAAAGCTTTGGGATGAGAATAAATTAATAACAACCTTTCTTGCATTGGCAATTTCCTTCCCAAAACTTTAGATTGCCTCTCTTCAGTGTTGATATTTAGAAAGGGTCCGTAGGAGTACAAATACAACTTTATCCTCCTGGAATGATTTAGTGAATTCACGAGTCTACAGGAATATTATTTCAGGCTTTGCAAAAATCTAGGAGATAAGCTCTTACTTCTGGAAATTGGGTTACAGAAAAGTTTTCCAGGACCTCTAAAAGAGAAAGAAGGCCTTCAAAAAAGTGTAAGACACAAAAAACATGATATGCTGGTTCTGGTCTGCCTACTTCTTATGTTTTCTCTTATGCCCACTACCATGTCTATTTTTAAAATGTAAGTAAAAGTAATATCATGTTCCTTTTAAGTGTGATGTCCCTATGCCATATATATATATATATTATATTCCAGATTAATATGTTTTATAATATATAGGTTTTTTTAAGTATCGAAACTACTAATATATGTTGGAAGAAACAAAAAGCTACGAGGAATAAATAAATTTTTTTTAAAAATAATCTTCTTCCTAACCCAGGTGGGTTAGGTTCTAGAGATACCCATAATTTTAAGCACAAATCCATATTTCTGCCTTAACAGGCATATCTGGAAACTGCCACCCAAAAGATTACTGCTGTATATCGGGGCTTCCTGTTGAGGCTACGTACTGGGGTTCTCAAAATAGAGGTTGAACTTCCTTGGGGGAAGCTAGATAGACACGGTCAGCTAAAAATATACATATACCCACTCCTTAATCAGTCTTTCGCCCACAGTCATGAACATGGGGAAAAAGGTTACAGCCTGTGTAAAAGTGGTATTTATTTATACTTTATTGCCCGTCCTAAATAGCAAAGAAGTATTTTACGTTAGTGTCATGCTAATCTAGATTAGCAAGGAAACCAAAGAGATTTTTTTTTTTTTTTTATATGTAACTTTTCTTCTTTTCATTTGTCCATTTTACATTAGGACTTACTATATTTCTTCTTAATGTTTCTATTTTCATAGCTTGTAATTTTCCAATGTCATTTAGCTTGAACAATACAGTTAATAAAACTTAATATTAAAAATAATAATGGAAATTATAATTTTTGAAATTTTGTTCTAAGCACAAGGGACAGCTAACCTTATCATAAATTTGATGTTAAAAGTACCGTATCTACTAAAATGAATGATGCAGGCATGATATAATATACTGCTTTAAATTGGTTAATGTTCTGATTATTTTAGAGACAGAGCCTTTATAATTGTGCAGTTTCCTATCTGAGTAGGTGAAATTAACTTAATGCAGTTCTTAGGGAACTAATGTTGCAATAAGGAAGTGTACTTTACCCCAGAGGCCTCTAAAGTGCTATACATTCATTTGCATTCGTGTAGTTGAAACTCCCTGCACTCTGTGTTATCCAAAGGGCATTTGTAAATGGAATGTTGTGGAACAAAATTAATGGTGTGAAATAAAGCGAAATTATTGGAATATGTATGTGAGCTGGATTGATTTAATATTGCTCTTATTGCGTTTAAGAATAGGATGGGCCTTACCAAACCTATTTTACGTACTTTTAAACAAAATAGCACATGGTCTTTATTTGCACTTATTTAAGGGGGAACTGTAATTTCTGGCGTAAAACATGGAAAATCACCAAAACCTGTTTTTCATGAGTTGCTCTATTCTCTAAATCTAGTAAATGACATCATAAGCCAGTTCAGCCAGGGCACACATTGCAAATAAAGAAGGGGGAAAATAGAAACCTTGTTTCATTTTTTTCTCTTCTCGGTTTACTTACTCAAGGCTGACTGCTAGGTGTAAAGGACAGCGCTTAGAACAGTGACTAACTAGGTGCTAATATGGAGGTACTCAGAATAAAGAGATGTGGATTTCTACATTTAATTTTTGTCACATACACCTCACAAATCTTTAATCCTTTAACTATAAGAAAACATGATATTAGAAAAAGTAATAGCTCCACTTTAACTACGTTTACTAATTGAAAAATAGGTATTTGTAAATTTACGTCCTTCGATGACGATAGAGGCCGGATTTAATGGACGCAAGTTTCACTTGTAAATTAAAAATGTTTTCATCCGCCATTTCTTAAGTAAATAATTCTTGCTTGCTTTACCTTATACTATGCTAGTTATATATTTTGTTGTTGTTGTTGTTTTCTAGATTCCGGAGCAGTTTGGCCCCATACGAACAGTAGCAGAAGGGAAAGGTGATGTGGTGTTAATTGGTACTACCAGAAACTTTGTCCTTCAGGGCACCTTATCCGGAGACTTCCATACAATAACCCAGGTATGTGGATGAAACTGGCAGTTGGATTAATGTGCTTTATATACATCCATGTGATTGAGTCATTTTTGGTAATTAAGCATGGCATCAAATCCACAAATTTTATATCACAAAGTATATACTGTACATTTATATTAGTCTTTAAACAGCCTGCCAGTATTTTCGGTCTACCAATCAGAGAAATGTTTATGCTTTGTGCGTGATTGACATATATTTTAATTCGTATCGTTATGGTGTTAAAATCGCTGCCCCATCCAATCATGGGGGCTATGGGGGCAATTGGCTTGGGGGGGTGTGGGGGGGAAAGCAATATCAATGAAAATGTATTTCAGCATTATCAGTTGTAATGAAGGTAGGTACATTGTTTAACATTGTTTGTTTAAAACCATGTTCCTAAATAATATTTCTTCCATCTAAAATCATTTATCTGTTTTTACATTATAACTTCAGGAGCGGACAGTTTTATTGTGCAGAGTTAGTGATTATCTTGAAAATCTATTACCATGCTTTAAAGGACCACTCTAGGCACCCAGACCACTTCAGCTTAATGAAGTGGTCTGGGTGCTAGGTCCCCCTAGGATTAACCCTTTTTTTTATAAACATAGCAGTTAATCCAGCCTCCAAAGCCTCTAGTGGCTGTCTCATTGACAGCCGCCAGAGGCGTTTGCGTGCTTCTCACTGTGAAAATCACAGAAGAGGAGGATCGGAGGCGGAGAGGAGGAGAGCTCCCTGCCCGGCGCTGGAAAAAAGGTAAGTTTAACCCCTTTCCTCTCTCCGGAGCCCGGCGGGAGGGGGACCCTGAGGGTGGGGGCACCCTCAGGGCACTATAGTGCCAGGAAAACGAGTATGTTTTACTGGCACTATAGTGGTCCTTTAAACCAGTTTGGAAAAAAAATAAAACATTCGATATCAGTAGCCAATAAGATGCATGGTTGATATGATTAGCTCCCAGCATGCCTCTGTACAGGAAATGATGAATGGATGCTCTATCCAGAACAACTTTAGCGTAATGCTGCTGTTTTGCTGTATAGATCATGCTCTGCAGTCTCACTCCTCAATTCTTGGCCATTTAGGAGTTAAATCACTTTGCTTATACAACCCGAGAAACCTCTCCCTGCATGTGACTTACACAGCCTTCCTAAACACTTCCTGTAAAGAGTCAGCTAATGTTTACACTTCCTTTATGTTAAATTCTGTTTAATGTAGAATTGCTCATCTCCTGCTCTATTATTAGCTTGCTAGACCCAGCAAGAGACTCTTGTATGTAATTAAAGTTCAATTTGCTAATCAGGAGATGAAAACGTTTAAAGTTAGTTACATCGGATTGAAAATTAAACTATTTTGTTTTCATTCAGGTTGTGTCAATCACAGGCTGGGGAGGTGTGGCTAGGGCTGCATAAACAGAAACAAAAGTGATTTAACTTCTAAATGACAGTGAATTGAGCAGTAAAACTACAGAGGCATGATCTATACACCCAAACTGCTTCATTAAGCTAAAGTTGTTTTGGTGACTATAGTGTCCCTTTAACTGTTATCACAATGTCTAAGTATAATATATATATGTTTGAGCATCAAAAACTAATGGCAGAGGCTGTTGCAAATCTTTATTATTTAACATTCTTCTTCTCTAGTGTAGATATCTTACAGAGTCATGTTGCAAAAATTTTTTTTTTTCTTGTTTCTGTAGGGTCATACAGATGAACTGTGGGGTCTTGCTGCACATTCATTAAAACCTCAGTTCCTAACTTGTGGCCACGACCGGCAGATTACATTATGGGATTCCACCTGTCATCGTCCAATCTGGAGCAAGATCATTGATGTATGTCCAAGTATTGTATTAATACCAATGTTCATCGTTACATTGTCTCACTAGTTTCTGGAACATCACAGCTGATCTAGGGGTTGAAAACTGGTGCACCAACCTCCTTATTCTTAATTAAAATGAATCGTTTTTATCAAGGTCGAAAGGTACCTCCTGCAATGCCATTATTGCAGTTCACATGCTTTGTTTGCTCCTATGTATCCAGCAACATTGGGGTAGAGGCTCTTCTGTGGAATGCTAGTCAACGGATTTGTTTATCTCTATAGAACTCTGAGCCTTAAGTAAAATGCAGTGTATAGCTAAAAGACTTGCCTTGCATTGAGGCAGGTGGATTGTTAATGAAACAAAATGGAACCACTTTTGATGTTGGAAATCTTATCTGTGGGGCATGTAGACCTAAATGAGGAGTTTCAACAGAATCAAGCAGTTGCTTTGTTGTAATGGGAGATTTTAAGATGAAATTTTGATGGAGAATTTTTAGATTTGAATGTCCACAAAATATTTCCAAACAATTCCATCATTCCGTAGATTGTTAGATGGTGCAATAGGGAACAATTCATTTCTAGTCAGCGGTTTCCTGTAATATGCAAGTTCAAAAAGGCTTGCGTAGTCCAGCTTTTCATTCAGATGTTTGATCAACTAAGAGTAGCTAGTTACAAAGCGTTATATGGACAGCAACAAAAATATCTTGGGATACAATCCTATTATCTGTTGGGATATTCCAAATACAGTATCCAAAATGATTCTTTTACCCCCATAACCACCTCGGCATGATGCTATTGTGATGAATATAATTGTGATGGATTAGGGATGAATAATAAGAGACTAATGATTTGTTTGTCTCCTTGGTCATCATCTATTATAAGATTTAGTTTTTCTGTTTTGTGTCCATTTTTGTTTCTTTGACTATCAGAGTTCTAGTGTTTATCACCACCCAGTTTTCCCTTATCTGTCCTCCCCATATCCGTCACAATGTCCCCATGCCCTGGTTCAAATCAATTTAGCAACAAGGTGGCTATCTAATGCAGGAATAGGCATAGGCCACCTCTGACACTCCAGATGTTGTCGACTACATCTCACATGATGCTTTCCCTACAGTATGGCTGTGAGAGCTTTATGGGAGATGTAGTCCACAAAATCTGGAGTGATCTAATGACTGAGAATCTGCAGCCTTCAAGGTTTCCAGTCATAGGGACTCATTGTTCCAGACATGCTGACATTTATGAAACTTTACTGATCTAGTGACTATCCGCCATGTTACACCATCCATTTTCTGGTGCTAAATCTGGATCATTAATAAATGGAGAATTAATAGGAAAGATATTTTAGGTAGGGGGTATGTTGGGAGATAGAATGGTGGATTAAATTTGGGTTTAAATGTTCGTTTTTAGGATCCAGCCCAGTCTTCTGGATTCCATCCAAGTGGATCTGTTGTTGCAATAGGGACACTCACAGGAAGGTGAGTATTTGGAAAAAAAAAAATGTATTTATATAATATAAAACCAAGAGGGCTGTACTCGCCTAACATGCATATATTATAATGTTGCTGCTGGGGCCAATTCATACCAAGATCCAGTGCACTCACTTATTTACTAAACTTCAATTTCAAAGCTCACAGAATGTAATAGTTTTTATAGAAACTCCCAACTAAGGCAAGAATAATGAGGGTTTAGTTACAGTATATGATCCTATATTACACAAGCCTGCCACATCAGTGTACCCCGTTCTTGGCAGATCCTATCCTAGCAACATATTGTACCAAGCCAGGCCCACCATCAGAAATTGTGGCCCCACAGGGCCCGCCGCCATGTCCACCCACAAGAATGCAGTGTGTGTTTTGTGGATGCAGTGTGTTAGTGCATGTTTGTGTGTAGTGGATACACTGTGTGTGCGTGTGTGTGTGCACACACACACACAATTTGTGTTTGAATGTAAGCATGTTTTTCTGTGGAGTATGTGTGTAAATGTTGGTGTTTGTATACACTTCCACAGATACACAGACACTCATAAACACTCTTCACAGCCTCTGCTCTGCCTCCTCCCTTCCGTGCAAAGTTAGCTGGGAGGACATGACCAGCCATCACTTCCTCCCAGCTCTGACAGCCTCTGACGTGTTTAAAGAGGCCTGGTCAGCTCTTCCGCCCTTTAATAGCACGACCGGGCCCATTTAAACACGTCAGAGCTTGCAGGAAGTGATCGCTGGTCACGTCCTCCCAGCTAACTCCACGCTCGTACTATTAGAGGGCTAGAGAGCTGACAAGGCCCCTGAAAATATATGCCCACCGGCTGGCCCTAAGTGCATGGGCAACCCGATTCGCCTCATCTGCGTTGTCATCTCATGATGGCGGCCCTGTACCAAGATGTGTACCAAGTTGGAGAATATTGCCAAATTGACAATCTTCAGTTTTCAGCCTACTGTAGTTCTCGCTCTAGTAAATTAATACCGTAAAAGTGAGCATTTTCTACAGCGATTCTTATCTTCAATCTTGGCTTTACTATGAATATTATGAAGTGCAATAAAAATGTGAAAATGAAAATTACAGGAAAATTTTCGTCGTCTTAAAGGATGTTTATCATTTGAAATGGCCGTGATCATGAAATGCAAGCTCCACAATTCCAATCATAATCGGTTTCAAATATTACTGGGTGCTTAATTAAAGTCAGCTTAGTAGTGTTGAGAATATATAAACTTGCCTTTGTTCTTTTGAATAATTGCATGGTTTTATTTGTTTACTTATAATAAAGTGCTGTGTTGACTGCTATGTTTGATATTTGTCCTCTTCATTGTTTGGTTTGACTGCATTCTTTATTTCTCTCCAATCCAGGTGGTTTGTTTTAGACACAGAGACAAAGGATTTAGTCACCGTACATACGGATGGAAATGAACAGTTGTCTGTCATGTGTTATTCGCCAGGTATATATACTTTTTTTTTTTTAATCTTAAGTGTTTTATTAAACCGTGTCTCTTCTCTCAGATTGAGTGACTAAAAATAATGAAGAAGTGATGTCGTTTGACATTTTCCATTTGCAGTTTTTGTCCAGCATTTTCTAGTTCATTTTGAGATTTGTTTTTATAAAGGCCGCATTGTTTCTAACAGATCACTTTAATGGACATCACAGTTCTGACACCTCTGAAGGGTTGGCGTCTGCCATGCTTATCTTGTTGTTTTTTTATACAAAAGGATTCAACGCTTATGGGCATTTTATCCTTGGCTGCACAGAAGCTAATTACATGAAGTTTAAAGGGATGTGTCACCTAAAATAAACGCTACATTAATCATCTCTGTAGTCTGCTTAAATAGAATGCACAAGACTCGAAAATTCAGTAGGAGGTATTTACTAAACCGTGCCCAGTTTTGAAAAGAAAACCAAACTGCATAACTTAGGTTTAAATACCAAGCTTTGCCTATAACAAAAATGTTTGTAAACCAGCAAAGAAAAATATATATCAGTTTATTGGTGATACCTCAAATAACCCAGAATTTACGGCTTGAGTGCAGATAGCGACATATGTAGTATTTTTGTCCATTAATAAATGCACTTTCTGGCCTTTCGCAATCCAGTTTAATGTGTTGAAAAACACAAATGTGAATCAACTAGGTTACGTTTATTAGATATGGGGTGCCCAAAAGGTAGATCCCCAGCTTCAGTGATGCTTTGCCATTCTAAATGCATGCAAAGCATCATGGGAGTTGTAGTTCTACAACACCAGGGGATCTACCTTTTGGGCACCCTTGTATTAGATCATTTTAAAATGACAGTTTTTTATGATGTGCTGGAAAGTGCAAAAAACAGAACAGATTTGCGTTAGCATTTCTATCTCCTGTCTATAGTCTTTATGCTTTAGCGTTGGTTTGTTTGAGGATCTGCTGTAGAAAGCAGCAATTAGTGGATGGATCATTTATATTTGTCAAAATAGAATGCCTTGATATGTTTTTGCTGAGAAATCGGATGGATATTTTTATTTTTTATTTTTTTATTGCTGATTCATTGCAATGATGTCCTTACCATTCCCTCATTAGATGGAAATTTTCTTGCTATCGGTTCCCATGACAACTACATCTATATTTATGCTGTTAATGACAATGGAAGAAAATACAGTCGAATTGGAAAATGCTCAGTAAGTAACTTATTTGCAGTGTTGTGTTTTATAATGTACTTATCTTATGTAAAAGGATATGTTACATCCTTATATAAAATGTGCATATGTACATAATCCTGTTAAAGGGAAACTATAGGCACCTAGACCACTTCTGCTCATTAAAGTGGTCTGGGTGCCCTGTCCCTGTTCGTTTAACCTTGCAACGGTAACTATTGCAGTTATTGATTAACTGCAAAAATTACCTTGCAGGATTAACTCCACCTCTAGTGGCTGTCTACCAGAAGGGTGGGGAGGAGTGGAAGGAGAGCAATACAATTTGCCATTCCTAGCCTATAGTTTCCCTTTAAGCATATCTATCAGGGCTATTACGGGTGATAAAATGGCCAAGTCTTGCATTCATGACATGTTACTTTAAAATGCAGATCATTTTTGAGTCTCTGCAAAATGAATCCTACGATAACTTCAAAATACGTTTTATCAGATAAAATTTCTAAACTAAATAAATAAACAAACCATTTTAATTCTCCACATGTTAATTGTGTTCGGCAACCATGGCATTGATTTAATATTTTTGGAAAGGTTTTTATAGTAATTTTAATATTTTTGGATTGGCTTTCTTAAAATGATTTAATATTTAGAAAAATGTATTTAGATATATAGATAGAGATAGAGATATATATATATATATATATCTATCTATCTATCTATATATCTATATAGATATAGAGAGAGAGATTATTATTTTTTTTAATGTATATTGATATATTTTTGATATTTTAATGTTTTGAAAAGTATTAAATTGAGGCCCATATTTGAAAACCATATTTTCATCTTCACTGATTTTGCAAAAAAAATCTTGTCCCACATCACTCACTGGTCAGATTTCTCCCACTGGTCAATAGTTGTCTGTAAAATATATATTTCCTACCATGAATTGGTACTACCCATGCCATTCCATAGGCTCTGTACTCTAAGACAACACACGTACAATTTTGGAGCATTGCTAAGGAATGTGAATGTGTTTAGACATTACAATGGATCTTCTATTTTTCCCTTAGGGGCACTCCAGTTTCATTACTCATTTGGATTGGTCTGTGAATTCACAGTATTTGATGTCTAATTCTGGAGACTATGAAATCTTGTATTGTAAGTGATTTGTTTTCTGTTTGCATCAACTTCCTTTATGTGTTCTAAATCAAGGTGTCTTCATGGCATTGATCCCCATTCTGTTATTGAATTAGAATTCCCAAATTCCTTTCCATTTAACAGAGAATTATATCAAATGTAGTCCCAACAGCTTGAGGCCCATGTTTAGTCCTTCTTAAATAAGTCTGACGTAATCATGTTCAACATAGACGTCTTTAATGTTTATTAATGACTTCAAGTCATATGTACATACTTGGAATTATCCTAGATTCCCTAACCCTGGTCTTCTGCAGTATATTCCCTTAAAACCATTATGAAGAAGACCAGGAATGTAATAGTGCTTATCAGACTTAAGATAACTGGTTAAAGTCGGCTTCCAAGCTTTTCGAGCAGAATCCCATGGCACAGTCATTTGGTTCTAGTGAATCCATTGCTCACAAATAAGATATAATTTGATCTACTATTATTGTGTTCCTACAATGTAGTGTCTCCTCACTAAAAGGGACATGGTCACAATGGAGATGACACCCAGGGTCCTGCAGCGATGAGTTGATCTGTTTAACTGGAATTTTGAGCAGGGCCAGATTAAGAGCCCAGTGGGCCTGGTGCTGACCATTATGATGGGCCTAATAACAAAATCTTAATGACCAAAAACACTAAAACAGTCCTACCTCCCAAGAGTCATGTATCTGATGGAGATGGTGTGGAGGTAAACTCATAGGATGCAGCTATGAGATAACACATACCCTATGCTAATCTCTCACTTTCATCTTTCAAGTAAATCCATACCCCCTAACAGCAGTGTCCAGTGAAGCAGGAAGTCTATAGACTGGGTAAAAGGGTGGGCCACTAACACGAATGACGTAACCAGAACTGCCAAAAGCAGCGAACATACACAAAAAGGGGGTATGTCTGCCCAAAGAATTTGAAAGACAGCCTGGCGTGAATTCATGCCAGTCATGCAGGCTGGCCAACTAAGGGCATACTATACATTCTGAGCTTGGCATAAATGTGTCTAATGATGCACTTGCTCCACACTTTCTAAGGACTGTCCCCTAGCACTAACATGTACACTTGTCTCCTTACCTTCTTACTAGCAGGCAGAAGCTCCTGGTATATAGTCTGGGACAGAGAAAATGTGTATATAGTGAGTGTAAAATAAAGGGAACATGCCACAGTGTTAGAGACCAAAGTCAGCATTACCTTAACTAATTTCATTGTCAGCCAGTCCACACAAGTTTTGTTCCTCTACATCCCTTTAAGTTTCCTTACTTAATTAAGAGTATGTGAAAAGTATGTAGGGTTGCCACCTTTCTTGAAAAAAATAAATACTGGCCATACTAATTTGCATAATAAATTTTGTATGCGTGACATCACATGATGTAAATCATAATAAGTGACAAGAGATAATTATGTAAAATCACAAAAAAAACTAGTGTTATTCTACTATATATATGGATTGCTCCCAGTGTCTCCCTGTCTGTCTCCCAGTGTATCACAGTGTCCCCATGTCTCCCAATGTCCACTAGTCTGCCAGTCCTCTAATCTCCCAGTGTCTGTGTCCCCATGTTGCCCAGAGTCTGTGTCCCCATGTGTTCTAGTATCCTCTAGTCTCCCAGTCCCCTAATCTTCCAGTGTCTGTGTCCCCTAGTGTTTGTGTCCCCAGATCTCCAGTGTCCCCTATGTATCAGGTTGTCCCCTGTGTATCACAGTGCCTCAGTGCCCCATATCTCCCAGTGTCCCCTCGTGTCTCAAAGTCGCCCAGTGTTCTGATGTCTCTGTATTCCCATGTCTCTGTGTCCCCATGTCACCCAGTTTCGCACACATATTAACAGGCAGGCAGTCACACACACACATTAACAGGCAGGCAGTCATACACACACATTAACAGGCAGGCAGTCATACACACACATTAACAGGCAGGCAGTCATACACACACAGTAACAGGCAGGCAGTCATACACACACAGTAACAGGCAGGCAGTCATACACACACAGTAACAGGCAGGCAGTCACACACACACAGTAACAGGCAGGCAGTCACACACACAGTAACAGGCAGGCAGTCACACACACACACAAACAGGCAGGCAGTCACACACACACACACAGTAACAGGCAGGCAGTCACACACACACACACAGTAACAGGCAGGCAGTCACACACACACACACACACACACGTAACAGGCACAGTCACACACACACACAACGGGCAGGCAGGTCACAGTCACACACACACGTAACAGGCAGGCAGTCACACACACACACACACACACACACACACACACAGGCAGGCAGTCACACACACACACACACAGTAACAGGCAGGCAGTCACACACACACACACACACAGTGGCAACAGGCAGGGCAGACACACACACACAGTCACACACGCAGGCAGGCAGCACACACACACACACACAGTACAGGCAGGCAGTCACACACACACAGTGGCAGGAGCAGGGTCACACACACACACACAGTGGCAGGCAGCAGCACACACACACACACACACACAGTAACGTAACACACACACACACAGTAACACAGGCAGTCACACACACACACACACAGTAACAGGCAGGCAGTCACACACACACACACACAGTACACACACACAGTCACACACACACACACACAGGCAGTCACACACACACACAGTGGCAGGCAGTCACACACACACACACACACACACACACAGTAACAGGCAGGCAGTCACACACACACACACACACACACACAACAGGCAGTCACACACACACACACACACAGTAACAGGCAGGCAGTCACACACACACACACACACAGCACAGTAACAGGCAGTTCACACACACACAGGCAAGTACACACACACACACACACACACACACTGTTACAGACACACACACACACACACACACACACACACACACACAGTTACAGGCAGGCAGTCACACACACACACACACACACAGTTACAGCAGGCAGTCCACACACACACCCACACACACACACACACACTGTTACAGGCAGGCAGTCACACACACACACACACACTGTTGCAGGCAGTCACACACACACACACACACTGTTACAGGCAGGCAGTCACACACACTGTTACAGGCAGGCAGTCACACACACAGTTACAGGTGGGCAGTCGCACACACAGTTACAGGCGGGCAGTCGCACACACAGTTACAGGCATGCTCAGCTGCTCTTTGCGTGTGTGAGCTGTTCTAGCCGCACGGCACCCTAACTGTCATGGGGCACTGTGCGGCCGTACAGCTCACACAGCCCCCTTCAGCACCCAGACCAGGGTCATGGCACCCCCACCCTGGTGGCACCCAGGACGGACCGCCCCCTCCGCCCCCCCCCCTTAGTACGCCACTGCTGTTTATTACTTTTTAAAAATCAATAGGCCTATTCCATGGGCCTGGAGCTGCAGCTCCATCAGCCCCTATGTTAATCTGGCCCTTGAGATATGGACTTCCAAATTAACAAATAAGGATTTATTTGTAGTTGATTGTCAAATCTTATATCACGCTTATTCAGTTCTCATTATACATCAGCACCAAAAATATGTGATGTAAAACAATCTGCAATTTGTTTGACCGTCATGTCTTTATATAGAATGTCCAGTTCGTAATTGTATGTTGTAGAGTAAGATGTTATGCAGCCTAATATCTACCCTGACCAGTGGCCAGGATGGTTTTGAAAGGCGCCTACAGAAGGTATTATAAATATACCTAAAGTAATACCAGATTGTATGGAGTGAAAAGAAAGACAAAGTTAGAACAAACTAAGAAATCTGATATCTGCAGTTAACGGTGGGGTTTAAATAACATTCATTTGATGTATAATTTACCCTAATAACCTCTGACAAAGTATTTTAGAAATGTGAGTCTTTTTTTTTTTTTTTTATCTCTAGTGTTTTTTTTCATTTATGCATATTACATCATTGGATATTTTTTCTTTGTAGGGATTCCTACTGCTTGTAAGCAAGTCGTAAGTGTTGAAACAACAAGGGATCTTGAGTGGGCGACCTACACTTGCACACTTGGTTTCCAGGTGTTTGGTGAGTTCTTTGAGATCATGCATTTCCCAAATATGATTTGCATGGAAAATTAACCCAAAGACTGGCATACTGATTGATTGATTTTAAGGGGAAACTGTCATCAAATGTACTACTTTAGCTCTTTTTAAAAATTTGATTTATTTTATTTTTTTTATTCTTTTTCGTGCAAGGAAATATACAACGAGGCAAGCAATGCCACAATAGCTATTGCCAGCGTGTTAACATATGAAAATAATTGTATGGCATATCTAAACATTGCGCGTTTTATAATATTATATAATGTAGTTTCATCCAGAGGTAAGTCAATGTGTCAGTTACAAGTGATTGCTTACGAGTTACAGCTTCAGATGTATCCACTGACATTATTACAAGACTATAGGGTCTCGTACGTAGTCAAGATAGTTATTAGAGTAAGTTACCACCAAGCAGAGTGTAGCATTTTGGGTTATCGGTGTCAGTAGGCAGGATAATAAAATTAAATCAACATAGATTAAATTAACTGTAACCTTATAAAAGAGTTTATTCTATTTATACATTATGCTAGCAGTTTTGCTTTCCAATGTATAGAGTGGGAGAAAAACCTACTAAAATGTTTTTTTGGGTTTTTTCACTCATCTTTGGCTCAAGTCCACGGCAGACACCGAATGCTGATAAATAGAGAAATAGGGGGAGCAGAAGAGACCTTCCACGGGAGGTCCCTCTGGTGTCCACTCATAGCAACCATAAAGGATATCCATCACGGACCCTCCATTTTCTATCTCAGATTGTTGGTGGTTGTCATTTGTCAATTTCTTGCTTCAAAACTACAAACTATAACCGGTACATGGATAAAAGAAAAAGTGCAATCTGTATGTGTGTATATTTGTGGATATATATGGCAGTATCACAATCTCCATGGAAACAGAATGCTTCTGCTGGTGTTCCAAATTTAGCCCTTTGCGTGGAATTGCAGTTTTGACAAATGTAGCTCAATATATAAAACTTTTTTAAAAAATTATGTTTCTACAACACTACGAATCACTACATCAAATATTAATATCATTGTTTTTTATTCAGGTGTGTGGCCCGAAGGATCAGATGGAACCGACCTCAATGCAATCTGCAGGTCAAATGATAAGAAACTTCTTGCCACTGGTGATGATTTTGGCAAAGTTCACCTGTTTTCATATCCATGCTCCCAGTTTCGGGTATGCTATGAGGGGAGGTTAAATTTTTTCTTTCTGTTACCATCATTTTAGCTTTTTCCTTCATATATTTGAGTATCTTTTTCTGAAAACTTTTATAAATAGGATGATCTACCAACTTGTTCAAGAATGGCCACCAAATAACTTCCAAGCTGTCGTAAACTAGATCATCCAGTGTGTGTTTCAGTTAATATATGTAGGCTTGCAAAGAGTAATGGGAAATGTAGTTTCACAGCAGCGGAAGATAATGGTTCTTAATTCTTTTCCAACTTTGTTTATGCTAATTCCCAGGCCAGATTTACAGTTTTTAAATCCAAATGCTTGTCTGGAATGTTGGTTTATTGAGGGGTGCCAAAAAGATTATGGTGAGGAAAAACAGGATACAAAACTAAATGTTACTCATCGCCTGCATATCTCAAGATGGACTTTGAGGGGTCTTTCTTGGGCATAAAAACCCAAGAAATCATGTTTCTACAATTGTCCCAGAGTTCCCAGCTTGACATGCAAATGAGCACAGACAGGCATTGTGTTTCAGACTTCATTTCTACAGAAACCCTTAACATTGGACACGGTTTAAAACTCTGTGTTTTCAGGTTGGTGTTTTTCTAAACCAAAACTATATTGTTGGAGAGCCACAGAAGATAAGGGTATTTTAGGGTCTTTTTTTTTTTCTTTGTGTGTAGCATAGCTGCTTAATTCAAAAACATTAACTAGCTGATCTTGTCTCCCAGTATCATTGTTTTTCCAGTTCACTGTCTTTAGGAACCTATGTGGCTTATCCTTGTATTCCCTTACAGTTTTCAACCTTTAATGGAACTTTGGGGCAGTTTAGATATGATACGAAAGAGTCAAGGGTGGTCTTCAATATAATAACTTAGTGGACTACAGCCTGTTGTTAGACCATTAGTTATATATAGCAGCAGTCTGTGCAAACTGGCAACAACGCAAATTTTGATCTAATTTAGGGATTAAATTATGTTTTTGGCCCTAATCAAATACTATTAAAATCAAACCAGGTGAAGCTGCTATAGCTACCTACAGATATTGGGTTAAATCTGTCTCATCATCTGGTCGGTTTTAAATTTTACACCCTCAAAATATTTACCAGATGCTACTCTTATTTATATTGTACCTATATGTAGTCTAAAGTATTAATATATATATTTCTCTTTCCAGGCATCTGGTCACGCTTATGGTGGACACAGCAGCCACGTAACTAATGTAGGCTTTCTTTACGAAGACAGTCACCTCATCTCTATTGGTGGGAAGGATATGAGTATCATGCAGTGGAACGTCATCTAAGAGACTAAAACAAGCTTAATTTTCTTGGTTTTGGGATGTTTTTAAGCTAGATCCCTGAACGTTTAGGTAAAAATGTAAATGAACTCAGGAACAACCCTTCATTTGTTACCTAGGTTGACCTCTGTGTGTCACTTCTCTTATTTCGAAGGGGGCCATGTATATCCGTAATCCTGCAAACTACACTAAGAATTGTACTAAAAAGCTTGAAACCTGTTTACATTGCATTTAAAAGTAATGTTAAATGTCTATAATGTACTGTAAATTTAAATTACAAAGGGCCTTTTACGATATGAGATCATGTGTGCTTATATTGCCATTGACAGTATTCAAAAGAAGAAAATAGACTGACTGGTCCTCTAGGGATTTTCACCCCGGAATACGAACTGTGAATGTATTTCAATTAGGTGTTCGTGGAACATTCGGCCAGGCTGTTCTATGCTAGGATGAAGAAGATGTTTGGCTCTTGTTGGACTGAAACTCTTGGGCATGTGTATTGTTGCCCAGATATGTACTATGCTTTTTCTTAGTCCTTCCCAGTTCCATGCAAGCACTGGTGATATTTATTGGGCATTGAAAACAATTGTTTCATTGCTAAAAGATATTTTGTTTCCCAAGTAAACAGTCAGTGTATTATTCTGACATATCTTCTTGAGAAATTATATTGCACTGTAAAAGCTCTCAAAATAGGACATACAATAATGTTTTTTGTTTCCTTAAACACTAAAATGTAATTCTCCTAATCAATCTATGGTCCCATTCAGATGCTTTAAGATAATCGTTTTGTGGCAATAGTTGTAACTCTTCCGGGTATAGTAGGGATATGAATAGATGTCTTCACAGTCAGTAGCTCGTTATATACTAACTAAACATTGTTACCCAGTATTTGTCATTGGTCTAGGAAAAGTTAGGCTTTTACCCTTAGTTTCCTTTTGAGCTGTGAGCTAATCTTGGACCCGGAAGGACGTTAAAAGAATTTGAACGTATCCGTTTGGACACCAGGAATATGGTGTAGAGTTTGACTTTGTGATTGAAATCTTGGTGAAAGAATGGAGAGCTGGATAAGATTGGATCTAACAAGTTAGTGTGTGTTTGGCTTGAATTCCAAAAGAAAGAATTTGCTACCACGTGTCGTATGGTTTCCCTACAATTCACCTCTTGGGAGCCATCAGTTCAGGGACCATGCTGTACCATTATCAGTGGTTCCTCTGTGGTGAACAGTCCAGCATTGAACTATGCTGTGCAATAGTGCTGATTTTAACTACTTCCTTAATAAATCCTCAGTACTGGACTGCATCCTTGGGGACTCTGGTGCGAAGACATTGCATGTGACATGACATTGGACTAGTGAAGATGGATACGCAAGTGCCCAGTGACTCAGTGTACCTGTTTATGTGCAAATCAAGATCCTTCATGTCTTTGTATTGACACCTGTTGGTACTGAGCCACTGAAACTGGGTGCGGTAGGAGTCACTACTCCTGTGGTTTATTAAAATCTACTTTACATTAAAAAAAGTAGGCTGTAAATAAACAGAATGACGTGCAAATGTGTATATTCCTCTGTTTACTACTATATCAAGGCTTGTACCAATTATTTAGCACTATGAGTTGTTAATGGTCCTGATTCTCAATTTCAAGAGCGAATTATGCTTTTAAAGGGATACTAGGCACAAAAAAAAAACTTGAGCTAAATAAGGCAGTTTTGGTTATAGATCATGTCTCAGCAGTCTTACTGCTTAATTCTCTGCTAAGAGTTAAGTCACTTTGTTTATACAGGCCTAGTCACACCTCCCTGCATGTGACATGCACAGCCTTCCTAAACACTTCCTGTAAAGAGAGATCTGATGTTTAAACTTCTTTTACTGCACATCCTGTTTAATTTAGAATTTCTTATCTCCTACTCAGTTAACAGCCTTCTAGACCTTGCAGAAGCCTACTGTGTACGATGTAGAAGAAGGAGACAAAAACCTCTAAAGTAAGTTATGATCTGATTGAATATTAAACCATCTTTTTCATGCAGGCTGTGAGAGTCAAAGCCAGGGGAGGTGTGGCTAGGGTTGCAAAATCAGAAGCAAAAGTGAATTATCTCCTAAATGGCAGAGAATTGAGCATTGAGACTACAGAGCCGTGATCTCTACACTAAAACGGCTTAATTACGCTAAAGTTGTTTCGGTGCCTATAGTGTCCCTTTAAGGACCAATGAACTATATCATCTGAAAAATCTTGTCCCAAAAGACTAAACACCTCACGTAGATCCTTACACCAATGTAGGATTTCCTACTTAGTGACTGCAGGGCTCTCAAAAGCAGCTGTTTTATAAATAAGCAGGCCATTCCCTGTTGGTGTAAGAGCCCGCATGAGTCAACTTTCCGTGACAGAAAGGAATACTGTTTGTCTTTAAGTGGTTTAAAAATATATCACTGTTCAAGTATACTCTTATTTAAATGTTAAAGATGTACGATCATATTTAGCCAAGTGCCTTTCCTGTATTTCCAATAATTCTTGTTACTGTGGCACTTTGTAAATCATTGGTAACATTCAATATGTTTTTTTTTTTTTGTTTTTTTTTTTTTTTGCTGTAATCTTGCAATGAAAACAAAATACTAACTACATAAAAAAATATTATGAAGGATTTGTTTTTGCATATTTATGTACATATCACTGATACTGTACTGAGCGATCACTGTATACAATTTTATTGGAAAAATAATAAAAAGTAAGACTGTGCTTTGTTTTATATTTGTATTTTAAAAGTACAACGTACCGCGTCATATCTTTTTAATATACTTTAAGTTTGCATGGAACGGAACAGGACTTGATCCCGTCGTCTATAAAATTATGTAAACGTCCGATCTTGATACCCAGTGTATTGAATGAGAAGTACTATTATTGGATAAGGGCTTGTAAAATGTGTCCAGAGACTTATTGGTTTGGGCTCTTAAAATGTTTTCAACTGTTTTGTTTACATGGGAGTGTGGGATATTTAAATAAAAAAAAAAAAAAACATTTGATGTTTGTTATCAAATAATGGGCTCAATTTTATTGTCCATAATAAACTTAAAATGTTGCTTTCATTTTGTGGCTTGTGTGATAATTTGAAAAGTATAATTGCACCTATTCATTCTAAAGATTTGGAAACCGTCCTAAAAACAAAAACAAAAAGCAGGCCTAAAAGGACAATCTGTCACCAATACAACTTTAAAACATTTGATAGGTTCTGGTCTCCTTAATATGCTGTAATTTTTTTGCATGCTCAAAACTTTATAGTTTTTGGATAAAGTAAATAAATGTTTTTGCAGAATGTTGCACCATAATCCTGCCATATTTCCTTATCAAAGGTATGCACACAGCTTAGCAGCCATTGATCGTATTGAATGATCTAAACCAGTGGTCTTAAACTACTAGTCCGCGTTCCGGCATCGGTCCGCAAGAATTAATTGCCGGTCCACGAAAGCTTTCACACTACTATACCGTCGGGTGAAAGCTTTTGTGGATCGGCAATAAAGTGCCACTAAATATTTCCCCGTGAACCGTGCCTCCCTCTCCCCTGCCGGCTCTGCAGCCAGCAGGGGAGGGAGGGAGAGAGGACCCGGGGGAGCTCTAACCTGCAGCTCCACCGGGTTCTCCTCTTGCGGGCTCGGAGCATAATCACGGCTACCACAGCAACGCTCCAAATCTCGCGAGAATGAACTCTAGCAGCTCCCGAGAGTGCTAGAGTTCACTCTCCCCACTGGGACCACCAGGGCTTCCCCACCGAACCACCAGGGATTGCAAGAAATGTCCCCCGTCCCAGTAAAAAGGTAAGCAGGGAGGGGGGATATTAAAATTAAATTTTTTTTACTAAAAAAAAATATATATTAATCTACCCTACAACCCGGCAGACCCACAATCATTCTCCCCTATACACACACACTGCCCCCCCATACACACACACACTGCATCCCTCACACATACCATTGTTTTTTATTTCTGGCGGACGCCGGTCCGTAAAATATTTCTCCTTTTTTCGCTGGGCCGCAGGTGCTAAAAGGTTGCAGAACACTGATCAAAACAACCTGCTTAGATGGAGACCACACACAGGGAGGCTTATAGTAAGAATATCATTACCTGTTTCTAGTTTCTCTGACTGTCAGCACCCAGGTTATGAAGCAAAAGCAGCTCACTCAGTGCTGTTGGGGCTTAGACTTTATGCATACATATGATAAGGAAGTCTTTGTGGCATGAGAGGCATGGCCAAAGAGGTGGGCTTATACAGTAGTGCAGAATTCTGCAAAACAGAATTCTGCACTATAAATATTTCAGCATGCAAAATAATACAGGATTTTTATAAGGTCAAAGTCAAATCAAATGCATTAAAGTTGTATTGGTGCCCGATGTGTCCCATTAAAGGGATACGGTCACCTCATTGGAATATTAACCATTTGAATGAAACACTGAAAATTCTGTATAAATTGCATTAACCTTTTTTCATAAGATGCTCTATTTTATATTAAATTAATGTGAAAAATTAAGCAAATTACATACATTTTAGACAAGGTAAATCCAGAGCAAATGAAAAGAAGAAGAAAGTGATCAATTGTTTAATTTCTGCTCTTAATATGCTTACTCTATGCCATCATGCGGAGGACAGAGCTTCTAATAATCATGGACAGGGAGGTGCCCTGTTTAGGATAAAGAGGTGTGGATTTCTATAGTTTATTTTATTTTTCAGACCTCACAAATATATATTCACAAGATATATGTGGATAAGTAAACATGACATAAAAAACCTAGGAAGTGGCTGTTCTCCTTAAAACATCTACCAGATCTTTTGTATTCTTATGAAGCTACTTTTCACGTTATGATATACTTGCAATAAGACTCCTCTGAGTTCGAGATTAAAGGGGTTACAGGTTATTCATTAAACTGAGAATAAACACGGGGATTTGAAATTTTAGACCTGTTCCTTATACAGAATCTTATGGACATGCCACCATGTTAGCGTATATGTTATTAGATGATGTTAACGGGGGGAGTGAGGGGTATAACGATCTTGACCTTCAAATAATGTCCAAAGTATGAACATCTGTTTAGCATAGCTGCAAATCAGAAGGACTGCAAGTGCCGGACATGGCCAGGTAAGAGTCAAACCATTTGTGAAAGCTTGTTCTGAGGCAGCGCCAAGTGACTTCTGGCACCATAGCCAATTCAGTGATGTGTAGTGGTTATGGTGCTTAGTGTCAGTGCAGCTTCATGCAGTATAACTGACTGCATTGTAAAATCTGTAAAATGCAATACCTGTGGTTTTAGGTTTTGAATAAAGTAACCAAACAGTGAAATGAAAACTAAATAGTAAAATGTAGGCTAAAACAGCGTAGCTCTGACTATAGCGGTTTTAATATTTTTTTTCAAAATCCTCTATTGTTGCCTAAAATTTGAAATTTGATATTTTGATTCACTACAAGTCTTTATTTAGGAAATAAACCCACATATGTTTATCAAACTTATTTTACGCTGTATTACCGGTTTAGCAAGCTTTGTTTGTTTTAAGTCAGAGAAGAAATAATTACTTTGTAGTTCCCTCTGGCATGGACATTGTGGGTTTATTTTTATAAATATTCTTTTAAAATATTAAAGGCACAGAAAGTGCAAAAAGTGCATTGAAATGGTCTGGGTGCATAGTCCCAGGTCCCTTAACCCTGCAAAGGTAATTGTTGCTGTTTTTAAGAAACTACAATAATCCTTTGTGGGTTAACTCCACTGGGTTAACCCACCATGGCTTTCTAACCCAAAATGGCTTTCTACCAGACAACACTAGAGGGACTTCCATGTTGCTAGGCGACTTTTGGTTGCCTAACTGATGCTGAACATCCTCACACTATGCATGATGCTTTTCTTTTGGGGAAGTCCTAATGAGAGTGCAGCGGAGGCGCTGCCCATGCCAGTGCCAAGGGACATCAGCGCCGGACTTGGGTAAGTGACAGAAGGGGTTTTTAACTCCTTCTGCACAATGGGAGTGGGGAGGCTTGACATAGGGGAGCACTATAGGGTGCTATGGTGCCAGAAAAACAATTCTGGTCTATTGTGTTTGCTACACACTAGGTGCAACCAAATATTTACGAAACTTCTCTACCTCGATATCCACTGCTGAAATCTCCCCTTCTCTATTATTATACATTGTTTCTCTTTTACAAACTAAAGATCTAGAACTCTTTAGTGATCATTTCATTTAGTGAAATTATTTGCTTGCTTGAACAACATTTCCCGACTTGTCTCACATGTGTGCATCAAAACATACTACCCCTTTCGTAAACATTGTCAACATAACCCCCCATGCCGGCTCAGCCTCCCAACTTCCCTTTCTGCTAGGTGGTTCTTCTTTATTTATTTATGAAATATTTTACCAGGATGGATACATTGAGATTTCTCTCGTTTTCAAGTATGTCCTGGGTGTCTTTACTAGTGTCCGATGACAAACTTTTCTAAATCAGGGCTTCAACGAATTGAGAACTGCTAGCTCAGAATGCGTCAACGTATCAATTTAATGTCTTTGGATAAATTGTCATTAGTGATTAGATTCGTAATTGTGAAGTATCAAAAAGTTAAAGGAAGGGTTCTGCGGAATAAAAAGAAAAAAAAATAATAAAATAAATGCTTTTGATGTACAGAAAGAGAATAATGAAGCAATAAATCCAAAAAATAAGGTGTGTCCTGGTATCTTAGAAGCAATCTGATGTCCACCTTCTCAGAAGGTTGGCAAAAACATGTAGGTGTTACACTTTAATACATTTAATGGATGTGTGATATGTATCTCAATTGTTTTATGTGTTCATTAATTCCACCCATGTCTGAAGAATGGTAATTCATTATGTTAGGAATACACCCAACTCGACACTTCTAGTTGTTCCAACAAACCTGCCAAAAAGTCTGGCCCATTGCTATTGACGTACCAGAACTGAAATCGTGTTTTAAAAGAAATCCGAGCAACAGAATTGTGAGAGATCGTTAGGAGTATAAAAGTGCAACTTGTATTTAAAGAATATTATAATTCATCCTAATCTTTCTTTTACTGATCAAAGTGATTGTCATCTGAGGTTAAAGGGGAGAAGCCAAAGAGACAGATGTATGGAGAGACAAGGCCTTTTCTGAACCTCACCTGGAATTTTCTCAACGGTTTCCTGCGGCTATTGACCCTCAAGTTTAAAATAGTTATTGACCTAAAGCATCGCTTAACTTCAGTCACCCTATTTAATAAAACAATCTAAAGGTCAATATTTCAGGATAGCGAGGTTAATGATAAACAAATTAGCGATTTCATCGTGATTGCCATTTTACCATAGATTGAAGGTTATCTGTAGAGTTAGTTGCAGAAACTCATGTTTGTGGTAATTGTTATTTCGTTGAAATAGTGCTATCAGTCTTTCATCAGGTTATTTTGGCTGTTACATTTTGATAAGGAAAAATTGACTCCCTTTGAAGCAATTTACTGCCTGTGACAATTAGACCAAAAATATCCTAATTTCACAAAATTATAGGATATCTGTCTATATGGAACACTGAATTTGTATCCATTTTTAGGAGAATTGAAGGATTTCCATTTTGCTGATTGTTATCAACGAATTGAACAAAAAAATTGAATTTGGTGGAAACAGCCAGTAAAAATTTTGTTGTTTTTATTTTTATTTTTTTTAAATCATACACAGTGTTTAATAACCCTTACATTGCAATTGAGAAAAATAGTTAGTACATTATTGATACAATGTATGAATGCATATAATATTTACAATGCTCTTAGAGGTGCATTTAGTGCTGTACAGAGTACATTAAACTGGCACTCTAGAGCTACAACTAATACAACTCTCTGTAGTAGTTATGGTGTTCGGAATCTCCTGACACTGTCCCATGGTAGGTAGTCACTTATCTTGATGTCCCTAGCCCCAGTGGTCCCATTCTCTTTTCAGTTATATCTAAAGAAGAAGTTCCCCTTCTGCATATGATGCATCCATTTTGGCCCTATTTGGATGGAATACACGTACGTAATTTGTAAATAGGGGATAACACTTAGGGCATACCTCAGGAGACCCGGGTAAGTGTCAAATGGTTAAAAATAAAATAAAAATGGTTTGATGTTATTGTATGTTATTACATAAAATGAAACTCAAAATTAAAGAATTAAATAGAAACTTTTTTTTAAGTGACATAAACCATTGGTTCATAAACAACACAACAAATGAACAAAACAGACAAAGAAATCTCTATTTTGGTTGTGTTTGCAATGCATTGCTTAAAACTTGTAGGGTGCTAATCTAATGAAAATAAAACAATGCTTAATGAATAGACTGTAGAGACTCTCAAATATAAATACATGTGTGTCAGACTAATGAGTAAAACATGAAAACAGCACACCTGCTCAATTTATTTATTTATGTTTGTTTGTTTTGTATGTACGGTACCATACTAGACTGCACATTAAATAATAAACAAGATTTTGAGTTTTAGGTCAGGGATATCTAGTTTAATTTGATAAAATCATATCTCTCTCAAACTCACAAAATTACAAAAAGTGTTTCTGGTGTCCACATGCAATAACACTGTTTCTCCCAAAAAGTGATTATAGTGGAAAATATAAATATTAACAACTTCCCTTAATTGCATAGGATATGCTAACGCATGTCATCGCGCATGTCACGTGACGACGTCGAGCGCCCGAAACCCGGAAGTGAACGGAATTGAACCAACAACAGCTGAAAGAAGACGGAACCACCTGTGGAATAGCTATTGGGACTAATTGGGGGATGTATATAGGGAGGGGTTTTTTTTTAGAATCGTATGCATTTGTATCCAGCATTTTCTAAAAGATTGTCCCTGAGGAAGTCCCTGACAGGGACGAAACGCGTTGGACTACTATTGAATATATTTTTCATCATCTGCTATTTACTTTGATGTAAGTAATAAATGCTGCTTTTTGTACTTTATTTACACAGTTACTTTTTTGCATTTTTCTATCTTTTGTATGAGATTAACATCTACTCAGCATTGAAGCAAGAAGACACACACCAATATATTTCTGAAGGCACTTTATTGGATGTCAAAGTGTGAGTGATCACTTGGCATTTAATTTTATATCCAGTATTATTACACACAGTGTTGCACTATGTTATATTTTTGCTTCCCTAGCTGGAATACCCTATACTATACATATCATGTTTAAAGCAGAGTTTAAAACCAGGCACATTTAATGGAAAATTAGGATTTAGGCTGTGCACAGGTTAGGTAGGCAAGGTCGTTTGTGCACTAAGTCACGATCACAAACGCAAATGGTTTAAAGAATGCATCAAGGGGTTGGGAGGGATAATGTGGGGTTATCCCATCAATGGACTGCATAAAGAAACTGCAAGCAATTAAAAAATAATACTGTATATTACAATTTAAAAAAAGCTTTCTGGTAGTCGTGATCCATCTGTTGGCTTTGTTCATTAGAAAACTGAGGACCAACAGAAATCCTTAGTGTGTACATTAAGTACTGGCTTCTGGAGTAAGCTTCCCAGTGCAAGAGAAGGTTAAAGGGACAGTACACTGTGGTCACTATAACTGCTTCATGTCAATAAGGTGGTTATTAAGGGACACTATAGACACCCAGACCACTTCAGCTCATTGAAGTGGTCTGGGTGCAGTGCTCCTGTCAGTTTAACCCTGCAACTGTAAATATTGCACTTATTGATAAACTGCAATAATTACATTGCAGGATGTACTTTACCTGTCTGGTAGTCAGTCACTAGAGGCACTCCTGGGCTGTTTTGCAGATTTTGGTCGCCTAACTGATGCTGGACTTCCTCGTGATCTGCACGAAGACATCCAGTGTCAGCTTAAACCCCATAGGAAAGCATTGATTAAATGATTCAATGCTTTCTATGTGGTATTCCTAATACGAGTGCGGATCTTGCTGCGCATGCGCTTTAGGTCCCCGACGTCGGCTGCCTTTGGGCGAGGAGCAATGCAGGCGGAGCCTGACCTAGCACTGAGAGAAATGGGTGCTGGATTCAGGTAAGTGACAGAAGGGTTTCTGTGCTGTGGGGTGGGGGGAAACTTTGTATTCCTAGCACTATAGCTTCCTTATAATGTCTGGAGTCCCCAGCAATGTCCTTCCATTCAGAGTTAATTGGAAACAAGCCCCACGCATCACCTTTATGATGCTTGGGCTAATGGGTGGCTGAGGGTGTCAGCTGACTATGTTCAGCCTATCACAACTGCCCATTGCTGGTATGAATTGGTATGGCTAAGGAATCGGTATGGCTAAGGAAGGGGCTGGGCTGTGGGAGGCCAGCGAGCCTCATTCACTCAAGACTATAAACACTTTAGCTTGTGTTCTCTTATTTTCATTTCCAAATAAAAATTGGCACTTTTATAAAATAACCTGGTTACGCCCCCATGGCTGTCAATCAGACAACCCGCACTGTTACTTCCTGGTTTGGTTAGCTCAGTGGAGTTAAACTCAAGAGGCAGCAATTGCTCAGAGCACCTGCCTTGCAAAGACATCACATTGAGCTGTATTGGAAGTCTGTGATTGGACAGCCACAGAAAGTGTTGGCGGGGTTAGAAGGGGAGGGTTTCTACTTTTCGTTGTGGGTATATCTACTAAATAGTGATTTTTATTTATTTTATCTGCGCTGTGGAGTGTCTGTTTAAACTGCTCAAAATAGTTTAACACTGAATGGAGGGACAGTGCTAGGGGACTCGACGCCCTATGATTAATTTAGTCTATTCACTAAATTCCGAATCATACACATCTGAAATCTGAAGGAAATATTTATGCAAAAATGGCTGAATTAGAGCATTGCTGTCTCGTCCTAGATTTTACCATTTAGGTTACAGTTTATTACAATTCATAATTTAGTGAATAAGCCTTAGACAGATACATAGTTACCACGAGGGCTAATTATATTTTGTCCAGACAGTTTGTTTATCTCCTGTCCTAGTAACAGCTCTCCCAAACTCCCCCTACCATTGCACATGCAGGTGTCTGACTGGTGTTGAGTGAGTGCCATGTGAAAAGGAGGGGGGAGCTGCAGATTTTATTAGTGGCCAGCAGGGGGCAGCACAGCTCAGCTTCTTTTGTATCTGCTTCCATTGCTGCAAACCTCACCTCCTTTTGGTGGAGAAAAAGATGGCAGCACCTCTGAAACAGCTGTCAGTCGGCAAGGACCATCTCTGCAGCTAACCTCGACCCAAACATGATCTTCACCGGACTCTGGAGTGACAGTATCAGTACATCCAGGCCTGTGAGAGAGAGCAAGCACCATCACCACCTCCCAGTTTGCTGCAGCTGCAGAATCAGCAATTGCAAGGCACAGAGATCAGCCTGTAATCTGACAGCCAAGCTGTGAGTCTCAGCCCTGCAAATAAGAGAGACATTTTTTTTTTTTTTTTTTAAGGAGGAATCCAGGTTAGGAAGCATTTCCTACAAGAATGAGGTAAGAGACCCCCTTTTGCCTATTACTGATCTGCATTGCAGCCGGAATCTTATTGTAATCAGGAGACTGAGTCATTGCAGCAGAGATCATCATGCAATGGATGGAGTGGGTGCCTTGCCTGTGATTGAGAGATATCCATTCATTGTGTCTGTACTTGGATACAATGTACATGTCTGGGGGGGCTGCTTGCAAATTGCTGAGCTGCAGGGTTCCATTAATAAACTGTGTGGATCACCAGATTCCAACCCCCCCCCCCTTCTCCTGCTCATCATCCTCTAACACCCTTTAAACCATCCCCCACCCCTGCATTTATGATCACTGTGTATACAGTAGTGTGCTCTATACATATTTATACATCAGATGACAGATCACTAATTATAGCAACAAAACAGCTTTTATATATTATTATTATTATTATTAGTATTATTAGTATTAGTATTATCATTCCTGGAGGCAAGATGGGATTAACCCTTGCTAAGCTGGAGCAACATGCAAATTTTTTAAAGCAATGCATTGTTTATAGCACACTGGGCAGGAAAAGGTCAAATGGATTGCCATTAACCTATTTATGTCAGTTTGGCTGGGCTATGCAATGCACAGCAACAGATTTATTTATTTATATATATATTGTACCCTATCGTATCAATGCAATGATTTGTGGACCCAGGACATACTTGAAACCTCAATGTATCTTTCCTGGTAGAATATTTTATAAATAAATAAAAAATATTCTGACTCAACGACTGGGAGAGAGTTAAACGCTCCATCCAATAGCTTTCTCTTATGTTTGTCATCTGTAATGTCATTGTCCTGTTGCGATAATAGTAAAAAAAATGTTATATTGTTTATAAATAGTGTTATGAGCTGATGAATTATGACATGTTTATGATACAGTTACAAAAAAAATTCAATTTATTATGACATGTTTATGATCCATTTTAAAATATATACATATTCAATGTATCATCATGTGTAAACCTTAATATAGTGAGCCTTTATGATGAAAATGTGATATATGTTGGATTGGTGATGTTCAGTATAGGCTGTAATTGCGATACAGATAGGGAGCAGTATTGGAGCAGTTATTTTCTTGTCTTTGAGTGGCAGACAGATATAACTTCAGCTCACACAGCAGGCAGGCTGTTCGTTATCTGTGGCCTGGCTGGCACCGTTCATTTTACAAGGCAGCCATACTTAAAATAAGCTAAATGCCTCACAGGCCACTGCCTTATTTAATGCAATCATCCATGCTTAAATGGACACTGTTGGCATTATAGCCATTTCATCTTGTTGAACTGGAGTCCGCTAGTGCTGTCCCTCAATTCAGTGTTAAAGCATTTTTAAGCAGTTTAACACAAAAAAATGGTGCCTGGTCACCTACAGTACAGCCCCTACTGGCGGTGTGGCTAAGGCAGAGATTACACACTTCCTTCTTTTGCATACTTATTTATACCAGCAATCGGCGCTGTGATAGGCCGGAAGTTGTCTGCTGATACTCTCTGCCAATCACAGCTGCTCGTCACTGCTCTGGCTAATGCTTCCTGCTTCATAAAACGCACACAAAGAGAGTTGTCTGCTGGGGACTCTCGTTTTAACTTTAAAAAATTAAAACATGTTTTAATTCAGAATGAAGTGACAGGGCCTGAGGTCTATAGAGACTATAGCTAAATCAATGAGATGAAACTGTAATAGAGTCTACATTGTCCCTTTTAAGTATGTCCCTCCATAATGCACACACAGAATTTAAGAACAATTTAAATACATGCTCCTCATTTTTTAATTTGCACTTGACGTTGGAGACTTGGATCATGCACACGCAATCTATTCATTATTTAAATTTTTTTTTTTTAAATATATCAATATATACTTGATGCATATTTTTTTTTTAAAATTTTTATTTATTTATGCAGTGCAAAGAAATAACACAACATGCGCGAGGTACCCCAACGGCATTCCTCACTCTGGTTTTCAACATTTACAACAGTGGGGTTTCGAGGTTTAGTGCACTTTTCTTTTTGGTTAATTATAGAGATGATGAATGTAGATCAGCATATGAGACTTAGACATGCAATCAAACAGGCTTTACAATGCTGTGGCTAACATGTTATCAGGTTAGAGAGGCGTAAATTATTATCATAGAGTGTTGTAGATTGAGAGCGTGACAAGTTCCTTAAGTTACAGGATTTACAGGAGCCTTCCCCCCCTATGTGCAGACCAAGCCCCAAGAGTATTCCCACACAGTACAGGCTTACCCAGACCCCTATTTGCATGGCCCTTAGCATGGTAGTGGTGAGTTCAGCATTCTCACTATGAGCACTTCCTGTCAGTCCGCCGGCGGCCGGGAACAGGAAACAGAGGTTCCTGTCCCGCGTTCCGCGCCGCCCGGCCACACTACATTGAGAGACCGGCGGGAGGGAGCGCTCTGCGCTTCCCTCCTGCCGGTCACTCAAATCCGGCCGCCCTCCACAGCAGTGCTGCACCGCCTGAGGCTTGTAAAAGCGCTTAGGCGGCGCAGCATGAGGAGGCGCAGGGATCCGGCGCCCCCTGCTAAGGTGCGCCCTAGGCTGACTTACACTGTGCCGGACCTACAATGCTTCATTTTGTATTTTGACAGACAGTTCACTTAGTCTCGTCAACATGCGCATATGGCTGCATCAGAAATAGAGCAGTCTAAAGATACTATGTGTAATTAAATGAATATGATGAGCAAATCGTCATGGATCTTTTTTTCATTTTTTTTTTTTTTTAATCCATGAATATATACTAAAACTGCTCTGTATATATGACACGGTTTTCAATATGCGCAAATGCATATTAGAGCACAAATGCGGAAAGCAGATTGGCTGACAGTATAGGCTACTGCAGTGATGCTCAAACTTCCTGGTCTCCCCCCCTCATTACAGGCCACACCTCATGTCCCCCAGACTGGGTAGTACATTTTGGGAGGTGTGCATCAGGGGAAAAGGGGCAATATGTTTAAAGCAATAAATTTACTGCTAGTCATTTGTGGCACTCACGCTGAATCACTTTACATCATCAAACGGCTGTTACTGGCTTGTCTTGTCGCAGGACGACTGAGTTAAAAATATTTCCTGCTCAGAAAAAAAAAATGTATCCCTTCAACTCACCCAGCTACAGTGCCGAAAAAAAATCTGTTTATCTTTTCTCACCACAAGACATGCAATCCTGTCCAACAGTTATTTTGCACACGTACCTCGTAGGATGCATTGTATGTGTATATATGACTGTTTGTGTATACTCTGTGTACTGTATCATCATATGCACTTATTATAAACTTCGACACGATACCCGTCACAGGGAGAAAATGTTTAGACAAATTTCATGGAAATTTAACAACTGTTTTGATAACAGAAATGTTTGTGGGGTGTTTTTTTTTGGGGGGGGGGGGGTTTAATGTATCTTTTCTTGCTGTCAAAAATCTATAGAACTTGCTTTCAGAGTTTTAAGGGACACTGTTGACATCAAAATCACCACATTTTAAAGGGACACTCCAAACACAAAGTGCTTTCTGCATGAAGTGTGTGTTTTTTTGGGGTTTTTTTCCAAACAGAAATTGGCACTTTTATAAATAAACCTTGTTACACCCTCCTAGCAATCAGGCAACCGGTCCTGTTACTTCTTGGTTATTTAGCTTAGTGGAGTTCAAACGAACATTATAGTGTTATGAATACAAAACTGTATTCCTTGCAATATAGCGTCCCTCTGACAACTATGGATGTCCTCATGCAAAGCGGCAGTCTTAAACGTCCACTATAAACAATGCTAAAATGTCAGGGACACAGCACCAAAATCAATGCAATGAGATGAAGTGGTCTGGAAGCCTGTAGTGTCCCTTTAATTCAAGAGACCAACAATTGTCCAGAGCCTCTTCAAAGACTCCTCATTGAGTAAGTACTGTAAGTGTTATAGCTGTGGCGCTCTGTGATGCACTCCTGTATAGACTGTGTTTTATGGTTGTGGAACTCTGTAATGCAGTCACAAACACCACCTTCATTCATACACCCTCCATCATTTGTTTTATAGTTGTGAAATTATATGATTCATTCACACACACTTCATACTAGTCACGTGGTTTCATCAATTTTGTTCAGCATAGAACCACTTTCGAATTATTTTTAAATGGATCGCTCGGTTTAAAAACTATTAGAAATCACTTCTGTGTCAGACAAATCTATTCATTAAAGGAAATATCTTAGATCAAAAATGCATATAATTTGAATGCGTATAAATAATTGTTGCAGAAAAAGATCCATTAACAAAAATTTCCAAAAATATTTCTTAAGCCCTAAAAACTTCCATTTGATTAGCTGCAGAAGTGGCTATGCAATCAATGAAGATCCGACCCCTTTTTGCACAGCACTTGCTGGGCATTGTCTGATCAAATTCTTCCCATAAAGAAGCAGTGGGGACAAATCTCCAATCTTAAGCTTCTCATAGAGATGGGTCATGTTATAGAGAGTTTTTTTTATTTATTTTTTTGTGTCCATGAAAATGGTGACTTACTATTGCTATATAAAGCCATTGTGATCTTAAATCTTATCAGCCTTTTCTATTAGATATTGGAGTTAAATTCCTCATCAGCTATTTAGTTAGCAATTGCCTCACTACCCCATTACATCAGATATGTATTTTTAACTCCCTCTGGCCTTAGCCAGAGCCTCACTGAGTATGGCAAGTGTTGTAGAGTTGCTAACCTAGCCTCGCTATCTTTTGGTGGTCTTTCATTGACTTATTCCCTTAGACAATCTGACCATAAGGAAGGCGGTGTAGGGTTTCTGTTTTCTCCCCACTGATCCTTCAAACCTCTACACACCTTCCCTTTATTTCTCCTCATTTGAAGTTCACTCAATTCTCTATTGTAACTATCTATGCAAAGGTTGCCGTTATTTACCGCCCTCTTGGTTCCCGTCTTCTCTAACTTGACCATTTTGCTGGCTGGCTTCCCTACTTCCTTTTTAAGTAATATTCCTTCTCTAATTCTTGAAGTCTTTAATATTCCAATTGACCTACCCTTAAACTCAGTAGCCCTAAAACTTATCTCAATTGCTTCCTCCCATGGGTTTCCCCAGTCGTTTGACGTCTAGCAACTGTAAGCTGATGTCCGTTCTCAACTCTCATCCAGTCCATAGCTACCTTGTTATGTTTATTTCTTGCTATCTCCTTTCAGCTGATAGCACGCAAACCTATTTTACTGACAAGATTAACCAGTTAAGGAAATAATAATCCACCCCCCTTTGCTTCTCTCTCTACCGCACCTGGATCATGCCTTTCCTAACCATTAGGCTTTCAACCTGGGTACTGAACAGGAGGTGGCTATGTTTCTACTTTCCTCTCACCCTACCACTTATCTGCTTGATCCCTCCCCTTCTCACCTTATCGGAAACCCTCTCCCCCTGTCTTGTGCCATTCTTAATTCATATCTTTTTAACTGCTCTCTTTTTTTTTTTCCTCACTCGCCTGAAACATGCTACTGTCGTACTCCTACTTAAAAAGCCATCACTTGACCCATGTTACCATTCCAACTATTGTCCGATATCCCTGCTCCCTTTGTCCTCAAAGCTTCTGGAATACATTTTTTTTTAGCCATCTGGCTTGCTTTCTCAATTCCAACACTTTCGTTGATCCTCTTCAATCTGGTTTCTGCCTCCTCCATTCTTCTGAGACCGCTCTAAATAAAGTAACTAATGATCTAAGGACTAAATCCAAAGGTAAGTATTCTATACTAATTCTTATTTACCTCTCTGCTGCCTTTGACACTCTTGATCATGTCCACCTTCTTCAAACTCTTCAATCCCTCTCAATGTTCACTCAGTGTCTCTCATCCTGTTTGGGTTGGATCCCCTCCCCAGGTTATGTTCTTGGTCCCCTTTTGTTTTCTCTACACTGTCTATCTAGGCAAATGCATTAATTCCTTTGGATTCCACTACCATCTGTCTGACGATGACACCTAGATTATTTTTCTTCGTCCTAATGCTGATCCTCCTTTCTCGCTCTCCCTGCAAGTTGGTGGTACCTGCGTCAGCTTGTCCTTGGAAGCTCGCTGTCTTAGTGTTAGCTTTGATTCTGGACTCACCTTTTATGACTCCCATCCAGTCTGTTTCTGCTTATTTCACCTTAGAAATGTTGCCTGCATCTTCTCCTTTGTTACGCAAGATGCTGCTAAGGAGTGTGTTCATGCTCTAGTAACTTCTTGCATTGATTACTGTAATTTGTCTCCCCAAACCGTATTACCTTGATACAGTCTGTAATGAATGCTGCCACCAGGCTGATTTTTCTCTCCTATCGCTCCTCTCACACCTTGCCTCTCTGTCAATCCTTGGCTTCCTGTACCCTATAGTAATCAATTCAAAATACAAACCCTTACCGAGAAAGCTCTTAACAACTCAAGCCTGCCTACCCCCATCCAACCCCTAGTCTTCAGTCATTTGAGAAGTTCCTAAAAACTCGCCACTTCAGAAATGCTTATGGCCTCTCAGAGTAACTTCTATTTCACAAACCTGTCTCACGCTTTCTCTTAAAGGGCCACACTCGACTCACATTCCAGTTCTGCTACTTTCCCACCTTGTTCCTTAGTTGCTATCCCTTTCGATGCCCTTCCTATTGCGTTTTTATACCCCACCTTCTCTAGACTGTAAGCTTATCAACCTATCATTTTTGTAATTGTCTCAATTATTGGTAAATTTCCCCCTTTACCACATTTTAAAGCTATGTGGAATAGTCTGGTGCTCTATAAATACCAATTATAATAGTAGTCTAATAGAGGCAGGCAAATTATTGCACTCAATTTGATCGGACATAAACTCCGAAAACCGTTTCTTGGGGGTTCTTTTTATTTATTTATTTGTTCTTGACATCTACAGGAATGGCAGAGGTTTTTTCCCCCCTTTTATTATTGTATTGCAATTAACCTTTCTGAGAGCTGGACAGCAGGAACTTTGACACTGTATATTTAAGTCATCCAGCCACAAGCAGACTGTTCAAGGAATTTGGAGTTAGTATATTGTGTGGACTGACACCAGATGCAACAGTTGCACAGAACCCATATAAACATATATCCAAGCAGGAAGACAATATTCTAAAAGCCCAGGGTAAAATACCTACAAACCGAACAGGGGCATTTATTTGTGAAATTAATAGAGTTAATAGTGAATTTTATATTTAAGTTGAAATTAGCAGAACTGGAAAAATACTTTGTCATCTATGATACCAGTTTTGCTACTGTGGCCTTAAAGGGACCATAGGCATGCGCAGCCTATTGTATAAGGGTGTGCACCCTAAAGCAGAAACACACACACTGCGTATATATATATATACGCACTGCTGTGTGTGTGAGGGTGCTGTGTGTGTGTGTGTGAAGGCTCTGTGTGTGTGTGTGTGGGTGAGGGCGCTGTGTGTGTGTAAGAGTGCTGTTAGTGTGTGTGGGTGAGGGCGCTGTGTGTGTGTAAGAGTGTTGTGTGTGTGTGGGTGCTGTTAGTGTGTGCATGTGTGAGGGTGCTGTGTGTGTAAGGCTGCTGTTAGTGTGTGTGTGTAAGGGTGCTGCTGTGTGTGTGTGTATGTGTGAGGATGCTGTGTGTAAGGGTGTTGTTAGTGTCTGCTGTATGTTTGTGTGTAATGTGTGGGCGCCGTTTAGTTAATATCCCCTGTGCTCCTGCCTTCCCTGGTGGTCCAGTGGAGAGTGAACTCTAGCCCCCTGTGGGGCTAGAGTTCACTCTTGCGAGATCTGAGCATTGCCGCGGTAACCACGGCAATGCTCCGACCGCGCGAGAGGAACCCGGCGGAGCTGCTGGCAAGAGCTCCCTGGGTCCTCTCCTGCCTCCCTCCCTGCCTGTGGGTCAGTGAGGGAGATCTTTGATCTCCCTCACCGGTCCATGGAGGGAGGCACATATCGCGTGCCGCGGGGATTAGGTATGCCTAGGCACACCCGGGACACCCCGTGCGCACGCCTATGAAAGTGACCCTGGGCACCCAGACCACATTATCTCATTGAAATGGTGTCCCTGACCCCTTAACTCTGCAATGTAAAACATTTAAATTTCAGAGAAACGGTGATGTTTACATTGCAGTGCTAAGACTGCACCTAGTGGTTGTGTTCCAAAAAGACACTAGGGGTGTTTCCTGCTGTTTCAGAGAGTTTGACTCCGTGAAACGATGTTAGACACACTCACACTTTCCACAATGACGTTCAGCATCTCTAAAATCCCCATAGGAAAGCATTGATTCATTACTTTCCCTTGGGTAAGGCCTACTGTTCGCGAAGCCCTCACAGCACATTAGTTTCCCCCATAGCTGTGACATTGGAGGAGGAGAAAACAAAGCCAGTGCCGAAGGGGATTCTCACTTTACTAAATAACCCTGTAAGTCGTTTTACTACTTGGACAGGGTACATGCACCATAACCACTTCAGCAAGACTAAGTATTTTTGATGCTTAGAGGGACCCAGTAAGGTGCATTGACACAAATCACAAATTCCATTCTGATTACAGTCATCTCTCTGCACCTGTTCAGTCCGTTACCACACTGCAAGGCAGCTCGCTTTGCATGAGTTGAAAATTGTCAGACCGCTTTTTTTTTTTTTTTCTTCTCATTATTCTTACGTCCTCAGTATTTAACGCAGGCATTTATCTGGACACTGTCTAATATAATTAAATAAATCCTAACTGCACATATGATGAGTAATTCCACAAGGTCTGTTGCTTAGTGCGGTGATGGCTCACTGTGACCAATATTTCCACCAATACCAGTCATCACTGATTGGCAAAGCGATGAAGAGGCAGTGTCTTTATTCACTGTACACTTGCTTGCAGCTGTGCGTATCATATCCTCTATTTAAGTGATCTTAAATCGCAAAGAAGCATTAACTGTCCTGGTTCTCGTTCAGAGCAAGCTGTTTCAGGCTGTTCTGATATAAAATATTAGGGTAGAAGTAATAGAGAATTGTAAAGATTTTTTTATTTTTTATTTTTTTTTAAAGTGGAATAGCACTGTTACCACTTGACAATATAAGAATTTCTGGTGTTTTCTCAACCACATCTCAAGTAGCAGACTGCTGTATCTGTTGTAGACTGCTCATTTTTTTTAAAGGAACATGCCAAACACCTAAAGCACTTTTATTTTTCTTCTTCTTCTTCATTTTACAGAAAGTGTAGATTTTAATTGAAATTGGCAGTTTTATAAATTAACCTTGTTGCGCCCTCTGGCTGTCACAGCTGACTGAGGAAGCTCTTGAATGAGTGAAACGTATTTTAGCTAATTTGGACTTTATATTATACTTTTTTCTTTTCCATAGTATATACTATATATGTTTTTTAATTTGTAATAAATAAAATTTCAATATTTTTTTTTCAAACAAAGTCCCTTGAAGCCTTAGAAAATCTTCATTGGGGTGGTGCCATCCCCAGAAAATTGGCACTCTGATTGTTACCCTTAGGGCCAGAATTTGAAGGCTCTAAACAAGGTGAGCTCAATATTTACTATAAGATTGTTCACAATTGAAAGATACTGCACATTGGTTGTTTTTCTTCTTATATACCCTCTGGAGGAAACAATACCGTGAGAGTGGTGTGTTGCTGCCCTAAAAGCAAAAAGGTTCATCCTACAGAGCCAATATTATATAGGCTCCAGAACATGTGAGTGGTTCTAGCTTTTTGCTTAATATCAGACCAGATCTATTTTGTACCTTCTGCACTATTAATTTTTTGTCTTGTTTTTTTGTCATTTTATGTACCTTCGAGTATATTATCACATTGTATTTGCGGTGTAAGTTTTTAAAGCACCCCTACACAGACCAGATAGAATAATTATTTAGCGCTCCACTAAGAGGTATTTTATACCACATTTTTGTTGCTATTCTATGTAGTGTGGATAAAAGGGTATTACACATTAAGTGTTGAGCTGCTGATCACCAAGACACTTTATTGTATCACATATTACCTCCCATCAGAGGTAACTTTCCAGTTTTATATTTTGTCAATCAGATGAGTTTGGTTTGCTCAGTTGAGCTAAACTCAAGAAGCAACAATTGCTCAGAGCACCTTACTTGCAAAGCTGCATTTGGGAAGTCTGTGATTGGACAGCCACAGAAAGTCTGGGAGGAATTAGATGGGGAGGGGCTTGCAAAGGCTACAGATAAGAGATTTGCAGCTTAAACAAGCTGTTTTAGATATACTCCCAATGAACAAAATGCATAATTAAATGAATGCATGCTGTCATTCGGGGTATATCTAATAAATAGTGACTTAAAAAAATATTTTTGTTTGAGGAGTGGAGTGTCCCTTTAATAGGAGAAATTATTTTATTGTATTTGTATCACTAGAGAATGAAATGGCTAACATCACACCTTCAATACAAAACTTGCAGTACAAACATAGCTTACTGTGTTTTTCCTTGAACCAAAGTAATCGGGTTAATAAAAGGACCTTGCTGTTATAACAACTGTCATTTCTGCAGTGTAGATGCTGTGGTTTGCTGCGGAGATCTTGTCTCTGCAACATAGTGTAAACCAGCCCTGTAATGTCAAAGAGGACACAGAGTGTCCTCTGCCAGAGTCTGGCAAGGAATTGCCTAATTTGCCAGCAGCATTGAGTGCTTCTATGCACCCATAGGTCATAAGAAAAACCATCACGCCTTTTAAAGAACATGTCCTATAGAGGTGTAAATAGCAAATGTGAGTTTTTGTGTGATAAACACATTTGATATAAAAAACAAAAAGCCTCAAAGCATCTATATTACACATTTCTCTTATTTTGGTTTCCTACTCCTCCAAAAGCCATTGTATCATGTGGCTACAATACTTATGCCTTCCTGATGTTTTTTGTTCTTGAGCTAAATGTTTGCTACAGTGACCAGCAAGTGTGGGGTTTTTTTTGGACATTTGTTGGCCCTTAGTGCTTCATTCGTAACCATATGAAAGGTATTACTTTGGAGAGATTGTTGGGCTGCCATTTAACCCCTTAAGCAGTTGAACCAAAACCTAGAATTTGAGCTATATGTCTGATCAGCCATAATTTACCTCTATCATATTAAGTGCACCCACACTTATTATATTATTATTTAGTTAGGTGTTATATATGGAACATAATTTAATATGAATACTATCTAAAAAGGTGGGAGAAATTTTATTTTCCAAGTTTGCGTGGCATTTTAACTGTGAATGTAATAATACGTTTAACTTTTACTTCAATAAACCACACATTTGTATGCTGTGGTGTCCCATGAGTACAACAATGTCCCCCATGTGCTGGTTTCATTGTGTTTTAGAAAGTTACAAGGTCAAATATAGGGATTGCCTATTTTAATTTTTACACATTGAACTTTGTCAGATTGGTTTGCTGGGCCCATGTTGCCTTTGAGACCGTTTCACAGCTCAGGAATGAAAATGATCCCATTCATGGCATTCCGTTTGCAAAAGAAGAAAAGACTCCGTGCACCGAGTCACAAACCCTGGCCAAAGTTAAGGACCACTATAGTCCCAGGAAAACATAATCGTCCCCCTCCCGCCCGGCTCTGGGGAGAGGAAAGGGTTAAAACGTACCTATTTTCCAGCGCTGGGCGGGGAGCTTTCCTCCTCCACTCCGCCTCCTCTCCTCCCCTTTGGCTGAATGCGCACGCGCGGCAGGAGCTGCGCGCGCATTCAGCCGGTCTCATAGGAAAGCATTTACAATGCTTTCCTATGGACGCTTGCGTGTTCTCACTGTGATTTTCACAGTGAGAATCACGCAAGCGCCTCTAGCGGCTGTCAATGAGACAGCTACTAGAGGATTTGGAGGCTGGATTAACCCTATTATAAACATAGCAGTTTCTCTGAAACTGCTATGTTTATAAAAAAAAAAAAAGGGGGTTAATCCTAGAGGGACCTGGCACCCAGACCACTTCATTAAGCTGAAGTGGTCTGGGTGCCTAGAGTGGTCCTTTAGCAATCATATTTGTTTTTGAATTTTACACAAAAACTGCACTTTCACTGATGATAATATCATCATTATACATTGTACTGCTTTAAAACACTCATATTTGTCAATTTGTCTCAAGTACAACAGTACCCCCCATGTACAGGTTTTATGGGGTTTTGAAAAGTTACAGAGACAAATATAGGGCTTGCAAATTAATTTCAATATCTGGTATTTCTGCCTGAATTGTCAGGCAGGTCCCCCAATATATAATGAATAAAATAATAACATTATATATAAATGATATATAAATACACTTAGAATTAAATATATATCTAATTTAATACTAAATATAATATATATATATATATATATATATATATATATTATTATTATTATTATTTTTTTAACATAGTTATGTTATTAGTTATATATTGTGGGATCTGCCTGACATTCAGGCAGTCCCCCTTCTGCTAATCTGTCAATCATGTTGATCCAAGTCAGTGTCATCGCAATCCCATGTCTCGGATTGGCAGAATCCCTTTTTCCGCACTTGAAATGTTGGGGGTTTTGCATAGAAATGGCAAAGTATTTTAAAAAACTTCATATTTAATGAAATAGAATGTGTAGGAACCTCTGTACTGCGGATCCACGCTTGGGCTACCCCAATCAACGTGAACTTGCCTTTAACAATGAAACTTTACTCTGTCTTCGCGGTTTGAAGCCATTGGACACAGTATATCTGGACATTAAAATAAACCTTAAGAAAGAAATAGTTTCTTCCTTTCAAGGAGCGAGTGTTGAAACTACATTTATTAATAAAATTTGCAGTACTTTATATGGTCTTTCAGCCAAGTCATGTTCAAACTAAGATTTGTAATATAATTATTTACATTCTTTGTATGGCTAAGATTTTATATTGTGTTGAATAAATATGTTAGAATGTATGTTTGATTTATAAAGTCTGACAATATTTCATACTTAAAAGGAACATGGACTGGAGTTGAATCCCCTGAAATGAGTCTCTGGGCTGAAGTTGCTAAAGTTTATAATGCATGATGGAGATAATACATTAAAACAAAACAAAAAAAACGTTGAAAGGTACGAGAGAGTCTGTAAATGGTAGCCTGTAATTGTAACGAATGAATACTCCTTACAAGTACTTGTACTGGCATAGTTTCCTCTGTCATGTGAATTCGCATGTAGTTATGTTTTGATTGCTGCAGCAATAGAGAATGTAAAGGGACTGAGCATAGGCGTGCGCATGGGGCACACCCTAATCGGATTGAGACCGGCAGGGAAGATCTCTGGATCTCCCGTCGGCTCATGCAGAGCCGGTGCGGAGATCAAAGATCTCCCTCACCGGCCCACAGGCAGGGAGGGAGGTAGGAGAGGACCTGGGGAGCTCTAGCCTGCAGCTCCACCGGGTTCCTCTCGCGAGATCTGAGCATTGCCGTGGCAACGCTCAGATCTCGCGAGAGTGAACTCTTGCCCCGCAGGCTAGAGTTCACTCTCCACTGGACCACCATGGAAGGCAGCAAGGAAGGATCCCCCCTCCCTACATAAGGTAAGAAGGGTGGGGGGATATAAAGTAATCTGCCCCCACAATCACCCAAACATACAGCACCCACACACATACAGCACCTAAACAGCACACACACAGCACCTACACCCAAACAGCATCCACACACACAGCACCTACATACATACAGCACCCTTACAAACACACAGCACCCTCACACACCGCACACTAACAGCACCCTCACAAACACAGCACATGAACAGGACCCTGACAAACACACACAAACATCCTCACACACACGCACACTACCAGCCCCCTCACACACAGCACCCTTTCACACACACACAGCACCCTCACACCACTCCAACAGCACACACACACACACACAGCAGTGTATGTATATGTGTGTATATGTGTGTGTGTGTGTGTGTGTGTGTGTATATATATATATTTATATATGTGTGTGTGTGTGTATATACATATACACACAGCGTGTGTTTGTGCTTTAGGGTGCACACCCTAATGCAGTAGGCTGCGCACGCCTATGGGACTAAGGTAGGGGAGCTTTAAATCATAATTAAGAAAGGTCCTTCATGTATGTATGTATGTACATATAAAAAAATAAAAATTGTACTTGCTACTTTGTTGAGCAGACAGGTAAGCCATCCCTTCCTAGAATTTTTAATATTCTGTTTACTTTCCCCTATATTTAACAAATGCATGTCTGTGATGTTGAAAAATAAAATTACATCAACCCTAATTTAAATCTGTTTTGTTTTTTAAAAAAATGGTGCATCAGAGGGTATTTCATAGCATTATACAAGTGTATACAGGGCCAATTCAAACCGTTGTCTGGAAATCTATTCGTAAACACGACTATACATCGGACACAAGGTCACGCATTTAGACCGGAAGAAAAGAGATTTTGTCTAAGGCAAAGGAAAGTTGTTTTTTTGTTTTTGTTTTTTTACAGTAAGAACAATAAGGATGTGGAATTCACTGCTTGAAGTTTAATCAGTCAGTACGGATGTTTATACAGCAACTAGATGAGTTCTTGCTAAAACAAAATATTCAGGGATATCATTTTTAATTTCTGGGTTAATAGCTTCTTGGTCCAAGGAGAGATCTGACTGCCATTCTTGGGTTGAGAAGGATTTTCTTTTTTCCTAGTTGTAAAATTGCAAGAGCTTCAAATTTATTATTTTTTTTGCCTTCGTTTGGATCAACAGCAAAAACAGATGGGAGAAAGGCTGAACTTGATGGACACGTCTTTTCAGCTATGTAACCACTATTTCCAGGAGTAAACCTGCAACCTCCAACTTGTTCACCTCTCAATCAATGTTATAAGATCTTCCCTTTGCACCAGTAAGCACAGAGCGAATAGGAGATACAGAATCAATGTTTCTATTTTCCAATGCTGTATGTGCCATGGTTGTGCCAGTACAGAACTGGATTGTGATGCCAATTTCTAAATATTAAATGTACATTTAAAAGTTGCATCATATATAAAAACCCACAAAGTATAGCTGAATTGTTTTTTTGTTTTTATTCCGTGGTGTAATTTCCAGTCAGTTCCCACATAATACCATATTGATTATTTTTTTTATTTTTTTGTGTGTGTATTATGAAATACTATTCACAATCCCATAAATACAGAAAATGTAAGTGTCAAGGAGGGTAGTGATAGAATGTTGGTAAGTTTACTCCTGGAATTCTGTATATCTTTTAGTCAGTCCCAACATTCTGAGCACGGGCATTCTTTGCTCTGCTTGATCTTTCTGTGTCTTAAAATATGGTCAATCAAACAAGTCTTATATCTCCTTTGGCTAACATTGGATTTATGGGCTCCAAGTTCACCTGCCTCTCTACCTACCTTTCCTCTACCTATACACCTTTCTACAGTGACACTTATCATTTTTGTTACATGGATTCAGTACCCATTTTTTCTATAGAAAATATTGAAACTCAGCATTTCTATTCTCCTCACACTGTACCAGGCTCTCTGCTTATCCTACGTCTTGACTGTTATCAACATGGCTTTAGTGTTCACATACGGGCATCCATTGTACATTTGCCATATGACGAAGACAAGTGGTTGGAATTGTACATCAAACATACGTAGGCCGTGTAGACTGGATAACACATAGGTTACAACTACAAATATAGGATATAATCAATGTAATCTTTAATGTGTCTGTTAAAATGATTCTTGAGATTTTTATTTTTATTATTATTCCTTCTGCAGAAAAAGCCTTGGCTATTATGTGTGCAAACTGCTGCGGTAAAAATTATCGTTCATAAAGTGACAAAGGGTGTCTGCCTTATCGAAGATTTATAGCGCAGTTTTATTCCCCGGGGCTATGCTGCACACAGCCAAGAGACTCTGGGATTCTTTCCAAGATTAAAGTGTTTTAAACTAAAGACTAGACACTGGGAAGATAAGCTGGCATCCTTCAATATACAGTAGAGGAATACAATTTCTAAACATGTAAACCAATGCCATCCTTTTTATAAGCACATTACACTACAAGGTTATGGGTAAACTTCAGATAAAAAATGGGGCACTTTAATTTCCGTGAAAGGTTGATACATCTGGTCTATATCCTTGTCAAACAATTGGCAATTCTTCATATCTATTTTGAGCACCAGAAATGGTCCAAGCTTTTCACATGGGTAGAAGGAGCAGGGGTAAATTAAAGGAATACTTAGCTGTAGTGTTTATAGTGCCAAAAGGGTCTGGGATTCAGCTGTCCATATCAACCAATAAGCGGGCACTATATGGCAGGGCTTAGTTCAGGGATGCTAACAGAAGCTTTCTTCAGGAGGAGGAGGTGATTGTGCCCAGCAAACCCCAGTTAAGTTGTCAAGCCATTCTTAAATTTTTTTACTACTTACTCAGGGCTATTTGGCATCATAACCACTACATTTGACTGTAGTGATTATGGTTTTTGAAGTGTTCTTTTTTGAGAAGTAGCCAGAACCATGACTGACACTGGTCAGGAGAACTGTCACAGTAACAGTTTACCTGCTATAGTCCTAAAGCCATGGCCTCCAAAGTGCGGGGACTGCGGCAGTATTTAATCTATTCTACAGTTTGTTAAGCCTATCATTTCTAAATCCATGTCTAGCTGGTGAATATGGGTTTAAAGATTTTATTACTATTTGCGTGTGTGCAACAGGCTCCAAAATGTTGATACCTGATACAAAGCTCTGAGCTCTGTTCCCCCACTCCCCTTAATTGGAGGTTATGCAAGAAAACCTGTAGATATTACACAAAATGTTGCCAACTGTCCAAGTAAGCACTCATCCAAAAGAATGCAGGCAACATTAAAAATAGATTGATATATACCCATGTCAAGGCTTCTTGATCCAGTTACATTAAAAGCAATCTCTATTCTACCTGATGGCATGTTAGAACCCAACTACATTACACACTGCACTCCCAAGGGGAGATCACAAAAATAGTGTTGCAAAGTGTAGACATTTCTGATATTTTTTTTTAATTCTTTATCAATGTCTAGTTTGTGGGATTTCATTGGGGAGAGCGGCTTCGGTATTTAAAATTTAAATACCATTTCGAAGTTTAAGAGTTAAAACTAGTGATGGCTAATCTTGGTACAACAAAGTCACCCTTGGTTGGTTTAATATCACTGGAAATTTAGCTAAAATACACCTGGGATTCCAAGGATAATCATCACTGTTAATATTTTGAAACATTTTGACTGCCTTCGCTATCTCCGAAATAGTTAATACAAATTTTTTTTATAATCTGTTTATCAAGAATAAAATCTATACCTTTACATTGCGTTTATTCTGCAAAATGGTTTTCCCCCTGGCTCCATTAAACAATTCACACCAACGTAACGTAATGTCTTAACCTCCCACTCCATCAATATTTTAGAACATCCAAGATTATTGATTGCGATTTTATATGATTATCTCAATATATAAATATGTATTTTTGTATGGGAAGGGGAAGAAACAAATTGTTGTCAGTAAATCATATTATAAAAGAGAATGAACAGACTCTGTTTTCTTCGGTAATTTGGGGCTATGAAAGCAATAATTTCTAGTTTAAGGAATTAATCATTAACTGTCATCTGTATCTGAACTAAATCTCTCAGCAGCTTGACTCCTCATTTACCAAGCTTCTGTAAATTTCCCCCAATCGAAATAAACCCCCACATTTCTATCTAGAGTGGACATGAGATTACAGCAGTTGAGCAATCTAGGGAGGAATTCAATTTACTTTGCACTGAATACCAATTCAAAAAAAATGTGTGGATTTGTTTTCTGTGTTGGTCAAAAATAGTGTTTGTCAAAACCAAGACAATTCTTAACCATTTTTCCTCTTGGTGTGCCTCAAGGTGCTAAGCTGAGTTTTGGACAGTCGAGGGAGTCTGGCTCATTTGTTTAGCTTCTGATTGCCTAGAACCAGCATGTGTCTCCTTTTATGTAAGATTTTATGTTGACGCATTTGAGTAACTATACACCAATAATATCCAAGTACCATATATAGAATATCTAACTCTTAATTCGTAGTTTGTCTTTCAATTTCCGGAGATAACATAAGATTGTTTAAAAAAAAAAACAACAAATGCAAGCGGCTTCCATCCCACCATTAGTTCACACTTATTTCTTTCAATAAATGTATCTCAAATAATAGGTACAATAAATCGAGGAATATCAAAGATCACTCTGTCATTTTTCTCTACCCCATTTTCAGAGTCTATATTTTATTAGGAAAGGTAGTTCTGCTGCAGTAAGCAATTAATTGGGAATCAGATTGTCTATCATGAGGACCTGAGAAGGATTAAGATCCCACACGGACAAGCAAATGTTATGGTTCCTAAACTTCTGTCTAACCCCTGGTCCCTAGACAGCTATCTAAGATGGCTTCATGGTTAATCCAGTTCTGATGATGACTAGGAAATGTCTGATCCAAACAATGGGAACATACTGGAAATTTGCCTAGAGATCCAGTTTAGGATCTTAACCCAGGGTTTAAAAAACCACCATTATAACAATTTAAGCGTTCATTCATAAGACTCAGTGTTTGCTTGTTTGGAATAGTTAATGGCATAGTGATGGCCTCCCAAGGGTTAATTTTTTCAGAGATCATTTAAAGCTGATTTATTTCACACTTCAGAAATTGCCTTCTCACATATTAAGTTATATGGTACAGCATAAAACACTCAAAAAATCAGTTTCTATGGCAACCTACTGTGCAAATTCTCCAAGATCAGTCTTCTCGCATTACTCAATTTTATACTAAGGGTCTTCTTAACAAACCAGTGTTATCTTTAGTTTCATTTTCGGATCATTGGCTTTCTCTGTTGTGATGGGGCTAAGCCATCGTTTTTCTTCACTGTTTGAAAGAGCCATTTTCGGAGAAAACTGATAATTATTTTAAATAGTCTGTATTTCTAGAACGTTTATTAAACCTGAAAAGTCTAGGTATGCATCCCTGTCAGCCCCAAGACGTAAGCATCTTACTTGCAAGGAAGCATCATAACATTTTGTCATATAAGATATAGATATATATGTGTGTTTTCAAAACAAAATTATATATAATTAGATAAACATCCAGCACTCCTGTAGCTAGGAATTGCTAAACCTTGACCGTCTACATAATAAATGATCACCTGCCTACCTGAACCTTGGCACTAAAGTATTTACACTATTCCAACAGGCTTCCTCCTTACCTCTAAACATTAAAATTAACAAAACTGCTATAAATAGATTATTATTGTTATTATTATTGTCATTATTAATGGTTTGAAACGGAACCATGCATTGTGACATGCTTTGATCGCAGTGGTCTTATTATCCCATACCGTGTTTCTGGTGGGTTGGTGTAAGCCAACAGTCACTCCCTCAAATTCCCTATTTATTCTCTATCCCCATCTCTAAACGGAGTCTTCACCCACTAATAGACACCAATATTTTAGGACATCTTACTCAGGACTATATTTAAAAACGAATAGGTAAAATGTCTCAAGCAAGCCATATGACCTTACAAATATCAGAAGACCCTATGTGCATGCCATATCATATTGAGAAAAAGGAATTCCGTGTACTAAACAGTTTTTTTCAAGATGTAAAGAGAATTGTGACGTCTAGTTTAGTTCCTGACATTTACCCTAAACATCACAATATTTTTTATAATTTTTTTGGCAGGCCGAGAATGCTCTTACACACCTATCCACAATACAGTGTATAGGTCAAATGATTGCCACGTAGAAATCAAAGCACTTTGTAATGCTAGTCTTATATTAGTGGCCTTGTTCTGGGTGATGCTGGAAGATATATTTGTTTTCATTGGAGAAGATGCATATCTTTCAAAAAACACTGATAATATACCTTTTTTTTGAGACGTCGCACAATGCATTTTTTTGAATGTGAAAAGTAAACTATATCTTTTAATACAAAGCATCTTTCAATCTGTGCATATGCTTAGATATCTTATCTGGTGTAGTGTATTGTTTTAGGACAATCTGTGCCTTCATGAGCTCCCTGTAAGCCTTTACGCCATCTTGGAATCTTCTGCTTTTTGCATCCGTGCGGCAAGCTTACAACAGTGTCCTTCTGCTGATGGAATGCATCAAAATGTGCGATGAGCTTGCTACCAACCTAGGACTACAGGAGAACGGTGTCTGCTTCATTGCTTCTCGGTAAAATTCCATTGCAGGGACAACATGATCATTTTGTTTGGAGCTGGTTTAGGATATGGCTTTCTTTTCTCAACGTTACCTAACCTCTCCAACATAACAATATCATGACACATTGACACTCAGATATCAAAGCCACTTGGGCATGTCAGGATTACTAGTTGATCCAGCACGTAAAATTATATCACACCTAGGACTAAAGGTAACGTCTTACCGGGCCTTAGAATGGCCGAACTTAACGTACCAGAGAAGAGACAGAATACTTGCCGAGGTTAGGGACAAAGAAGGAGACACAACGATGAGGGAAAGCCAAAAGTCAAGGATACCAGAAATCAGGGATGTCAAAAGGAATCCAAAGTCAATAACTAGAAATAAACGCTCAGGATTACACTCTCAGATCACCAACTAAGGGAAACCACGACAGGGCAATGGGTGAAAGGAGTTTAACCCTATTGCAGATCCGGTTGGTCGTAAATGGCCTTTGACCCCTAAATGTGCGTGCACGTCTATTACGTGACGTCACACGCACGTCGACGCCGTCATTACTATGGGCGGATGTGGGGCTATAAAATTGTGTGGATCCGCAGTGGCCGGCGTCCACAGATATGCTGCCGCAGTCAGGTATACCAGTGCTGGACCATTGAACGGCACCTCCATCACTGCTAGAAAGGGAATTCCTATTGCCAACACCACAAGGTGAGGTTGAATATATGTGACAATGAGTATTCTAATAAACATGGACTTCAAGTGCAGTCTTGGGAAAGCTCAATGGCTGTATGACACCTGACCTGACCAGCAACAAGCATATGTATAGGCCAGGAATTGTCATAATGAGGGATCGACCGATTATCAGTCTGGCCGATATTATTGGCCGATATTCGTTATTTTCGGCAAAAAAGGTATCGGCCAATAAATATACCGATAATTTTCGATAATACATATCAGGACTGCCGGGCCCATGACAAGCCCGGCGGTCCTGAAGGGCCAAGCTTACCAGCAGCTCCCCTGTGTAAATGTTGCGAGTCCCGCGGCCATCAGAGCGTTGCCAGGGGTTACAAACACACACAGTTCCCGTGTCTAAACACACTGCATCCACTACATGTGGTATGTATATTTTTGCATTTACCTTTAGAAATAATTTATTTTTTTTAAATGGTAAATGGACAGAATATCGCTAAGTTATCGGCCATGGGCCTGAAAGTTCACAGATTATCAGCATCGGCTCTAAAAAAAAATAAAATTCAATATCGGTCGATCCCTAGTCATAATCCTACATTAACGTAAAACTATCACTTCATTGGCTATGAAAATGTTTGTACTCTCTCCCCAGTAAATGCTGTTGAACCATTTACTGAGCATTAGGTAATTAAAAAAAAAAAAAAAAAAGGACTTTCCTCTGCAGCAACTCTCAATTCTGCTATTTCCCGTTAAACGTTTGATATAACATGTACAACAGCATGCAGTTAATGACGATAAACTACAGCTCAAACACAAAGTGGTTATTTTATTAAAGTCACTAATCTAAGGGGCAACAGAGACCCTGTATAGTAATCTAAACAAAGCATAACAACTGGAACTGCAATGGTTAATCCCAAACATGTGTGGGTTGCTGGATCTGTCAATAACCTGTAATTACCGAAACACATTTGGAGACATTCAGTTATTGCTAACCTACAAACTTGCTAATCTGAGTCACGGACATTAACCAGTTATGCTCTAGGTTGAAGTCAGCTGTTTGATTAAAGGCAGTCAAAAGTAGTGAAATTCAGGGTCAATCTTGGAGTCTCTGTAAGATCTGTAAAGCAGTGGTCCTTGTGGTCCACCATCAATCCAGGATTTATGTATTTCCCTGATTTATTCCAATGGAGATACTGACAAAACCTAGAATGCTGGTGGCCCATGATGATTTGTTTATCTTGAGAGTTTATGCAATAAAGTGAATTAAAACTGAATTGAAAAATCCAGTATTAAATAGCCAATCTATAGATGAATTGGGGAATTTTAAGTTATGTTCTTTTTGGCCTAAATTTTGCAATTAATTTTGGTTCACTGTTAATTGAATAAATCCCAATTTCTAGGAACCGTGCAAGATGTTAAAAACTTTTTAAGTCTTTGATCTGTTCTGGTAAAAGAGCAAATTTGATGTTCCCAAGTGCATCCTTAATGAAGCCAATGGAGACAGTGTTTGGGGTCTTCAGAGTTCATCCGACATGAGCCAACTCAATTTTCAATTACTGTGGCAATGTATCAAGTGACTGATGGAGAGGTTAGCGATTGATTTTAGCAAAGCAATAGTAAACAATGTTTAATTTCTGTTACATTCTCACTCATTTACTGGTTTGCACACTGCCTAGAAATCATTTTTTCCAAGTCTATGTTCCGTTCATCTGCATGTTTACTGAGGACCACTAAATAGCATCACCATCTCCTTCCTCCTGTACTCTACAGCTCCTTTTTTATTTATCTTTTTTTCTTTATTATAAGATAAAGAGGTCCAGGTTACATTAAAGGAAAATGCAGAAAGGGTTAAAAACCCTTAATTCACTTACCTTATTCCAGCGCCGATGTCCTTCGGCGCTGGGTCAGGATCCGCCTCTGCTACTCCTCCCCGATGTCAGCCCATGTCTGGGAGCTAGTGCACATGCGCGGCAAACATATTGTGTCAATGCTTTCGTATGGAGTTTTAGTGAAGACTGGATGTTCTCATGCGTAGCGTCAGGACATTCCAGCATCAGTTAGGCAACCAAATGTAATCTAACAACCCGGAAGCACCTCTAGACAGCCACAGATTCTCAATAACTGTAACAATTACAATTGCAGGGTTAAACTGACAGGGGCTGCACTCAGACCACTTCAATGAGCCAAGTAATATGGGAATCCAAGAAAAAAAAAATCTAAACCAGAAATTAAATTAGGTAAGCGTAGACTAAACTTAATGTCTGCATTCTACAGTTGGGTTGTTTTTAATATCTCATAAGCCAAGGCACATGGTAAGAATAGGAATGAAGCCATAAATTCTGTGTACTCATTAGACTTTTTTAATACCGTTTCACGGTGCATGCCCTAGTGCCAAGTAATCATATAAAATCCAGTTTTATTCATTGCTGTTCTTTATATTCTATATATTTCATGCTATAACCTTATAGCGTCCTGTTTGTATGTGTTACTGTATTTCATATTGCTGCAAGTCAAGCTTTGCAAATGTAATTGATTGTATTCTTCTAACACAGCTTGTCTCTTGTAATGTTCTGGCTATTTATTTATTTTTATTCCTCTTTTACATTTTTTAAAACTTATTTATTTATTTTGCTGACTGCTCAACTGTAAGAAGCGTTCTTGTAAGAAATAACTCTGGTGCAGGTCTGGCACAGGCTGTTAGATGGGCTGTGTTAATAAATGCTGTTCTGCTTTAATTTCTTTAGCAAATACCTACATTCACACTCCTGATTTTATATATTTCATTGGGGTTTATTCAGTAAAGCAGGAATTACTACATTGACCAGGAAAGTGCAAATTCTAGAAATTAATGGAAAAATCCTTCAACAATGCAAATTTTCCGACTTGGCGATTTCTGTGCAAATTTTATTATTTCTGGTCAAATCTCAGCTTAATGAATAACTAGTAATAAAAATAAAATATTACAAGTTTTTTGATACCGTGAGCATTCATGTATATTACTAACAAATTCCATGTATGCCAGTTAGAACGTTATGCGCTAAACTACCAATTTGGCAGCTTCTTACTGCATCCATCTTTGATTAATTCTTACAGAAGAGCACAATAATGACCAATAAAAAGGGGCGGAGCCAAGCATCCGAACTAGACTGGCCGCGTGTTTCATGAGCTCCGTGCTGACAAGCTATTTATAACCCTGTTTGCTGAGTTATTCACGCTCCCAACACTCACAAACCAAACCCGGAGCTGCTCTCATCACTATGGGGTGAAAAACAAAAAAAAACAGACCTGATAAGCTGAGGAAGGGAATGGATACCGGTGATCTCTGGCGACAAGCCTAGGGCGCCATAGACCCTGAGATGGCTGCCCTCACAGATGAGGGTTCTGATATCTCGGATTACTTCTCCCTGGGCACAGCGAAGGAATACTTACCTGTTCAGCGAACTCTCAAGCCGACCACCTCTCAACTGGATACATCCCTTGTGACAACGGTGGTTATAAAAAATTATTTTTTTTAAATTACGCGCAGGCTTCGACACACCTTCAAGGCCAATATGGCCTACATTCGCAAAGACATATAGGGGCCTTAGAACACAATTATCACCAAAATGCCCAGCAAAGAGCACACCTACAATAAGCAGTGCACAAGCTACAACAGCAGCAAGCTAAAACTGATCAGCTGTTTGCAGCACTCAAGGACCAGAGGTGCAGCTTGACATCAAGGTACGAGGCATACCGGAAGACACTGCTGAGGCAGAATTACCACACCTCATGCGAAGTCTCCTACTAGCATTACTAAAGCCGGTATGGGACAGGAGGGGCTATTCCGACTCCAAATGCCGGTAAAAGCACTGTCCTCTGCCCCAAGAGGTCTCCTGGTGTGACTTCAAAGCGCCAAAGACAAAACAGCTGTCATGAATGTAGTCAGGAACCACTCACCTTACACCTCTGAGAGAATGTCACTCATGTTCTACGTGGACTTATCTGGGAACACATTGGCATGGTGGAAATCACTTCAGACCTTCACATCTCTCCTCCAATCCAACAGTATCACGTACCGGTGGAAGATGCCTTACACTGCTGGTGCACCAAGGTGAAGCAACATACCCAGTCCAGGATCTTCAGGGACTTTTGCCAACATTGGGCCTCCTGCAAGACTCTCTGGCCAAAGCACGGCTACGTGTTAACATCTCGCCAACACCGGAGGCCTACACAGCTGCCACTACTTGACCAGCTCCCGACAGTCTGCAGGTACAGGCGTGCAGTTACCCAAGACGACTATTCTGTTTGAGTCCTATTTAAGTATTCTTAGTCTTTTATGTTCATGTTTCAAATTTTTCTGTCCACACTACCCAGGAATGTTATCCCCTTTTTTTATGGGCGCAGATGAGTTCACACACCCACCTCCCCCCTCTATGCAGAATGCCATACAATCATTCACTGACTCACACTACTTCACTAGCTAAGGGGGCCCGACCCAAATACACAACACTTGGGGTACCAGTTTGCACCTGTACATATGGGCTGATCACCACTGCACTTATTGACCAAAACCAACAGAGCATCCCTAATGCTGCCACACCAGACCATAACTCCCTCCTTAGGCAACCTGCTACCCTACCCTCTCCTCCCCCACTGCACAGCACCAACAGTCAGTGGTGTATCCTGGTTTTGTGCTGCCCTAGGCAGGACAAAACTCAGGAGCCCCCCGCGCCACCCCCGCCCCATCTTCTAAATACACACACACACACACAGTCAGACACATACACACACACA